>JACCEG010000096.1:397964-408145 GCA_014065205.1 Tuber brumale | reverse complement strand
TTTTTTTTTTTTTTTTGTATTCGCCATCACTCCCACCAGCGCCATCGCCATCGCCATTTCTGGTTTATTCATTTGAAACACATTTGGGTATCATATCCTATCATTCATGGCATGCATATTGATTTTTTATGGTGGTCAGGTCTAGCAAAGTTGGGGCGCGAGTGATGTGTTGTGATACCAATTCTCTACTGTATTTCTGCAACTAACTTGTCGGGGTTTTACTTGCACTTGAGTACTGTATATATAGTGTATTTAGATACCTTCTAATTTGATAAGTTAAATTTCCCTTCCTTGGCCATGAAGGCCTATAAACGCCGGGTTTGTACAGTAGAATGAATAAAGTGCTGTCCTGTGTAAGGGTGGATATGAGAGAGGAAATGAAAATGGCTACTAGTACAGTATGTTGTGACGCCTTCCTTCAGTCCCTCTGCCCCCTCCCGGCTCCTCCTGTTACGCGTTCAATTTATGCTCTATTGAAAGGGAGGGGGAGGGGGAGTGGTCCATGTATGATAACGCTGCAACGACTACTATTCTGCCTCATCAACCCTGCTCAGATGCCCCCCGTTGCTCCCTCCGGCCCCACCACCACCACCGGCGGGTGGATGCGCTCTCTTACTCCTGGCCCCCTCCTTCAACTTCTCCCACTTGGTCTTAAACTTCTCGACTATCCTCCCCAATTTCTCGTTCTCCTTGACCAACCTCTCGTTCTCGCCCCTAGCCTCGGCCAACTCCCTTTCGAGCGCGGCGATCCTCACCTCGCGATTGTCCTCCTCTTCCGCCTCACTCTTCTCCCTCTCCTTGTCCCACTCCAACTCGCTGCCGACGGCGGCAGCGGCAGCGGCGGCGCGGCCTTCCGAGAACTCGGCGTCGTCAGGCTCGTCGTAGGGCACGTGCAGCCAGGATTTGCGCTGGACTTGATTGAGGATGTCGATGCCGGCGTCGGGGTTGTCGCGGTTGTTGGTCTTGGAGAAGGCCATGAGGGAATTTTTCAGCATGTTCTCACTTTCTCGGGTTTTGCGTTGCCAGGCCTGCATGGTGCGGGACATTTGGTCTATTGTTTGGCGAAGGCCCGTGTTTTCCAGTTGGAGCTCCTCTTTGGTTTTGGTATGGCCGGTTAGGCCGGGGTCTCTTCGGTTTTGGGCCTGCGGGGGTGGCGGGGGGGAGAGGTGGAGGGGGAGGGTTTCGAAATCGTCTATTGGGGAGTTTTGGCTGGTTGGTGAGGTGTCGCGACGGACGACGCCAGCGTAGGATAGTGTACCGCCGGATACAGGGACCACGTAGAAGCTTTCTCCGCCATTTGGGTCGTTGGTCGGCCAGCCCTTTTCGAGGCCTCGGCCGCGACCATGCTTTTCTACCCAGCTCTTTGGGAGGACATTCCTGCGGGCTTCGCGGTCTTTTTCCTCGTCTCGCCCGTCATCGTTTAGTAGTGGTAGGCCAGCGAAGGCTAGGGAAGTAGCGAATGGGCTGCCAACCCGTGAGATGAATGTGTTTAGCGAAGAGTAGAAATTGCTGAACCTTTCCTCAGGATCCTTTCGCTTAGGTTCGTCCGGGGGTAGGATGGTCAGCGGGTTCGTAGTTGGTTTCGCGGATACATCTATGGCCGGCGGTCGATCCCTCGTACGTCGCCGGTTCGGCGACTGCGAGGATGCGCCGGGAACCCTCGACGAACCGGGGAGCTGGATCCCACGGGCGGACGCCAAATTCGTTGCAAGTGACGACGAAGACTTCTGTAACCTCGGCGGGTAAGGCGCACCACCTGTATTCGCGAACGGTAATGAGGATGAGGGTGGAGAAGTGGGTGCATCCTGCGGTGAGGCTTTTTCCCCACTCTTGGACGGCTCAGCGGTAGAGCCCGATCCCCCCGCTCCAACAACGGCATCGGGCCCACCCTGGCTCTCCCGGTCTTTGCTCTTTTGTGCTGGCTGCTCGGCGTCCCGTTGGAGTTGGGCTTCCCATCGTCGATGCTCTTTAGTCAGTAGCTCGAGGGTGCGTAGGGCTTCGGGATCTTTCGTTAGCTTTGCGGCAGCTGTAAACGAGGTGGCTGCTAGGGCGTGGGAGTTTGCGGCTGAGAGGAGAGTGGTGGAAGGGTAAGGGGGTTGAGCTGAGGAGAGGATTTTTGAAGCCTGGGAAGCATGCAAGTGGGCCTGGGGTGTAGCACGTTAGTGTTTACTTCGGTTGGAAATAGGGCGGTAGTGAGGGGAGCTATAGGGTAGGTATATTACGAGAGCAAGAGGCGATTCCTCCATGATGGGTTTGGGCTACGGAGGGATAGCAGACGAGTGCGGGGTTGGGGTAGGGATTCAGAAGGGGTCTGCTACTATTGTTATGAGGTTGAATGGGCGGGAAATAACGAGGGAGATGGGGGGAGATGAAGGGTGTCCACTCGATGTGCTTTATTTTGAGTCGAGCAAGTGTTGCATTCAATATGTGGCGTTGAGGCGTAAGACTCCTGCGGGGTGCTAATTGTGGCGGAGTTTCAACGGCTGGACAGGGTAACCGATGGCAGCCTTATGATGGTGCTCCTACGATGTCGTGCCTGTATCGTAGCTTGTGTCACCGTCCCGCCTTATCATCGATTTAAGAGGAGGCATTCATAAGATTCTTATACAGAATGAACTTTGTAAATTCTGCAATGCTTTTTGAGCTGTCCGGACGTAACTAACTCATACAAGAAATGTCGTGAGATTACAAAGGAAATAGTTGCAAAGGATAGACATTAAAAAAAACCGATATCATAACTGTCAGACAATTCTTATTTTCTTCAGAAAGGGGGGAATAGAAAGAAAGGAGTATTTATTTATTTGCTGTCTGACTGCTTAAGCCACTTGCCCAAACCAAGCCCATCGAGCAGCTTTGTGAGTCCGAGGCCGCCAAGAACGTTCCTGACGATACCTCCCAAGCCAAGGGCGTCCAACTAAAAAGTAGTTCCCGCAGTTAGTTTCCTGCCGCCGCCGCCACAAGAAAAAGCATGGAAAGGGCACGGAAGAGTGGAGGAGGTTACGCACCAAATTCCCGAGAAGAGTCAAGACTCCATTCAGGAGCAATCCTACTGCGGAAATGATCTGGAACAGAGGGTCTTGTAGAAGGTCTAGGAGAGGGCCCAAGTTTTTCTTTGCGTGCGGCATGTCCTTGATCTTGTCTTTGGCGTTTTGGATCGTCTTCGTGACGTTTCCGGTTAACTATGGCTCAAGATTGGTTAGCTCTGGTTTGCTATAAAAGGGGAAGAGAGAAAGGGGGGGTGGGGGGGTGAGTACCTCCGCAAGCCCCTGAGCAAGGTGCTGCTCCTCCGACGAAGCCTCACTGTCGGCGGCTTTGTACTGCGCGCTGCGGGCAACCTTTCCATCGGGGTCAAGCGCCTTGATAGCACCGTGCGTCTCCTGTAGAATCCCGTTCGCCTGTTCGATGAGTGGCTTGAGCTGGTCGACTAGCTTTTCCTCGTCGAGGTCTTCTTTCTTGGTATTGTTTGCTTTGTCGACGTGCTATGATACCGCCCCACTCTCACTTAGCTTCCATACCCGGAAAGTATAGCGTATTGCGTAGGGTGGAGGAGGCACTCACCTCGGTAATCATTTGCAGAATTGGCTTCAGCCTGTCTATAGCGGGGTCGATAATGCCCGACATCTTCTTTGCGATCTTGGCGGCGCCTTCTTTGGCTTCGCAGTTAGATTCAGTGTCCTCCTTCGCGGCATTTGCTAAAGTCTTTTTACTCTCGGGAGCTGCGGCCCCCTCCTCCATGTTTATGGGTTCTGGAGGGACTTCCTGGAGACCTTTCTGGGCGGTTTTGGTCGACATGATGGGTAGTAGGGGTGTGGATGGAAGTGGCGTAGAAGTGATAGAGGGGTCGCGAATCGGGCCAAACAATAGGAAACTCCTCCGTCTGATGAAGTCTAGGAAACTCTCCTTTGGTGGCATTATATAGGGTCTCAATTACCTCCGTAACTTTCTAGCTCCGCCTACAAAATGGTATTACCTTCTAATACCAATAACATAGTGGCTGAAGTAATGACCTCCTCATTGCGTCAGAATAGAATTGAATAGATACAACACCCAAGCATACCCACCGAACAGTTACTTGTACTCGTATTCTCAGCCAGGATTTTCTTTTCCTGGGGCACTCATTGGGAAGCCCAGACGCAGTCTCCAATTCAGAGAGATCCTCGAGGAGGCAAGGCCCAGGAAGCCACAAGCCACCCCGAAACCCCCTCACTCGGACGGCGAAACACGAGCAGATGCGCTTCCCGTGGTAAACCTGATACTGAAGAGATCAACGGATGATTTCCTCATAGAGGATCAACTAATCAGCACCTGCCCGGGTTGGCTTGTGGTTTCCTCTTCGGGGAAGCGAGGTCACCAGCAGGGCAGCAGAAGCCAATACCTTATGGGTACTGAGAGTGACGCGCTAGCCACTCCTTTCCTTTGCAAGCAGGAAAGCTCGGAGGGGGGGTATGGTGGCAAAGCCGTCATGGACAATCACTCGTAGACATAAAGTTGGGTGATTTTTTCGATTGGATAGGGAAAGAGGGAGGGAGCAAAGAGTATTACGAAGCAAGAGGCTGCGTGTTTTTCCTAGGCTTGAGCTTGGGGGGGGAACCAAACTTGATATTCTTGATACAAGAACATCACTCGGAGAGATACCACACGAAGCTCTGGCGACGCATGACAGTTAACCACCGATAATAAGTCTTGGCAGGAACAAACCCTTGTCCCTTCTCCGTCCCGATTTTTTTCCTTGCTAACTATCCCTGTAATGACGTTTCAAACGGGGCGGCATTTTGAGAACTAGTCTTGGCCTACATATCGATCGGGCACACACCTCCAATAGCTGTCCCACCTCCAATAGCTGTCCTCTCCAACGTCACAAGATATACGGATCAAGGAAAATTGACAATCGATGATGGGAACTTGGGGAACTCTGGAAATCATGTTCTATAATCATCTTCGATCATATCTGGCCAAGGGCGGTGTTTTTTGTTTTTTCTGGTGTGCAGTAAATGCTAGTAGAGTATATTAAGTCCTGGACTTTTCCCGTCTTTTGGGGTCTTATCTTGGACTCGAAATTTTTTTTTTCAACGCAGATTTTTACATATTTGTATACACACGATATACCTTCAATTCACTTTTTTATTTATACCGCCTTGGCTCTTAGACTTCACACAAACAACCAGGCGAGATGGCCACGGCAGAAGCAACGAAGCCGGTAACTGGGGAGGCGAGCGCGGGCCCTGGTGGTGGTCAAGCCTACGGCGAGCGCCGCCGAAACAGGGGCCGGGGCCAGCAAAACGGTGACACCAATCAGGACAGTCGAAGTGATCGAGCATCGGGCGACCACGACGACGGCTCCTCCGAGGCTGGCCTTCCCAACTCCGACAATGAGGTCCCGGCCCGGTCGCGATCCCGTCGTGGTGGGAGGAGAAGACGGGGAAAGAGGGGCGCCCGTGGTAACTTTCCGTCTGTGGATGAGACGGACGACGACTATGACGAGCGGGAGCAGCAGAAGGCTCAACAGCAGCTTCAGCGCCGGCAACAGCAAGAGATGATGATGAGGCAGCAGCAGCAGCAGCAGCAGCAGGTGCAACCGAGTGGCGGCGGTGGAAGGGATAAGCCCTTGAAACTGAGATTGGATCTTAACCTCGAGATCGAGATCGAGCTCAAGGCGAAGATTCATGGCGATTTGGAGTTGTCGTTACTGTATGTGCCCTTGACGCTTCTAAATATATCGAACATGGTAGCTGACTACGTGAAGTTCGTGAGAACTTAGTTCTTGAGGTTTCTCCGGCCTTACTGTGTTTTTCTCTCCTTTCCCTTTTGTATTAAATAAAAATGATGTGGGATTTTTGCTTTAATTTTGTGAAAAATGCAATGCGGGGCGAGATTTGATAGAGTTAACTGCTTTGTAATTGTATATTAGTTATTTGTTAGTTCAACCATTTAGGTGTTTGAATTCTTGAGATGGACCGTGAGAGGAGGGGGGAGGAGGTTTCAACGAACAGGCGATGCAAGATCGGTATCTACTAAGGCATTTTGTAAGGCTTGTTCGCTGCACCCTCATGTTCGCCGAGCCCACCCACGGTCTACCAATTTATCCGTATTTGAAAAGAGGAAAGAAAACTTCCCCCCCGAATTTCTCGCTAGGGAATTTACAGAAGGGGCCAAGCTTTCGGTGCTTGAGCCCGCAGCTGTCTCGAAGCTGTTTACTGGGCTACTTAGCCGACACAAGTTTGGGTTTTGACAAGTGGGGATTGGTTAGTATACTGGTATATTGTATACCGGTGGTAGACTACCGTACTTGTGGACTCTTAGATAATTAAACGGAGTGTTAGTCTACTCGAGTATGTCGTTCGAATTGCCTCCTTCGGTAAGGTCCGGTATATTTTTGGTTTTTTTTGGGAACAGCGACGATCTAAGATCCGCAAGCCAACCAACCCCAAAAGGTTTCGGGAATCCTGTCACCTGATTGGCCGACTGATCAATTTCTATTTCTGGTGCTTAGCTCCAACTTGGTAGCGAGAGCAGTCTACGTCTTTCAGGGGGACTGGGCAGCTCACCTTGGACTACATGCTTTTCTCCCCTTTCCCAGAGGAGGAAAGCTTTGGGATACCTAGCGTACGGTACGCTTCAATCATTCGAGACCATAGTAGCTCCCGTTCCGGGAAATAACTTAGCAGCTTTGCGAAATCTCGAACTAGCGTAGAGCGCAATGTTCACAGATACGCCCCTAAAAACAGCAAAAGGGAACATACAAAAAACTCCTCGCTCTACCCGCCAGTGCTCTTACTTGTACCACTTACCTTAATTCCCCCTACGGTCCCCATGCAACAAATCCAATCAGCCACCTCCGGATCTCCAGTTCCAAGTTGGAGGAACCTTGATCAAATCCCTGTGCCAAGACGTCATAGGCAATACTACCAACCAACCGAACTTCCTGAGTCAACTTGTAGCTTTTTATCACAGCAGGTCACTCCTCGCTTTCCTGCCTTGGCTTGCCGGTCACACGGAGATCCATGTCGAGTGATGTAACCCCGCCCCAAGCGACCTCACACAACGATAACCGTAAATGAATTTTTACCAAATGGACTTGGAAAAGAGATGGGAAAAGATCTGACGCCATTATTCCAGGTTTTCGCGAGTTGTCTCCCACTCGGGTGGGGCCTCGAAAGCCACAGCGACATAGTGCTGGAAGTGCGTAAGTGTGTAACCTCACCTCTTCGATTATCGCGATTGATCGAGTGTGATCGGCTGGAACTGTTTTGAAGTCTAGGATCGCGGTGTGTTCGGCTGTTTACGCTTAAGCCGCTCCTGTGGCGAGGGGGGGATTACACGACTCTCCCATTCATCGTTTCTTTTGCCATTAGTCTTCGCTACTCGGGTACACATGCAGTGGCGGACCTTTTGCACTCTGTTCCAAGAAACGGTTTTTATAACCGGTAGTAGTGGGCGTGTTGGGGGGGGGGGGGGGGGGGTAAATTCTGGTGAAACAGGATATCAGAGAATGCCCATATTTCCAGGAATGAGTTGGGTAACGGCAAACAGCTAGCGGTAGCTAATCTAGCAGGAATATATAACATCTATCTCACCCATTCCAACCCTTCTCACATCCCACCACTCCAACCCCCATTCGAACTTCTTCTACACATTCCCCCCCACCGCACCTCCCAATAGCAATCCCAACAACCCATCCCGCCAACACGCACAAGCCCTCAACCCAGAAATGGCAACCCAAGGCCAAAACCGCGTCGGCGACCTCTCCGAAACAGAATCCGAATACGACGACCCAGCCCCGCGAACCCAATCCCGCCACCGGGGTCGAGGCCGCTCACGCAAGAACAGGAAGGCCGGCCAGCAGCAGCAGCAACTGCAGCAACCCGGGCCCCTCCAAGGCATAGCTCCGGGTCAGCAGCTCTCCCAGACAACCGGGCAGATCGGGGAGGTGGCCGGTGGCCTTGGCGGGGCCATCGGGAATACCCTTGGCCAGACGGCCGGCCAGGTCGCTGGAGGGGGAGGCGGAGGCAAGAAGAACGATACGCTAAAGTTGAGGTTGGATTTAAATATCGATATTCACATCGAGCTCCGAGCGAAGATTCATGGTGATCTTGAGCTTTCGCTACTGTGAGTTTCCCCCCCGTATAGTATCTGCTCCCGTTTTTTTTTTTTGTGCTCCTCCCATCCGCCCCTTGCACATTTGCCATTTTTTTTAAGCCCCGCTTTTGTCGTCTTCACGCTTTTTTGGGAGGGCATTCTGAGATAGATGGGTGTTGTAGCTCATAGAGGCTTTCTAGCGGTTGAACAGGGAGAAGGGCTAAGTTGTTATCGTTTCGTTCTTTAGAAATTGAGGATCCTTCCTTCCTTTAAAATTTTTTTCTTTTCTTTTCTTTTTCCTTTCTGTCTTTATCTACACTTTGTTTTACCCCGGTTGGTTTGGGGTATGGAAAATGAATTGGGGAGGAGGAGGAGGAAGGAAGGAAAGGGAGGAGGAAGAAAAGATCTCCTTTTGACATTTTTGTTTTTCTTCTCGGGAATTTCTTCGACTTGCGGATTGTAATATTATTTTTTGTTTTTTTTGTTTTTTTTATATCATAATTTCTGTGCACTTTTATCATGGAATAAGAAGACTTAGTCGTACAAGGGGAAAATTTTTGTGAATTTCTTTTAGACACATCTCCCGCCAATTATCCTACTGTATGACGGGAGTAGGATTTACTACCCGTACTACGACGTTTTGCAAAAAAAAAAAAGAAATCAAAAACAAAACCAGCTCACCGAATGTCACTCGCCGATCCTAGAAATCATGTCACGATTGGGTAATAAAACAACAGGACACAAGACCCACTTTCAACAGCGGCAGCAACTTAAATCATGATGTCGTACGGGGGTGCATACGGACAGGGGTTCAGAAAGCCAGTGACGTTTTTTTTTTTTTTGCTTATCATACGAAGAAAGACAATCTTGGCCCAACCCCCCCCCAGCTGTTCCAGTTCCCCCCCTCCTACTTACTTGGATCAATTCCTCTAACTGACTGCGTAACTAATTTAATACCATGATGAACCTTCCACGGGACTTATTCCGTCCATGATAAATTTTGTCCCGTTCTATTTGCGCTCAAAGTACCTTGCTTAGCAATCCTCCAACCCAAAAAAAAGAAAAATATATCATACTGCTTGAACCAAGCCTCTATCATCTACGCTGACGGACAGACAGACAGATAGACAGATAGGCAAACAAACAGACAAACAGACAAACAAACCTCCTACCCATATATACCATACAAACACCGCACAATAGAAAAGAAGAAACAAGAAAAAAAAAATGGTCATAGGTCTCCTAATCCTAACCGCCATCCCAACAACAATCGGCGTAGCCCAAGGGATAACACAGGACCGACGGCAACGTGACGCCGAAGCCGCTGCCAAAGCTGCCGGCTTACCCACTTACTTTTCACTCTACACATCATCCGAGATAAAAGAATTAGATTGTAAAGATGTTACGATCCGTGACGGAAGGGTTCTTTCCCCCCCTCCCCCCCCCTCCCCCCCCCTCCCCTCTTCTTCCCTTCTTTCTATCCACCGTCGTCGTGCTGAACCTTTTTTTTTTTGCCCGCTTAAGCTCTACATCGGCGGCAAGAACCATCATCCCTTCGCCGGATACCTACGTAACATGCTGGAAACCGAGATCAAAGCCATGGTGACGACGACGTGCAATGACCCGCCGGCTATGGGCTGGGTGTACGTGCATGCGGAGACGCACGAGATGCGCGTGGGGAATAGAGCTGAGGCGTCGGAGCACAGGTTTGGGGTTTGGGGGTATGAGAATGGGCTCGTGATGGATGGGAAGTCGGCTTTTTGGGCTATTGAGGGGGATGGAGATGGAGAGGGAGGAGGGGGGTGGGGGTTGTATTATTTCGAGGATGGTGACGGGGCAGGAGGAGGAGGGGGAGGAGGGGGAGGAAGGGGAGAGAGGAGAGGTAAGAGGACGGTTGAGGTTAGTGTTAAGAAAACGAATATTACCGACTTGATTCCTCCAAAATGAGTTGGATGGAGGTGTTGGTATTGTGCGTGGACAAAATTAAGCGGAGAACGACAACGACAACGGACACACAATTTGCCCGGTGATGGCAACCCTCATACATTCAACCACCTCAACATCAACCAACAAAAATAATAAAAAATAATATAAATACATAGCAG
>JACCEG010000096.1:369190-396856 GCA_014065205.1 Tuber brumale | reverse complement strand
TTATGGGATATAGGTTGGGTGGTAATGATCTTTGTGGTGGGGCTGTTGTGCGAGGTTGTCTGGGAGCGATCGGTTGTCATGCCCCCTGGCACCTCCGCTTAATTTTGTCCACGCACAATATATCATACATGATTGTTTTTCTTACAAATACTTGTACAAGTACTCGTACAAATACCCTTCCTGCTCACTTTTCCCCGCAAAGTGCCCATTACAATGGAATTAGTGGAGCCTTTTAGAGGTCGTTGTCAGTGTATCGTCCGTGCAGCCTATTGTACTCTCTCCGTACAATCCCGTACAAGTACAATATTATACAAGCCCCAAGAACATGAACCCACTTAACCGCATTGTACGGCACAGTACGTCTCACAAAAATATTTTCCGTGTAGAAATTCCGACTCTGGCTGGTCTATTATTGGCTTGGAGTGGTCGACCTATTGAGTTGGTCTTGGTGTCGCTTGAGTTGCTGGTCTCTAAGGCCTTAAGGGTGAGGGCCGTCCAGCAGATGGGGGGGAGGTATCATACGGCCCTGGGCGGGACTGACCCAGCTCGCCCTAACGAGAAGACCCGTATCGTGTGCTGTGTTTGCGAATATTTAATGGATTCTGTGAAGAAGGAAAGGAAGGCTTTGGAGAATGAGGATTGGGAACAGGGATTGAGAAGGCTTGCTTATATGAAGGAAAATCATCCGAATGCAAATTTATGCATCTATGCGCTATTTGTATTGATGGCAATAAATATGCAGAGCTAACCGAACACGAAATACTCAAAAATATGGTTCCGAGATAAAATAATACACCAAGAGACTATCCGCTCAAGCTGTTCTGCTCACGTGGTATCACTCGATTGCCCAATCTAATCTGATGCTCGCCCATCACCTCGTCCCAAGCCAGCTGTATCTCCCGCTCCATCTTCGACTAACCCCCCAGTTTGCATCGATTTGTCCCTAGGTCTCGGGGCGTGCAGTAATATTCCGGCAATAACCTTTGTGAACATCCTGAACACTGATTTAGTCAGCCCTGGGGTAATATTGTCAACAGGGCCGCTGGACAACCCACCCTCATCAACCTCCCGCCCCAGCATCCTTGCAACCCTATTGAAGTCCATCCCATCCTGCATTGCTTCTGCTAAAACGCCTCTATCCCTCACGCTCCACTCTCGATCTCTTTCACGCTCCATAACCATGCGGTGTACTTTCTTCCGGGGTTCCAGAGAATCGAGAAACTTTCGCTTTAGGGGCTGGGGTGAGAGGGCTCTGGAGCGGATAATTGTTACCTCGTCTTCAGAGGAGGATAAACAGGAGCTGTCAGAAGATGATGAGGAAAGGAGGGAGATAAACAGAGAGGGAGAGGGAAGTTTGTCTTTGTTCTTGCACTACGTTAGCCGAAGCATAGCCTAAGTGAAAGGAGGAGCCCCTACCCTGCGCGTGGAAGTGGACGGGGTAGGAAGATGCGGATTGGAATCAGCTTTTGGTGTGGAACGACGAGAAGTATTTGAAACTAGGGACGGGTTCCAAAAGTCACTTGCCGAAGATGGTGTTGGGGGGGTAGATAGGGTTGAGGATAGATCTTCAAAGCTGCCATCCCCCTCTCCTTCGTCGTCCTCCAGGTACTCCGACTGCTCTTGCTCGTCAGATGTGCTTGTGGAATGACTTCCACCGCTGCTATGTGTTGTAGAGAATGAGGAAGTAGTATGAGACGACGGGGTTGGTGAATATTCTTGATGTGGTGGTACTGGGGCTTCCAAGTCTTCAGTGTAAGCCTTGAGGGTATCCATGAAGCTCATTCCTTCCGGATTTTCCTCAGAATCGGAAAGGGCTTCGCTCTCCTCACTCATCGTATGGCAGTTGGTGGAGTGATAGGTGCTGAATACTCGTGACGATGGCGGTGGGGATGAAAGGGTATAAGTTGGTTTCGAAAAGCAAACTTGATAGCCCGCCGTGTATGCACGGGCCTTGACATTGTCAAGGGATTCGGGAGGGGTGGTATCGCAATATTTGTACTCTATACAGGTATCTCCGTTCAACAACCAACCGATGCAGCCAAGAAAGCTCGACAGAGGCATTTAGTTCCGCTCTGTGTGTACGTACAAGCGGGGGCACAATTCACGAGTGATGACAAATGAATCTAAAGTGACAGGCTGGATAATAGTGACATCAAACCTTCCCGTGTTCCGCTGCAAAAGCTCTATCGAAACTCTCCCTATCGATTGAAAACTCCCTGATATAATCTATCTCCAGTTCATGCACCCTCTTTCCCAACAAAACAAGGGAATGAAGCGGGGCACCAAGGTCTGCAGTAGACAGCTCCACCAAAGTCCCCGAAACAAACTGCTGGTTCTCGCTTCCAAGCCTGGAAACTCCAATAGCAAGGCTGTTCTCAGAGTAGACCCCCTCCCCTTTTTCGTTTTCAATTTCTAGCATCTGTTGGGCACACTCTGCCACAGACATGTACCGCGGACTCTCGTAAACTTTTCTTCCACGAATCAAATTCTCCAGGCTTTGTTCCTTGACTTTGATGTCCAACAGGAGGAGTGTGTGTAACCCAATCTCTCTGTTCTCCCGAACTCGATCATAAAAGCTGGAGGGCCGCCAAGTGTCCGTGAAGAACACCATACTCACTGTTTGGCCAAAGTTGTAGAGCTGAAGTCCACATGCCCCTATGGCATTCATGATACTGGCATTGTGGATTGTACGGTGGGGGATCCCGAGTGCCCGGGCGCGGAGGAGGAGGTCTGTGTGTGTTGTCGCCCCAAAGGGGTCACCAACGACCAGGATAGCTACATCATCCGTTTCGGCACCCGAGAGAATTGTATCGCTAGAAGATTCAACGAGTTCTCTATCGGCAAGGATTACGGAACGCCCGTAGAACTCTTCCTAAGAGATCCGGTGGTTAGCCAAGGAAGAGGAGGAAAGGGAGAAGTGATTACTAGTTTGTCCTTCCCAATCATGAGGATGCTAGTGTAGGCCTCTAGGTAGACGCGGGAGGCCTTTTTGACGACTTCTAAGCCAGCGATGGTTATGTCTTTCTCATTGGAAAGACCTAGTCCTATCAGGTAGAGCATTTTGGAGGGATTGGTGGAAGTTCGTGCGAAGGTGGGGTGATGGTGGGGTTGGGGGCAAATTTTGAATGCGGCTCCTTGGATGCATGTCTTTTAGGCTGGGGTGTCGCCTGGGTTGGTAGCATGGATCACGTGACAGTATGGTCCCGGTCAATGCAAATCAACCCCTCAGCGGACATCAGATATGGCCAGCTTCAAATTCCTCTAAGTCAACAACAGCATCCCATAAGGTCAAAGGCTTCTGTAAAAGTCTTTACTTCATGGTTGTATAGAGAATTTTGGGAGGGGTTAGAGAGGTATTGGCCTGTTGCAGTGCCAGAGCAGTTCAAAGTTTTGTGATTTCGTGTGGGAACCGCCAAATTACCGCCCAAGCTAACTGTATCAAGTACTTGTAATATCTTAGCGACACCATGCCTATTACGGTAATAAAGATAGCCGATCATTGCACAATGCAACACAACCTAACTAGATTGGGAAGGTGATCGCCTACTTAATAAGTGAGAGCGAATTAACGCAAGTCTCCATTGGCAGTGTGGGGCACTATCAGTTTGAGAGTTGGATTGCCCGGGCATTGGCTACAAAACACGAGGCAAGAACCATAGGCTACCTAGTACTGTACAGTATCCGTATCCTGCTCGATTACGGACTTTGATTGGCGCATTACTAGTACAGGTATGATATCATACCGCATCATCGAATATTTATACTGGCCATTTTCGAGGGTACATAATATTATGATAATTATTATTATCGTACCAATGGTTTAGTTTAGCTTTTATCGGCTTCCGTGGGTTTAATAAGGTGAATCAATAAGAGGGTTAGGAAAGGGGGTTCCAAGAAATAACATAAGTGCTTGAGGAATGCTAGAGGGTTTGAAGCCCCTTTTACTTGTTCTCTGTTTGAGATAGGTATTTGAGTACTCGGTCACTGTGCGTAGCACAGGAAACAACAAAGTTACCTGCTGGTGCATTGACTACCACAAGTGCGCACTCCCACTGCACTCGGAGTGCCTTGCGCACAAAGTGCCTTTCCAAGTGCTTTGCTGGCAACCGGGTAAGCGGGCGGCTGTGGCGGTGCAGTGTTTGAGGATATCATATCGGTATTGAGGGTTGGACTGGGGGACTATGGGGAAGGCTGCTGGCAGGAAACCAACCAAGGTTGATACTATAGCTGTATTATCTTTCCGCCTACCCAAAAGTGCAAAAAGAACGATAGCGCTAGTAGTCCGTCGGCCAGTTAAACGACCGGATCCGCCAGAGGATGCAAGGCACCCGCATTTAGTTATCGGTATGATACAGCCCCTACATACAACGAGTATGAAGGTATGATATATGGACAACTCTATCCTTCTTTCAAAACCATAAGATTCGAACACGAAGAGTTAACCTTGTGGTTTACGAGCACTGCCATAATATACCCCTTATCGTTCTATGTACTGTGAGAGAGGGTTTAGCCTAGTACGGCTGAAGGGCTTAAATATTTGAACTACACCCGTGTGTCCCAGTCACGGAACCTCACTCGTAGGTTTTTTAACTGCCAAGTTTTTTTCACTCTGCTGGTTACTAGTTGCCCGGGTGGGGGTCACTGGCCTACGTGTATGTGCAATAGGGGAAGTTTATTGGAGGGCTCTATAGAGGGAGAGGTGGCTAGGCTGGTGCCAGCCAGGCGAGCCAGGAAAGGAAATAGAGATCAGAAGATATGATATGAGACGAAACGGCCAGGAAAACTTTCGGCAAAGGAAACTGTCAGGGAGACTTGTGGAAGCTGAAACAAACGAAATAAGTGGGGCTTGGAAAGGAAGAAAGCGAACAGACAAACAAAATTAAATTTAAGAACAGAGGAAAGCAACAACTAAAAGATGGGCGTGTTGGGTTAAGTAGAAAAAAGGCGGACAAAACGGACCTGGGGAATGAAAAAGTAATAATATAGTGTAAGAGGAAAAAAAACCAAGGGAAAAAAATACAGAGAAAAATAAAATAAAGTTAGGGACATAGGAGCGGAAGTAAATAAGTAGGAAACATGGGTAAATGAGGAAGGAAATAAATTAGGAAGCGAAAAAAGGGTCTAGCACATCATAACACTTTGTGGCATCGTGGTGTCATACAGTGCGACATCGGTGACCCAGCCACTATCAATCCAAAAGAAGTTAAGGAAGACGTCCATAAAAGCCGCCACCACCTGAATACCTCTGAAGGTTCCATCCCCAACCAACTCCACCTTAATTTCATCCGCGGCCAGTTTTCTTTCCGAGCACTTCATCTGTGAGAAGTTAAATCGCCCAGATTTGCATGACAGCCTAGAATACAGCAAATCTTGCATCGTCGTATGTGTGATGCGGTCGGCTAAGTGGCCAAAAAGTTTTGGTGACGCCAGTATAGCCCAAATAAGGTCCATTCCTTCGGGCCCAATAAGCCCACGAAGTGAAGCAGACGCTCTAGAAATCAGTACCATGTCCGCCGCCGTAAACGTTGCATGGGAGGCGCTTTTGATCGACTGAAAGTAGTTGATGAGCTTTATCGCATTGTAAAGCTGTCTTTCGGGAGCGTTATCGGTGGGCCATCCATGGCGGCCCTCATCAACCCAGAGGTTAAGCTGGCTAATCGGGAATATGTCGTGCTGGACTGGGCTGGTTTCTGATATCGAGGAGGCGCAGCTCCATATCTGAGCTAGCTGGAGGTTAAGGAGCCTCGACGGCGAAAAGTAGAAGCCATCAGGCTGTATCCGAAGAACAGCTTTCTTCATGAGCCCCAGTGAGTGCGTATCCATACAGAGGCGGCCAAGTTTATGTTCACAAACTTTATCGACTTCGTTTTTGTCGGTGTAGCTGCACGTGTACTCATAAGGGCGATCATTTTCCAGGCCTCGGCTATGAACAAGCTCCCCCGCTAATGCTACTGAAAGGTGGCCGGGAAAGGGGCGTAGCACAATCATCTCCCTAGAGTTGCCCTTCGTACCTTTCATGTCTGAGCTAGGAGATCTAAGGAGATCGGATATGCCGCGTGTGAACTGCGAAGACAACTGGGACATCCGGCTCTCGCGGGGGCCTTTATGACGGTTGGATTTCTTGCCGAACATTCTCCACACCAATTCCCCCCCGCTAGATTCTTCCTGGCATTCTATGTGCTCCTCGCACATCGCATCGACCGACCCTTCTGCATTCCCTCCACGATCCCTCATCTTCTCCGAAGTGTCGGAGAGATAGATGACTTGGTCGTCGGAAAAACACATCCCACCAATTGACTGCCAGAGTCTTAACCTGAGCTTGAAGGGTGGGCTTTTCACATCCAATTTCCGATAGTAATTGTGAAGTTCCAGGGGGATTTGGTCGACGATCACCGATCTCCTACGGTATTTGACAATACATCCGTCAGAGCTGGCCCGGAATTGCAACCACCCCAAAGGCCCCGACCACTGGGTTGGGAGTTCCATAAGTTCCCTGGTGTTTGGCTTGCTTTTAATCGACTGAAAGCCAAGAATTGAACAGATAGCGGCTAAGTCAGGCCCTTTCCAGCGCACTGGAACAGTCCCGTTTACCGACTTAGATTCATATCGCATCTGGTAAAATCCTCTATCATCTCCCGGGCGTATCCCGAGAGCCTCAAAGAATTTTACCCAACTCGTCTCTGTGCGCACCATTCTAGATGCCTCCAAGTCCATCTTTGTGCTCTTGGGCAGATGTTCGGAACCGGCAGGAATTGAGATCACTGGCTTCCAGTCCTTAGCAACTAACAGGGGGACGTTGAGGGTTGGTGTCATAACCCCCATGTTCATTGGTAAGACGGAGGGCGAAACCACGGTTGGCGCCCAAGGGCCGAGGGACTCCGCCGAAGGACCCAAGCGGTGGCGAGTGAGTATTCGGACCGATGCAAAACACAATGCGATGAGGGTGAGCAGAGCTACAACCACCACTATGGGCGGGCAAATGGCCGATATCCAGTCAGCACTTATGCCCATAGTCCTTAGGACTAGTGAAGCTGCCCCAGTAGCCATTAGTTCTAAGCTATTGGCCATTCGGGTTACCTGTGACGGGTTAGCTTTCCCTCGAATTAAGGACGTCAAGAACCTAGGATTACCCACGATGCGGTTTGGGGGATCTTTCAAATCTGTATTAGGAGGAAAGTGCTTGCCGCTAGAGCAATTGTAAAGTTGAAGGTGACATATGAAGGTGGAATAAACGAGAATACTCTTGCCAGCCAGTGGTAAGATATGATCTTAGGAACTCACGGAACTGAACCCGACATGGGATGCACCAAAAAAGAAGAGTTTATATAAGTCCGTGATACTTCGGTACTTCAAACACGAGGACAGCGCTAGACACTTGGCACTATCTAAGTGGTCCCCCAAGTGTGTTTTCTGAAGGGTGCGCAGGATGCGAAAAGGCATTACTCAAATTGTTCGTGCTGCGCGCACACAACCCAATGCACAAAGCCAAGTCAAGGCCAAAAGCATCCCAAATCGTCATTGGCAAACCAGAAACCGGTTCATCCCATCGGACCAAAGCGATCCAATCATCTACCGGTAATTAGTGCGCTCTAAGTAATCCCTTGTAAAAATAATAACGTTAGTGCTCAGCACCGCTGCGTGAGACATCGGCCCTTCCCGCCGTGGTATCAACACAACCACAATAACACGAGCACTGCCCGGTATCAACCATCTTAAACTTTGTTCTTTTCGTGCAAGACGCTCGGGGATATGCACTTCTCTTAAACAGGATTAAATGTGCCCCAAGCTCTTGCATTCGACTTAACAGTTGTTTAGCGGTGTAGTGATTCAGATTTCACTCAGCAACATGCCGAAGAATTCAAAAATCGTTCAATCTAACCAAACCCAATCAGTTTACCCACCCTGCGAGAGAGAGCGTAAGCATCTAGACCACGAAAGCAGCACCATCTGAGGTTCGATCACTCTTGACCTACGTGGAGGAGAAAACTGAAGGAAAAGAAACGATTCCTGCAGGATTCTATGCGCTGGATTGTTTTCAACCCGACGAAAAAGTATAGGTATGAAACGAACAGACTGGAACCTTCAGATAACCCCTGAGCCTCTGCCTAGAGTAAGATATGGGTTGTTAGTTAAGAGCCGGGTGTTTCGGACTGTACAGTCAAACCTAGCACTAGTGATCATACCCTCCTTCAAATGCTAGCCACTGATTTGGGGCATCATTGCATCGAGAGAAAATATTCTCGATACTCGATTCTCACTTGTAGAACCAGACCAACAGTGGTGAGTTAGACACTTCTTCGGGATATGAGGTGTCTTTGCAGGCGTCGAAGAAACTAATCGAGCCTCGCGGAGGGTCAGATTGTAGCAACTAGTACTAACAGAGGAGCCAATATTGATACAATTCTGCCACACCGACTTTACAGAGTAGGGAGGCTTCAAGAGTTTCAGTTTTTTTGACAGCAATCTCATTAATTCAGCAGACGTGTCTTCCTCTGCCACTGCCGCTATCGTTGTTTACACAGCAGCAGCCTGCACACCAGCGGCCAGACTCCGGGGTATCCAGCTCCACAGTTCTTGCCCAGCAATCGCAGTGGCATTTACAATACCGGTACTGGTAGTGTGATAACCTAGTTCGTTTCTTGAGAAAGAAAAGAAAAGAACTTTCACTTTCACTTGCGCATGCTGTAAAAACTCAAATAACCGAACCGTGTGCTGTGTACTTGTGGTCCAGAATTTCCTACTTTGGACAATGTGCGAAAAATACGGCAACAAAAAAGCTGCTCAGCCCCTCTCAGAGAAAAAACACCAGGCCTTACCAGGGGAGGCAACTCCAGCGACAGTATGGGATGATTTGAGTTTTTATGGTACTTGTGCTCGAGGAATTCGACACTTTCGCTACCTTCCATGGCCCGGGTTTTTCGTGCTTTCAGCACTCGGGTTGTAAATTTCGCAAGGGGATTCGCAATTTTTACCTTATTAAGGAGGTTTAATGTTAACTTTGCGGCTCCGACTTCCCACGAATTCCGAGAGAGCACCCGTCTAGCGGCACCTGTGTAGGTTGGGATATCAAGCGAGCACAGATCTATTAGAGGATCCCGGACCCAAACGCATTGTGAATTCTCAATATATGGAACGCGAGAACACAAGTAAATGTCTACCCCCAACGTCTATCTCCACACTAAACCTTTTACACCAAGCCTTCAGGATCCACGTATATTATGGAATAAACCGCAACATCAACCTTATTACTGCGTTGGCAACTGTATGACTAGCTTGAAACGAATTGCAAATATATTACTTCTACCACCCACCAATATGTTGTCACTCTAACAATTTCAGGATTCTCCTCTATGCAAGATCATAGCACATAATACATCACACTATGCAGAAGGGCCGGTTTAAAAAATATTGTTCGCACACCCAGCCGAAGTCAGACAATATAAAACTAGAGCCTTACGATTTCCATATTATCTAGTTCCCCGAGGACGCCCACATTGCCAGTAAGGTTCGAGGTACTTTGAACTGAGGGAACGGCGGAAAACAGTCACTCCATGCAGGGGTAATCGGCCAAGGCCCCCAGGCTCACCAAGAGAAGCCCGATTTGCCAGGTTGATGCTTATTTACTACCATGGCTGTCAGAGAGCCAACCACATCTCAGGCCTTGCACGAACATTAAATGTAGCGCGGCTGTCATAGGATCTGGCAGGCTGGTGGCTAGGGGAACGGCGATCTATACCCCCACAGAGTCTACAATTCACCTAGCTCCCGAATAGGACAATGCCAGGAGACTCGATGATCCACGTAGGCCTCGGGCAGCCAGGAAAATATTTGGAGAGGTTGGGAAAGTCAGCTTGGTGACCCATAAATGCTTCTCACCCACCCTCAGGTATATCGACCAACTTTGCAGATATAGGGTCAGTCTAGGCAAAGCCGACGGCTCGGAGGTGTGGGAGGGCGGGCTACCCGGCCCAAATCCGAAAAAGCAGTGCTGTAGGTAAAAGCCGTCTAGCCAGCTGCGAATGCCCATAAATGGATTTCATAACACCTGGGAGGGCTAATTAACTGGTGGGCCATGATTTCAACGATTCTCCGAAAACCCTTCCTGTCGTATGCTGATCTGAGACATGATGTTGTCGAAAATGTTTTGAAACGGATGCATCGCAGCAAACCGGCATTCCCCGAGATGCAACGGGCCCTCAGCCTGAGAGGGGTGTTGGTATGGAAAACGTGAGTTTTCACAGCCGTATGGGATGATCCATGTTGAAGTGGTGAGCCCGAAAAATGGCTCATGCCAAATCCAAGATCCTGAGAAAGTGCATACCGCATAGTGCACCTACACGGTACCGGTATCTGTTTTTGGATCACGCGCGGACTCGGGGAGCAAAACTTTTGCATTTTCTGCACGATACACCGAGAGCAGCGTGCTGCATCTTCATTGCGGATACCCGAAATGCGGCTCAGCATCACAATACAGATGAAAATCTTGGTGTCGCATTTCGGTTATCAATCCTGTCATTTGTCGTCCATGCGCAATTCCCCATTCGAAAGAAAAATTTTCTTCCCCTTCGTGCACTTCCACAGCCTGAGATGTCTGACTTGAGGTAGGTATGGTTATCGAGCCAGGGTGCGAGTATTGGTAGAGTTTATGATCCGAGAAAAGTGCGGGATCGTTTGTTTTGTTTTTGTTGAGGGAGGACGTCAAAATTACTGCTATTGGTAAGGCTCTTCCGCTGCGGGGCGCAAGCTTCAAACCGCGCCTGACTTCAGCCCCCAAACACCACCAACACGGCCAAAGCGCTGCCCCCCCGGACGACACCACGCGCAGACCGACCGGGAATCCTGATCAAAGTGTGGAAAAGGCTCCACTGAAGCTGCTCCCCTTCGACTCACCATCACCACTGGCAGTCCTCGCTTCGTTCACCCCCCACCTGCTCCCCTCTTGGCACTGCCATCTAAAGCCACCGACGATCCCGAGGAATGCTTAGCCGGATATTCGTCCTATCAAGTCCGATTCCACCCCACACTCAGCACCTTCATGTCTATTTTTGAGGCTTGCAGACGTCTCGTGAAAAAGGTCCCTCCCTTTCGGCGAGTTTGGAGGGCCAGACCCTGGGATCTCACGCGGGGTTCAGGTGAACAAGGATTCTTCGGACCCCCCCGAAATGATTTTAACAATTCCGATTGGAGGTTTTCCTGTTCGGAAAGAATATTGATATCATAATATTAAGACATGAAAGCAACTCGATCTCGGCTGAGGTTGGTTCAACACGCCATGTTTTGACTACCGGTATTGTTATCTTTAGCGCTCCAGAGCTCTTCTATGGACCAGAAACTTCTGAAACGATATAAAGTAACGGCACCGAGCTCCATCGTACTCGAGTTGATAAATTAATTGTAAATACACATTGACAAAATCATGATACCTTCCAAGAGGGCGGTGAAGCCGCATGCCAGTAGATCAGTATTACCCCTCCGTATGATGCCTTGAATTTAGGCTTAGCCTAACCACATCGAATAGACGGGAACAACACCTCTCCCCCAGACATTAGAATCCCTATGCAAAAAAACGATCATAAGACACTTTAAATAGTCATCTACACCAATCAACAAACCAAAAGGTCAAGCGAGAGCTTGTAGGCGAAGCTCATAACTTCCCAAAATTTCAAAATTTATCAAAACAATAACGCAAAAACCCTCTATTATCCCTATCCACAATCCCCAACTACGTATCTTTCGCTCTCCACCTATAAACTATCTCATAAAAGTTTCTAATTGCTGGTACGCCAATTAAACAACCCAAACCGCTTCCCCCAAAGTCAAAAGGATTGCTGCCCCCTCCAATCTGCTCACTTCCTCGTCAATCTTTCGGATAGTCTCTCTAAAACAAGAGAACTCGTTACACAGCTCGGCCAGGAGTTGATTCATCTCCTCTCTCCTAAGCGCAGTCTCTTCTGCCGTAAAAACCATGCTCTGAGCCTGTTTTTCGTGCTTCTTGTTCCTCGTATCGACCTTCTTTACCAGATTCTGATAAGCTCTCTGATGCTTGGTTAGCTCCGCGCGCAGTTGTGTGAGGAGCTGAGCGTTGGCCATCTGGTTGAGGCTGGTTTGATAGAAATACCGGTACTGAGGCCGACCGATGATGATGCCTTGGGTAGCCTTTTCTTGTCGCTTCTGTAATTGTAGCTAAAATCTGATAAATGTTGGGATAGCAAGAAAGCAAAGGAATCTATAGAGATAATTATACAAAAATTTGCCATGCCAAAACCACCCCATGGAAACTCTGCGATAAACATCTACTACCTTTCAAGTCGAGAGTTCAATATTGTGTCATTTTCAAGATGGCTCTTGAAACATCCGAACCATGCCCACCCTCGTGAAATCCGGAGCCGTAAACTTGCGAATATACAATTAACATGCTACAACCCCTCTCGGAGCAGTCCGCCTCTATCGAGAACAGTTCTCATCAACATTAGCTACGCCCGAACCCCACAACCTACACAAAGTGCGACTCCACGAAAGTGGAACAGTCTAGATAGTAAATATTTGATTTAATATCTACCCACTAAAACAAGCAAACAATCACAATTGTGCAAAACCTCTGAGAGAGCCGTTAACACATCATAATGGATTCAGAAACCCCCTCTAGGCTTCAGTATTCTTGAGAACCCAAAGGGAAATCACACAATATCACACTCTCATAGAAGTTGAATCCAGAAGAATTCATCCACCCAGTAAACTAAATTTAAAAAAAAACAAGGAACCAACCATCCTATAATGCCCCTTGCACGAGCTTTTCCCCACATCCACCGCATTATCTGGCAAGATTTGCCCGCCTCTAGTCCATTGGGATAAGTGTTTTCTTTGTTACGTGTCTCAAATTCGCAACAAAAACTCCTTCACTTTGCCCTTATCGCCAAGTACTAGCTGCAGGCGAATCCTACCAGATAATGCGGTACCCCACTCAGCCATCTATCCCTCTCCTCATACAACCCGCGACCTCATTATTATTGCACGAATCCCGACACACTCTAAAACCGCCATCTCCCTCCTCCATCTCCTTAACGTTTTCCCCAATATCAAGTAACCCCTCCTACATCCGGTCAAGAACATCACTTGGGAGTTCCAACCCCACCGGCGACCTGCTCCGCCGAGTACTTTCTGCTCCGGACGCACTTCCCATTTCCCTGGTTTTGTTTTTCGTAGGGAGTTGGAAAGTTGGTGTGTGTTTGCGGTTTCCCTGTGCCGGCATTGCTCTTTGCTGAAAGCGTGTTTTCTGTCCTGGAGGGGGGACGAGTACTAGTGGTGAATAGGCTATCTACTGGACTTATGGTTCCGGCCACTTATACACAACACCTCGATTGATGCAACGGGGGACGCCTTGGCATGCCTTGGCATCAGGTTTAGGGTTAAAATCATATGCTTAAGTTCAATTCCTATAGTTAGCATACTTTTTCCTGCAATTATTTAGTTCTTATGATATAATATATAATAGTTAAGAAATATCAGTTGACAAAACCACAAATCAAATGAAATAAAACAAAGGAAATAGGACAAAGGAAATATGACAAAGGAAATATGACAAAGGAAATATGACAAAGGAAATATGACAAAGAAAATATGACAAAGGAAATATGACAAAGGAAATATGATAGAGGAAATATGACAAAGGAAATAGGACAAAGGAAATATAAAGGAATGTTTGCCAGTAATATGATAAGAGAATAAAAATTCCAGTTGTTAAGCCACATCAGATCGACAATGTGATTTGTACTTTTTCAAAATCAGTTTTTTATAGCTAGCAGAGCCATACACCTCACCAGATGCATATGCATCAATGATTCGCTGTATCTTATTGTGATATTTCCAAATAAGACTATTAGGCACTTGAGCCAGAGATTCAGGAACTAAGCGCTGCAGTGAACCAAAGTCATATCCACAATTTTGCCATGTATACCGTTTGGCCGCCCCCCAAAAATACTCAATGAAATTTATCTCACAATAAAATGCAGGATAAAAGAGTACTCGGTGTCCTGCAGCCTCGATTGCTTCTTGAAGCTCTCCTTTCTGAGCTTTAAAATCTGGCTGAGCTGCCAGAAGAGCCCTAGCACAACAGCTGCCACCTTTTGAACATTGGAGATTGGGTGTTGTATTTCCAGCAGGAGTTTTAATACTGCATTGTGTCAGAAATCATCCACCAGTTGATAGCCAAAGGCCTCGTTCTGTGAGTACTGATTTCAACCCCTTTGGTGTTCCATCTTCCTGCACCATAGACTGGTAATAACCACCATTTGGATGAGACTCATCGACAACATAGGTTGAACGCATAGCCTTTGCATGTTTTCCCCCATCGGCAAGATTCATTTTTGATACCCGCAGTGCATCATCTGCATACTTAAAGTGTGTTTTTGCATTGTCGAAGAGAAATAGAGCTTTAGCCCATGGAAACTCAGCTTTAAAGAGTGGAATAGCTTTAGTCTTAATTTGTTCAAGTAGCTTTTCTCCATCCCACCATATGTCCCCACCACACTTCAATATCTCACAAGCTGCTCCATCACCAAGTCTTCCAATTGGTGTCAAGAGATCAGACACATGCAACCCCTGACCTCTACCCTTCTTTCGTAATGGTTGATGCTCCTCGTGGGTCCAAATGCAATGTCTGCCATCATTGGCATTAAAGGTACACTCATCTTGAGTCACCATTATAATTGGTTCCAACTGACCCGATAGAAGTTCAGGATTTGAGATAGGACTCAAGTCATTATCCCATTGCATTATAGCTGGCTTGATATCCCCAAGATAAGGTATGAAGATCTCATTTCTGTACTGTTTGACATCTTCTCGCTCATGTCCATTATTATAGACACCTTTGTGCACCTCTTTCCAGTTGAATCCCAGCTTTTGAAGCCAAGGGTGGCTGCTGCGACTACTAATCGTTCGCTGAATATTGCGGACAATCCTTCCTCTACCTGGTGGTATGACATCATCATTCATCTCTGCCAAGTGCCGACTAATAGCTTGAGCTATGCCCATTGAGTCCACAGCTACACTTTAGTTAGTCTTTGCATATTTGATTTGTAAGATTGCAGGAAACTTACTTTCACCAGCCTGGGATATATACTCTCGCACTGCCAATAGGGTACTCTCCTCCTCAATCTAGCTCGATATCTTAGAATGCCTTCCACGCTGTGGGGACTTAATGTATCGATTCTTAATCCATGAGACTTCGTTTTGCAAAATTTGATGCCATGTCCACTGTCCTGTACCCTCTCCATCAGATACTTGCCTGGCTAGCTGCTTGTGTATCTTGAAAAGTATAAACTCTGACCGAATTGGCCAGTTATGCTCCTGTAGGGCTTGCACTTTGATGATGTTCAATACTTCAAGATACTTCATCAGAAGACTCCCAGTAACTCTGCTCGCCTTCCCTCGTGGACTAATAACCTTCTTGATATCGTGGATACCTTGAGTAAGAATGGCGAGTCGTGTTGTAGAGGGAACTCCGACTTTTCCTAATCTTCGTGGCCATTTGGCAAGAGTCTTCGCAAGCAATTGACTATCTGCATCCTCCAGTCGTTGGATGGGGGTTGGGTCCTCTAGGGGTGGAACTTGATGATTCGAAGTAGCTGATATAAATTCGGAAACGGTGTTAGATACCTGTTCTTGTACGGGTAGCTGAGGATTGAAAGGTCCCTGCACTTGTTAGGCTAAGAGTCTTCTGCGTTCGCGCCATTTCCTTGACTGAAGGGTACTTGGGTTGACTAAATTTAGCTCAGGTTGGTTTGTTTGGCCATTGAGGCTACTGAGCTGTTGATTCAGTGTCTGCGGAAGTGTCATTTGTGCGGTGAAGGTGGGTACTCAATATGGATAATTGTCTAGGAATGGAAAGTCTTTTAGTGGTCAACTGATATTTCTTAACTATTATATATTATATCATAAGAACTAAATAATTGCAGGAAAAAGTATGCTAACTATAGGAATTGAACTTAAGCATATAATTTTAACCCTAAACCTGATGCCAAGGCATGCCAAAGTGTCCCCCGTTGCATCAATCGAGGTGTTGTGTATAAGTGGCCGGAACCATATTAACGAAGTTTTCGAAGGGTGAACATTGAGGCTAACCCTAAGTTGAAATTGCTTGAATCATGCCCGTACCTGCCACGACGGCGGCGGCAATCTCTGATCCCACCTTTGTCGGGGGTATCATATGCCTCACCGCGGCGTTGCCAGGTGGGAAAACTCCGAGTGATTATATCTTAAACTCTTGTTATTGCACAAGCTACTCGATACGATGCCTCTGAGGATACTAGTAGTTTTTTTATCATCAAAGGTGACGGTAGTAAGGGCATCTTCCTTGTTGCAACTCGTCATATTATCTTGAAGCTAAACAGAAATGACAACAGAACCTTCTAATACAAGTTACCTAGTATACCTGTCATAAGGCTATCCTCCTCAGTAGTGCAGTATTCAGAATGTTCCTCAAGTCTATTCAGATCAAGTTTAGAGACAAGGTGTTTATGATTTCGTACCCGAAAAAGTGTATCATAAGAGTCAACGATATGGCTAGTAATATGGCTGAGAAGGAGTGCAAAATGGCTGGAGATGTGTTAGTTGAAGCAAAAAAGGTGATCGTGGCTCTCAACACCTTCCATGGGGATATATCGATGACCTGTACTAGCCTAGTTAGGCATATATTGGGTCACGTTATCACGTATGTCATAAGCATCAACTCTATAATGGAGGGTCTTAAAGTCAAATTTTCCAAGCCCCACCTCTACGCAGTATTAGTATTGGATTAGTAGATTGTAGTAATGAGTTTTATTAGAAATGTATATATTTCTTCAGAGAACAATTCAGAAGGTTTTTTTTTTTTGTTGAATCAAGTACATCTGTTGAACAAAATTCAAGACAAAAAAGTGGAATTATTAGTGAGAGTGAAACAAGGGATACAATCTACTCGAGTACGGAGCGATAAGCCGTGGAGAATAGGTATGATAGCCGTTTCACCCCTCTTCCTGGTTCCTGTTCTTTTCCAGCTACATACCCCCCCCGATTGAGAACCACATCCCTAGGTGTATGGTCCAGAGTCGGATTCCACTACCTCGCAGCACGAGTGGCGTTTTTCTACAGCCCTATTGAGAAATGCTAAAGTCTTCAAGCTTCCAATCCGATAGAGCAGGATTAGTTATTTTGCCTACCCCACTTTATAGATCCTCCAATAATATCTCACTTGTCACAGGGAATTGAACTCCTAGTGTTTCGGTAATTGCGCGGGGGTTAATTTGTTCTTGATATCTTAGCCACTGAGCTAGCTATGATAGGTATTTCATATGATGCTATGATACTTCGGAAAGGAGTACTTATCACACCAGTAGGTAGGTGGATTTGAATCCTTTTCTTCTTCCCCATCTGAGGTTAAGAATGCGAGTATTATATACCTGGGCATGAATAACAAGCATAGAAATCTAAAAATTGATAATTGTTAGGCGGATGTAACCGGTACAGGTTACTGGTTAGGAGTTTAGGTATTAGTTGATACCTGTTGTATTTTGAAAGAGGTTTCAGGAAACGAGTTGTGCCTCTCGCCTGATATGTTTTATGTTTGGTTTTGAGTATTGGTTTGATACTCTATATAGTTTATGTTTGATTTTGAGTATCGGTTTGATACTCCATATGTTTTATATTTGGTTTCATGGCTACCATTTGGGAGTCTTATATGTTATGAGAAGCAAGGCTCCGGATAGCCTAAGAAGTGTATTTAAAAACTGCTACTCTTCAAGTTAGAAGAGGCTGTCACGAATATGACTTAGCGAGGATAGGGCTTTTACATAACTCACACTTATAAGTCATAGTTATGTTATGTTTCACATATCACCTTGCTTAGAGGTTATGGGTTTCGCACATATGACTATTTAGGTCATATGACTTGATTGGATAATACTTTCACATGACTCATATTTATGAGTCATAGTTATATTATGCTTTACACATGACCTCGCGTAAGAGGTCACAGGTTTCGCACATGTAACCACTTAGGTCATATGACTAG
Organism: Tuber brumale; assembly: GCA_014065205.1. NCBI lineage: Eukaryota > Fungi > Ascomycota > Pezizomycetes > Pezizales > Tuberaceae > Tuber > Tuber brumale. Next base: position 378,810 of record JACCEG010000096.1, on the reverse strand, counting down.
TTTAAGTTGTAAGAACGAAGGGTGAAGAGCGACTATAAAAGGAGGTTGATAGGACAAAGGAGATGAGCTCTTCACGCTTCATTCTAAGTTATTTTCCTACTTATTACTTTACGCTATTACGAATATAAAACCTTTACGCTCTTTACGAATTACTTACCGACAATGAGAACTCTACTATAAGAGTAGAGTTGAAGAAAGAGTACGATAGGCATTGAGGACCCAAGAGAGGCAGTCTTGCCTACCTTAATATGGACTTAGGTCTAAGAGCTATCATCAAGAAAGAAGATAGAGAAGTATCATTTACCCGTTGCTGAAAACTGATACCTGTTGGGGATTATAACAGAGGTAGACTTCGCTAGACAGAGTTTTCAATAGACTTGGTTGAACAGTTACTTTCTTCAGATTGCTTCGAGAATTTTTAGTTTGAGATCCACCAAATATCTCAGAAACTTCAGTAGTTGTGATACAGTAAGGAGTCGATTCAACAACCTTGGTTAAGGTCTTCAGACTTTGCATCACTAGTTACTGCCATCAGTACAGAACAGAGCCCATTAAACTCATGCTTACTGCATCTCCTGAGAGGCAGTTACATTTTTTTAACTACAATAAGTTAACAAGATAGAAGGCGATCCAGGACCAAGCAAGGGCAAGGCCCCTGAGGAAGCTTCCAAACAATGTACCAGAGATTCCTAAGGTCAGTATACTAAGACTCCAGTAAAGGAACAAGCAGCAAGTGACGCAGCTGCCAGGCAGCTAGCCAGAGACGCTGCTGAACAAATGGCAGGAGAATCAATACATGAGTCACTGGAACCACCAACTACTACCTCTGGAGGGTATCCAGAATCCCTAAGAAAGCTAACAGGTATAAGAGTACCTCCAGAACCACCAGACAACGATCCAAACAGTACTAATAGTGATGTAGGATCAGACAACATGGCTTCACAAGCAGGTCCTACAGGACCAGAGCTCCTAGTACCAGAGGTTTCAAGACCACAAACTCCTAGGCCTAACACAGTTCTTACAGCCAAACTCAGTATAAAAGTACCTTCTCCTGATAAGTTTACGGGTGAAGGGAACAGCCTCAAACCAGAAGCATTTAAAAAATAGTATAACTCAGTACAGTTATATCTATGCCTAAAGAGGCTGTGATTTAGTGAGGCTGGAGAAGGGAACTATTGGATCCTTTATACTGAAGGATGAGCTTGAGAAGCAGCTTTCCAAGCAGCTGAGCAATTCGGCGAAGACATGACTCGAGAAGACCTTATAGGTTTTCTATGAGAAAGATTCCAATCCTTGAAACAGAAAGACAAGACCTACTACAAGTTCTATGAAGTTATGCAGGTACATAACAGCAAAATACAGGCAATATCAGCAATAGCCACTTATTTACTGATGTTTCAATAATGACTACCTGCAAACATCATAAGCGATTATGCCTTCATTTAACAGTTCTTTAAGAGTATGTATCCTAGGTTATGATAGGAAGCTGAATTACAACATAGTGCAATAGACAGTGTTACAGAAGTGATAGAAAATGCAGAGAGTATAGATGCTATTCTAAAAAGCACTAGCGCTTATGAGAAAGACAGGTTTGAGAAACCAGCAAAAGATTCCACTCGCAAATAAGAAAGACGCAAGAACAAGGGAAAAATGAACTACAAGTCCCACAACAAGCCTAAGTAATGAAAGGAGAAAGGTGTTTGCTATACCTGTGGAGGAAAATGACATCTAGTGAGAGACTGTCCCAGCAAAGATGACAAAGGTAAAGGTAAAGTAAAAGTGAAGAAGGAAGTAACCTTTGACAGAGTAGAACATGAGGGGATAGCAGAAGATGTATTTATCAATGCCATGGAATTAGAGGAAGATATTATTACAATGGCAGCTAGGCCAATGACTGCTGAAAGCCATTGCGTACTAGAAGGAACAATGCACATCAATGGCCAAGAAGCCAGAGTCCTATTTAATACAGGAGCAATAGGAGCAAACCTGCTTAGCACTACTATTGTCACTACATACAGAATTCCTTGCCAGGATTTGAAGACACCAACCAGAATACACCTAGCTAGGAAAGGATCACAATCTGGAGGTCATAAAGAATATACAGTCAATATATCAGTAGGGAAATTGAGTGCACTAGGAACTAGGATATTGGTTGGTCACCTAGCAAAATACGATACCTTGATAGGAATGCCTTTTCTTGAACAACACCATACTCAGATTGAATGTGGTAAGTTAGCAATCCTGTTTCCAAAACAGAACATTCAAATCATATGCACACACACCAGTGGGATGATCCGAGCAGTGGGAATTAGCCCCGAAGATATCATGGACTAATATGTGGATGTATTTCCCGAGGAAATACCGGAAGATTTACCACTGCTAAGGAAGATAAACTCCGAGATAAATCTTCAGCTAGGAAAGGAGCAGGGCTCCTGACCTACCTACTCAATACTGGAATAATTGACAACAGATATGAGCATATAGCCAAGAGAAAAAGAGAAAGCAGGAATTATTGTGTGACAAGCAGTTACATTGGCAGCCCTGATATTTGCACAAGAAAAGAAAGATAAGAAATGCATGAGGCTATTAGTAGACCTAACAGCCAGGAATGAGATAACAATAAAGGATGTTGAAATTATTCCAAACGAAACAATAATCCTGAACACTCTCAGAAGCGTGAGATATTGGAGCAAAATCAATCTTAGCGATGCCTAATTCCAAACAAGAGTAGAACCTAAGGATGTGAACAAGAATGCTTTCAAAACACTATTTGGATGTTTCATCAACAAGGTTATGCTAGAAGGAGATATGAATGCTCCTGGAACATTCATGCGTAGAATGTTCAACCTATTTGCCAACTACTCAGGACAATTTATATGAGTATATATTGACGATATACTCATATTGTCCAATACAGAATCCGACCATCTGAAACATATATCCATGATATATAAGAAACTAAAAGAAGCACATTTCTATGCTAGCAGAAAGAAGTCTGAATTCTTCGCCACCAGTATAGAAGTGTTGGGCCACATTATCATTGATGAAGGATTGAAACTAGTACCAGAGAAGATAGTGATGATTGAAGAATGGACTACGCCACAAAATAAGAAGCAGGTCCAAGAATTGCTAGGAACAGTAAACTATATCAGGCAGTTTTTGCTACACATTGCAACCAGCACACCACCTTTAACGGAACTCACTGGAACTGCAGAATTTGTGTGGACCACCACCCAAGACCAAGCCATAGAAAATGTTAAGCAAATTGTCTCAAGATACAAGGTTATGAAACCACCACAATATGACTTGTTACTTCCAATATGGCTAATAACTAATGCATCCAACACTAGTGTAGGAGTATAGGTAGGATAAGAAAAAGTACCAGAAAGCACCAGACCAGCTACGCTTCATAGTAGGAAATTCTCTAAGACTCAAATTGTCACGAATATGACTTAGGGAGGATAAGGCTTTCACATGACTCATGTAACTGCCTCTCGGGAGATGCAGTAAGCGTAGTGTTAACGGGCCTTGTTCTGTACCAAGGTGGTAACTAGTGAATCATGGTCTGAAGGCTTTAGCAGAGGTTGTTGAATAGACTTCTTACTATATCGCGACTACTGAAGTCTCCGAGATGTTTAGTAGATCTCAAACTAAAGATTCTGGAAATGAACTGAAGAGAGTAACTGTTCAACCAAGTATATTGAAAACTCTGTCTGCCGAAGTCTGCTTCTTCTAATGTGAAGAATAACAGTTCTTAAATACTCTTCTTAGGCTACCTGGAGCCTTGCTGCTTACCACACCTAAGACTGCCCAATAGTAGCCTTGAAACCAAACATAAAACATATAGAGTATCAAACTGATACTCAAAATCAAACATAAAACATATAGAGTATCAAACTGAAACTTAAAACCAAACATAAAATTTATAGAGTATCAAACCGATACTCAAAACCAAACATAAAACATATAGAGTATCAAACTGATGCTCGAAACCAAACATACAATATATAGAGTATCAAACCAATACTCGAAACCAAACAGAAAACATATGGAGTATCAAACCGATACTCGAAACCAAATATAAAACATATAGAGTATCAAACCGATTTTCGAAATCAAATATAGAACATAGAGAGTATCAAACTGATACTCGAAACTAAATATAAAACATATAGAGTATCAAACCAATACTGGAAACCAAATATAAAACATATAGAGTATCAAATCCTATACTATCAGGCTAGAGGCACACCTTGTTTCCTGAAACAAATTCAAAACTCAAACAGTATCAACTGATACCTAAAATTCCTGAACCAGTAACCGGTACCGGTTACAATGGGTGTATTGGAAAGGAGGATAGACACTATTGGACTGAGTGCCCCCATTATATTAGAGGGCGCCCTGCTGACACTAAACTCTATGATGATAAGGTTGTTCCACAGTGAAAGTCCTGATAGATAGACTATCAGTGGTTGGGGATGGGAATTCTGAGGAGCTTAGTGTAGGTAGATAAGGAGGTGGTGGTGACAGGTAACTCCTTTGATGGAATACGGACTGTGGGGAGGAATGGCTCTCTGGTCAACATACTGAATCCAGTGGTCTGCAAACAGTGCGAGCATAAATACAGCTCAAATGGCTACATGCTCGTGTCATGTGCATTTCCCACCAAGTGGTTCTTCCAGGGTAACCAGTTTCAAAGGAACTGACCCACCTGCGGCACAGAGATCGCCACAGTATGAACGTCGAAATGACCTACCTTCAGCTAACACTGCGTGACGAAGCCTAGGTGTTTGGAACGGGTGATGAAGCTGGTATAGTTACAACAAAGACATGGGTGAGATGAGTTACCCCTGGCGGACTGGACCAGCTTAATTGTTTGATGGGCTGGGATGCAGGACTTGCTTCTGCGGAATGACTGCCTGCTTTATAGGTGAGCACTAGGAAAGGGACAGAAAGACCAGAGTAGGCGCCTAAAGAGAATGAGAGATTGATGGGATAGATTGTATTTTTCATGTATTGACTGGGTGGATCAAATTGTGTTGGAGGTGGAGTAAGAATGGTTATTGAGAGTAGTTGGTCGTTTGCTGCTGCGACATGGGAAGACGTGTAAATGTGAGATGTCACTAGCCGATATGAGCGCCTGTGAGCCCGTATAGGTAGTGATTTTGTTATGTTTTGAATCTATGTATTGGTAGGAGTGGTAGCGAGATGGGATCGGCCAATGGTAGTGTATTTAGTTAGGCATGAGAGAGACTGGTTGGATACCATTTTGGTAGTACTAGTATAAATAAATTAGATGGAACTACCTATTATACATTCCTACCTTCTCACTTTCCATGACGGGTAGCTAGTTTCACGCGCTTTTCATCTTCACAATCTGCCACACCTTTGTTAGGTAGACGCCAAACTCAAGTATATAACTGTGGGATGTAGGCTCAAAATCTTCGATTGGAGAATCTGTCGAGGAAGGCTCGTCTCGATAAAATAAGTAAGGTAAAGATTTAAAGCGGAAAACAATATTATATTGATAAGATCTCTTCTCCATTGCTTGCTAATGTCTGTAAAGCTCGGGAGGCACATCGATATTTATATCCCGCGTCTGAGTGTTCGCCAACTAGTTCTAACTACTATGCCTCCGAAGTACAACTCTAGTTTTAATACGCAAACGTCCAGAATCATATAAGTGCGAACACAGTTTGACCCAGAAACTTATCACGCGCTTTTGCGGACACAGAATAGTATTCCTTCGATGAGATGACTGCCCTATTTGTTATACCAAACAGCGGACTCTAACTTAGATATCCGCATAGACTATTATATTACTTTTGTCACGTTGACTATCATTCAAGTAGTCTCTTTAGTCATGAAGTGATCAGATTCATGCCGGGCCACCTAGTGCCAATTGCAAGTTCGAGCCCGATGAGTGAACGTCTTATAGGACTCCGACTTATCTAGGTCTTCCTTTCTGAGCGTGCTTCCCCTTGGTCCACTGGCCTCCATAGAGGGGTCCTACTACTAGGACCAACAAACCTACAGTAGATCTTAGAAGGGTATGGGTGGATACGGTCTACTCCTCATAGTTTCCACTACAGGGATATCCTCTTAGAGTATTTCGCTGAAAACGTCCCGTCACCTTGGGCCCATAGTATAGGAAGCCTAACTCTGAAGCCTGCTATCTCAATGCGCCTGCCAGGGATTTCCTCCGTTCCACTTCCCAGATGTCGCCAAAGGTCCCTTCTCATATATGCTGCGAACAGCATGCGGTCGGACGGACAGCGGTGACGTATATGGTGCTATTAAGTGGACTTCATTGATGTGACTTTTTAGTTATGGGATGCAACTCTCGAAAACTCGCTAATGATGTGCGGGCCCCATAAGGGGGCCGGAGTGGGGTATTGGCTATGGTAAATCGAGGGTCTGTGCGCAGTTACCCACCGTGGGTCTGTGCACATGTCTCAGATTTCTATATGCCTAACATGAGCTCCCTCGTACCAGGCTTCGCCTCGAATGCCTTTATAACCTTTTATAATTTTCTTCTAAATACATTTTAAGACCCAGTGTGGACAGGATAAAAAACCTCACATGTTTGCTTGGCCACCATAGGAAAACCTTCTCCTCACTATCTTACTTTTGCCCTTCCTGGCATGTCCGGACTTTTATTATGAAAATTCTCCACCACTTCCTCCGCATTTTCCATTCCAGTGGCTGGCTCTCATGTGGTCTCATTTTCTGAACACCCTTGCCATTTAAGGAAGTACCACAGTTCCCGCTTTTCTTAATAGCGGCCACGTACTCGATTTCTGTAAGAGCAAATCTCGCTTTTTACTATTTTTTCAACCTCCCATTGTAGATCGCCGTCAAGATCCTCCAGTTCTCTAGGGGGTTGCTGACGATTGTCATGAACCGACTTCTGGTAGGGTTCCAATAGTGCGATATGGTATACAGGGTGTATGTTCCATCGATCGGATATGTTGAGCTTGAAAGCTCGCGCTCCGCATCTTTCCATGATTTGAAAAGGACTGTATAGCTTTAGACTTAGCTTCTTTGATTTTCGTCGGGTACGAATGTTCTTTGCGTTTAACATTACTTAGTCCCCGATCTAGAAGTCCAGCTGTTGTCGAGCTTTCTGGTCGTAATATTTTGACCTTCCTTCGTGTGTCTTTTCTAGTGACCCTCTTGCTTGTTCACGTATCGTCTTGATCCTGTTCACATAAAGTGTTGCTCCTGGATTTTGAGCTTCGCGCTCCTTCAACTACTCTATCTGTAGATGGAATGCGTAGTTCGTATAGAATGGTGACATCCCATGAGCATTGGTAGCGGAGTTGTTATAGGCATGTTCAACTATAGGTAATAGCTAATACCAGTTGTCCTGATCATAGTTGACAAAGCTTCGCAGGTAACCGTTCAGCACTTGGTTGGTTCGTTCAGTTTGTCCATCAGTTTGTCGGTGGTATGCCCTTGACATTCTTTGCTTAATTTCCAACGCTTAGCAGAGTGATTCCTGGAATTCGCCTGCGAATTTGGAGTCCATATCCGAGACTATTTCGGTTGGTAGGCCGCGCAGCCTCCGTACTTCATCCAGGAATGCGTTTGCAACATCTTTGGCTGTAGCCGAAGTCTGTAGTCCTATGAAATGGGCCATCTTCGCGAATCGATCGACTACTACCATTATCTGAGTGCATCCTTGCGACTCTGGTAGTTGGGTAATGAAGTCAACTAAGATGGACGCCCATGCTGCGTAGGGTATTTGCACTGGTTGCAATAATCCGTACTTAGTGTGTCTAAGCGATTTGTTATGCTGGCACTCATCGCAGGATCGTACGTAGTCATTGACCCATGCCACCAATCCTTTCCAGTAGAAGTCTCTCATCATTATTTCCAAAGTTTGTTCTTGTCCGAAATGACCTGCAACCTTTGCATCGTGAAATCCTTCTGCGATCTTGGTATATAGTGCCTGACTATCTGGTACAAATAGTCTTTGCTTATAATATAGTAGATCGTAAGTTAAGGTCCAGTCTTTGGTGAAATCCTTCCCATCGTCTCATAACCTAATGAGTTCTTCCCTCCGTTGCCTCCAAACTGCATCTGCTCCGATAGCTGCTTGTATCTCGCTTAGAAATTCAGGATTGAACTGCTTCATACCTTTTTGCAGGATAATGGCGTTTGATATTAGAACATTTTCGGGTACTTCTGAGATGTCATACCAATGTTCGTTGTCTTTAGCCAATGCTTGTAGGTAGCTGATCCTAGGTTCCTGTTCCTTGATGATCAAGGATCTTGTCCTTATATCAGTGCTTCCGAGTCCCGCGGCTCCTCGTTCAGTTTCTTCCAAGTCGTCTACTTCAATCATGTCTGAGGTGTTGACCTTTTCTACTACTAGTTGAGCTATGCGATCACCCATTCTTATTTGGCAGTCCACATCCTTATGGTTGAAAAGTACGACTTTGAGATCGCCCGTGTAATCAGCATTGATTACCCCTGCGCCGGGGGCGATTTCGCTACAGACCGCTTATCTGCTTCTTGGGGCAACTCTTCCATAAGTTCCTTCGGGTAGCCCCACAGCTATACCCGTTCTTATCAATGCTTGTCCATATTTCGCGACAATTTCATCCTCTATGGCGTACAGGTCATATCCAGCCACCATTCTTGAGCTCTTTGTCGGCAAGTATGCCTTTTTGCTCAATCTTTTGACCCTAATTACGGGTTCCTTTCCACCTCTCCTTGTGTCACAGTCGCGTGGCAGATAGTGGAAGGAGATGTTTGTGGCAGGTAGTGGAAGGAGATGTTTCACCATGATGAGGGTATTCGTCATGAGGGTTTATAGATTATATATTGTTTCACGCACATAACCTATTAAGAGGTCATGGGGGCAGCGCACGAGGCTAAGAGGGGTGGGCAGTTTGATTTACTTTCATGCACATGACCTATTAAGAGGTCATGGGGGCTGCGCACGAGGCCAAGGATGCTGCGCAGTTTGATTTACTTTTACGCACCAGACCTATTAAGAGGTCAGGTAGTTTATGCACATGACCAATGATGCGGTCATATGATATTTTTCGTGAGTCACGGTTATGACTCATAGTTTTTTTGATTTATAAGCGGGTTAAGTGAAGGACTATATAAGGAGGTTGGTAGAGCCTGGTAGTTAGTTAGGCCAAGAATGAATACTGGAAGAACTTCCTACAAACGGCAAACCCCCAGACCCTCTGGACGGCGAAAAAGTTCGCCTTCGACAAACCGCCTGACAGATTCCCCCAGATTCCGGGTGCGCAAAGCCCCAATGATATCTACAAGGCCCTTCTCGAACATTTCTTCCCCGAGAAAGGGTCCTCTACACTGCCTCGAATTTTGCCAGAGTTTAAAGACGTTCCTGAGCTGTCGGAGGAAGAAGTATCCGCGGCTCTTCGGAAGTCCTGGTCGTCCTCTGCCCCCGGGCCGGACCAGATACCATACTCAGTCTGGAAGAAGGTCCACCTGATCAACCCGAGCATCCTGACATCTCTCTTGGGCCCCCTGGTTAGGTACGGGCACCACCCACCCTCACTGAAAAAGGCCAACGGCATAGTGCTGGACAAACCTGGTAAACCCTCCTATGACACCCCCGCATCTTTCCGCATAAT
>JACCEG010000096.1:276833-364138 GCA_014065205.1 Tuber brumale | reverse complement strand
TCCCTATCCCACACTCTGGCCAGAAGGTAAGATAGTACATATGTATACTACGACTCAGACTCGTGTGGTAGGTGGAATGGCCTGCGTCAGTTGTCCTCCTGTCATGTATTGTTATCAGGTAAATCTTGCATTGCTATGTCCCAACTTCTTTGGTATAGTAACTTGCTTGCACACGAGTAGTAGGCAACCACCAGGTGACTTGAGAAACTTCGTACTGTTGGCTCCCGGGCCATGTGGGCATGTTAACTATCATCTCTTTCGATCGAGACTCTCCATATATTGATTCTTGTATTTGAGCTCTCTAGTCCCCCATAGGATACTTTCACTTGGAACCTACTTGCATTGATCCCGAAAGGAGAGACTTGCTTCGCGCCATATTGATCATTTTGAGTTTCGATTCCCATAGTTGCACACTGAATACCTGAGCCCCATCGTGGTCGGTACCCAATACACCCCAGCCAAAGGGGGTTCCCATTTCAATTCCAGCTCCATCTGGACACTGAATACCCAAACGCGGTCGCCGTTGGTGCCAATGAACTGACCTAGGTCAGTTCCTCGTCATCCACCAGTTCCCGGATCTTATTGACTCTGGCTGGGCTCGGGACGGTCCCAACTTTGTGAGCTAATTTAGGCTTTACAATAGCTGATCTTGCTCACCGAATTCGCATTTTATCGGCCTTGAATTGACTGTTGCTGCCGATATATGGGCATCTTTCCAACACGTCTGATAGGTGTGGTTTGTCTTTCCACAATGTGTACAATCTCCGTCTCGCCTCCGAGTGTCTGTCACACTCTGCAGGATACCGGCATGGGCCTGGTCAAAGTTTTTGTAGGTGGTCCTTGTCGCACCTCCTAACCTTTTCCTGGGCTTTTCCGCCTCATTGTCCCTTTTCCGCTTTCGTGATGGGGATCCTCCTCCCTTGACAAAAGGTTTAGTTTCCCTTTGTTGCTTTGGTTTAGAGTCCCATTGGTCTTCTCTTTTGACCTTCTGGACTCCTTTGGGCTTGCGCTGTTTGTCTCACACTATTTTTCCTCTGGCCAGAAGTCCTTCTTCTGACCGACAGTACAGTCTTAGCGCCTCTTCCCATTCTTGATCAGTTGGATACTGCAGCGCCGACAATCTTCACACCACTTGTTTGGGAAGTGTATCTTCGACTTGCTGCCTCCAGGACTCTGCCGTCATACGGGCACGAATGTTATGGTTATGCATGATCATTAGGTTACATTCAATACTGCCATCGTACTCGACTAGCTTCATAGCTCGAAGTGCTAGTCGTTCGGCTTCTACCATGGCAAATCGTTTGATCATATCCTGTTCAAAATGAGTCCATGTTGCCAGTTCTGGTTGCTGGGCTTTCCCTTGAAGTCTGTCCATAGCCTTTCTATACCAGATAATATATGGAAGTACTATTTCTCCTCTTGTACAACTAAGTGCATATATAACTCGTTCCCGGGCATCGTCCCAAATTGGCAGACTTAGCCCTAAATAGTGGGTGCATTGAAGAATCCAGATATATATGTCTTGTGCGGGCTTATCTTCAAAGAATGGGGGTGGCTCTGATGGTCGCTTGATATTTAGCGCCATCGCGTTGGCAAGTGTTTCTGCCGTACTAGACTGTTCTGGTGTTTGTCCTCGCCTGCCTTGGCTAGGACTTCCTCTCCTCCTTCCTCTATCATCATCGTTGTTATCATCACTAGGATCTCCCGGGTCACCTCCCTGGGCACCTGAGGGGGATGCATCAGCGACTTCCTTGCCTTTCCCCTTGTCCCTCCGTGTAGGTGGAGCATAGTATTCTCCGTCTTCAGTTTCCTGTACGGCGGGTAGGGTTGCGGGTCCTGCAGCTTCAGGACTTGGTGTGGTGGCCAACATCCTGTTTATTGACGCTGTTAACACCTTTAGGGTATTGTTTGTCTCATTATTCTGCCGCTATTGCTAGTCTTGTGACCTGCATATCTCCGCTTGGCGAGTAATCTGATCCGTACGCATTTGCCCTAGGGTACACTTGACTTGTCTTTCCCGCGTGATGCTTTGATTTCGAAATTGTGAGAATTTCGCCCTTAGGTTGACGACCATTTGTTTCAACGTCTGATCTCGGGCTAATGCCACCTGGATCTCTTGCCCGAGTGTCCCACGTAACCTCGTGGTTACCTCTTCATGTTCCTGTTGACGCCTCTCTTGAGCATCTATCTTCTTTGCTACTTCCCACATCATTTCTTCTTGGATACCCTTAACCTCCTGTTCCACGCCTGCCAGCTGCATCAATAAGACCGCAATATCATTGTCACAGATATCTTGTCCTTCAGCAATTTGCTGTAGAACCTTAATTAATTTTAAGGTATTATCTTGGGTAGCTTCCTTCAAATGTTTGAAGGCAATATTGGCTTGGTCGAGTGAGGTATCTATATCCTGCCTTATTCGACCCATTGTCAATCCCAAACAAGCGGCTACCTTAGCTAGGTTCGCAGCGTGGTCTACACTTGGTTTGGGTGTGGAAGACTGTGATATCCTAGGTCCGCTTGCAATACTGGATGATTGATGAGAGGGAATAGCTCCTTTCCGAAATGTTGGCTCTTGAGGTGTCACCGGGAAGTGACTATGTATCACCGAGTCATCGGTTCCTGACGTCTCCGGTTTATCCGGTTGAGTGTCCATGGGCTCTCCTGCTGTCATCCTCCTTCTTGGGTCTTGAGGGATTTCAGCTATCCCATTGAAAATATTTTCAGATAAATTAAATGCCAATACCGTGTTGTCAGGTTCAGGGTTAGGTACCTCGCGCAAAGATTCTCGTTCTCTTCTAAAAGGTTTGAGGAATTGAATGAACCGTAGGTGGTGCAAGAGGTATTTTTGGGAGATGATATGGACGGGCTTGGGCGATCCGATTCTGGGTTTAGAACCTGGATTTCCCTTTTCTGCAGGTTGTGGATGTACTTAGAGTACATATAAGAACTTCTTAGGCCCAGGCCGAGGGGATGTCTGGCTCTTGAAGGACTGTGCCTGGTTTCTTGTTATCGGAGTACTGGGTACTCCACTCGATGAAGTTTTCTGACGTGGTGGAATTCCACTCAAAGTCCGGACCGTACCAAGTACAGTATATGCAATTGAATTGATCTCTCGTTGGGATCCTGAAAGGTATTGTAAACTGCGAGGGCTTTGTGACAAACTCTTCAGAGATTTCGGATAACTCACTGTCGAAGACTTCTTCAAGTGTTTGAATATATATGGAACAGTAAAGTGCTGCTAAATGTGATCGAAGTCTGAACTGAGGGTGGAGTTTGAAGTGAACTCGTAGTTCATATAGTGAGCCTTGGTAACAGGAGAACTATCAATATACTGTTAGGCGAATGCCAAACTCAAGTATATAACTGAGGGAGGTAGGCCTAAAATCTTCGATCAGAGAATCTGTCGAGGAAGGCTCGTCACGATAAAAGAAGTAAGGTAAAGATTTAAAGCATAAAACAATATTATATTGATAAGATCTCTTCTCAGTTGCTTGATAATGTCTGCAAAGCGTGGGAGGCACATCGATATTTATGTCCCGCGTCTGAGTGTTCGCCGACTACTTCTAACTACTATGCCTCCGAAGCACCACTCTGGTTTTAATATGCCAACGTCCAGAATCTTATAAGTGTGAATACCGTTTGACCCTGAAACTTATCCCATCCATTCGTGGACACAGAATAGTATTCCTCCGTTGAGATTACTGTGCTATTTGTTATACCAAACAGCGGCATCTAACTTAGATATCCACATAGACTATTATATTACTTTAGTCATGTTGACTATCATTCCAGTAGTCTCTTCAGTTATAAAGTGATCAGATTCATGCCGGGCCACCTAGTGCCAATCGCAAGTTCGAGCCCGACATGTCAATGTCTTAAGGGGCTCCGACTTATCTAAGTATTCCTTTATGAGCGTGCTTCCCCTTGTTCCGCCGGCCTCCGTAGAGGGGTCCTATTACTAGGACCAACCAACCTACAGCTGATCTCAGAAGAGTATGGGTGGATTCTGTCTACCCCTCATAGTTTCCACTACGGGAATATCCTCTTATAGTATTTTGCCGAAAACGTCCTGTCACCTTCGGCCCATAGTATAGGAAGCCTAACTTTGAAGCCCACTATCTCAATGCGCCTCTGACGGACATCCTCCGTTCCACTTCCCAGATGTTGCCAAAGGTCCCCTCTCATATAACCTGCGAAGAGCATGCAGTCGGATGGATGGCGGACATGTATATGGTATTATGAAGTGGACTTCATTGATTTGACCATTTAGTTATGGGACGCTACTCTCGAAATCTCGCTAATGACGTGCGGGCCCCATAAGGGAGCCAGACGTGGGTATTGTCTATGGTAAATTGATGGTCTGTGCGCAGTTACCCTACCGTGGATCTGTGCACATGTCTTAGATTTCCATATGCCTAACAACTTTATCCATAGTCTTTAGGTTTTCATCACCTGGCAGTCGGTTAGAAAGTTGTCTTCACCTTAAGCGCCTTCATATTGTGATATCCTCACCTTGGTCCTGGTAATACATATCAGTTGTTTGGGTGATGATAGTTTCCTCCCCAGTTTCCTCCTCCTATTCCACTTCAGAGTTCCCTCCTATTTCCAGGATGTCGTCTCCTGTTCATGAGGACCTCCTCTCTTCCTTTATGGTGCCCTCTGTGCCTGAGGCTACTCATCCAGCCCATGTTTCCACTCCTACTCTTGAGGTTCCCCTTGGCCTCACTTTGATTGTTACAAGATCCTTAGCTGTTCCTGGGGGAGACTAGTGTTTCCTTCAGTTTTCTCATGTCCAAGGTAGCCACAATGCTATGTCGGCCGACTTTGATGCATGAGTGAGGGGGACTGTTGCCACAGTCACACCCACCATGATGAAAGAAGTGGAGTTGTCAGTTCGTACCTGCCTGATCGGGCATCATTATTCAGCCTATTGTATGTTGGATAAGGGCTCAACTACTGGGTGCCTGGTCTGCTACCACTCTGACCGTGGCTCGATCAACACTCGGTTGATCACCCTCGACCCGCTTTCCGAATCTCCGGCTATCAGACTTGAGACTTTGCTACATCCTGCCCAGAATGACTGGACTGATACTATGCTTAAAGCTAGCATCTGGTCTACCTCCCTCCTCTCACCTGAACCTGTGACAAGCCTATCAGCCCAGGTGCTAGCTAAAACTGGCAGTCAAGCACTGCAACCACCTAGGGGTATCACATCCTCTGCCCCTGTTCCATCGTTCCTTTCAGGCCTCTCCTCTGGAGAAGCTACCCTCTAGGATCGGAAGTTTAAGTTGGATCGGTTCTCGGATGATGTCTTTGTTCCCAGTGGCAAGGTCCGTACCCAGTCACTGTCACCTCAGAAGGTGTTGGGAGAACCATGGGTGGCGGTTCCTTCCCTGGACCAGCGGAAGCGGAATATAGTTCCCACCCCCCTCCTGCCCACCATCCCCCTCCCTTCAGACCAACCACAGGTCGGCCTCTCAGCTCTTGGAAAAAGACTGGCCCCCTCGCCCCCACCAGTTTTGGACGTCTCGACGATAGAGTCCACCCTCCACTCCTCTCCGCTCTTCCTCACAGTCGATATAATCCCATCTTCAGAGCTCCTTGTCAGGGACACCCCTATGGCCTTGGAAGAAGGACGGAACTCGGAAGCACTTGGCTTTGGAGACAGCAAGTATGCGGCCTCCCAAGTTGCACTGGTTGGCTCCTCTGCTATAGGATTATCTCCACCCTTGGCCTCCTCCTCCACTGCATACTTTGAAGGACTGGAGGCAACCTTGTCCAATGTGCCAGGACTTAGCAGCCAGGTACCAGCAACCCCATTAGAAGTAGCTCTGCCACCCACCCAGCCTGAGGAAGCCGACACTAATGTGGCCCTGGTGGATACAATTATAGAAGAAGCTGATGAGATTGTGGTTGAAGAAAAGCAGGTTTCCCCAGTCCCTGCTGACAGATAAACTATAGAATCAAGTATGACCAGTATCCTCCTGGAAAGCTTGAACAATATCATGGCAGGGGACAATGAGCCTCTGCACTCTCCAACCCCCCCCTCATACTCGAAAGGACTGAAGGGTACCAAGCACCTGGTGGAACAGATGGACACCCCAGTTCAGGCTTGCCAACGCCAACAATGGTGGAAACACTGTGAAAGGATGTACAGGTTGAAATACATGGTCCGGGAACTGGTTCAAATCACAGACCGGCAGCTGGATGAAATTTGGGATATGAAAGCTGAGTTGATGGACCTCCCAGCCACCCCCGCTCCTCCCCCTCTCCAGAAACCCACATCCACTGCCCCCAAACCTGTTTCGCGCCCCACTAGGGAGGAGGAGTTTACTACGGTAACTCTTGCAGCTAAGAAAGCTTCCTTCACAGAGATCGTGAAGAGCTTGGCATATGTGCCTGAGCAGGTTACCTCAGCTCAAAGGGCCAAAGTACCAACCAAGACTACACCCCCAACAAAACCTGTTCCCGGTTCCTCCTCAGAGGAAGAGACAGTTACTGTTGAAGTCGCTCAGGCTACGGACGGTAAGAAGGTATACTGGGGCAGGCATAAAAGAACCATGGCTGAGAGGCACCAAAGAAGAAGAGATAGAGAAGTAGAGGGCTTCCAGGCTGTGAAACCTCAACTCGTGAAAGCACAGGCTAATAAGGCTGCTCGGGAGTCGTGACTGGCTGTTATTTTAGAATTTGGTTCCCCACCCCTCTCCACAAGACCAGCAGTCATGACCAAGGATACCTGGACCATGGTCGCGGTCAAGGAGCAGGTTCAGAAAATACCGATAGGGTAACCGGACCCACAGAATTCAACTCCGGCACCTACCTTCTCCTCACCCATACCTAATGCTCATGGACACAACCTCACCATGAGGTTTACAACAAGAAGAGAAGTTCCCCTCCCAGAAGGTGTTACAGCAAATTCTGTTAGGATGTGCATCAATCAGACCCTGTCCAATTCGGCAAAGATCTGTGGGTCTACCCTGTACATTAAGGTGGCCAATGTGCGGGTACATGTTGGATGTATTTTCCTCTCCCATGCCAGTCATAGCGCATAGGAACTTGGGATTAGGTACAACAAGGCCAAGGTGGGCCTACTCCAGGACTCGAACATACCAGAGTTCGAGTTCCAGATGGACGTTGAGAAGGTTAAAATCTTTGTTCCAGGTGTCCCACTTCCTGATACAGGACGAGGGTCAATCTGAGATGTGGAAGGATGGATTGGTGACAAGGCTACTGATGGCCTTGGCGCTGACCTGGAAGGTTCCAACCTGGGTTTAGTGACAGCTGCCCACCTCGAGATCATGGGGTCCATTCATGGCATGAGACAGGCCAATACCTGTACCTGTGCCATCAAGTTTGTGGTGGAGAAGAACGAGGTAATCAATGAAACTGTATAGAGTGGAAAAATCTACCTTTGTGGTGGGGCCCGCAATGTTAGGGTCTTTACTGACAACAAGCCTGCTCAGGTTTATGGTAGGTATTTACAGGCTAGCCACTTTCAGGCAACTTGTGCTCTCCCTCCCCGCTGTCAGTTTTGTTTTGGGATACACTTGTCAAGAGAGCACGCTTGTGGCAAGTTGAACTGCCAAGGAGGAATTGGGAAAGCCCATGGGCATACTAGGAGGATCTGCTACTTGTGAGATAGGTTAGATTGTTTCACTGGTTATGACTGATGCCTGGCCATCCCTGCGATGGTAAGATGCCCAACATCCTCTCCTTAGAAGACGGATACAGCATCCTCCGCCTCAGGACCGGTAAAGCCAGGGTCGGGAATTGTGGAGAAAATGCCATAACAGGAGAAGAAAGGGGAAAACAGCATGCCCCAATAGCAAAGAAGGAGATGTAGCAATTCCCTCACGCCCAGGATCGAGGAGGTGACCAGTAATAAGGATAATGAGATTGACAAGGCCTCCGCTCCCCGGCCCAAGTCTGCAAAGGCCAAAGGTAAGGAACTGGTCCAACCCTCCTCCTCCACATCCTCCCCTTCATGCAAAGAGATCCTGAAATACGCTAAAGCTAGTGAACCACCACTATCTCCACCCATTCCAGCATTTAGCGATAGGCCTCCAATCCCTGCTCCAGTATAGCAGGTGGCTACAGAATACTGGATCATCGCTGGTGATAATGGTAAAGTTGGGAACTCGGGCCCTACAAGCTAGGGTGGATCCTATAAGTCCCATATTTAATGTTAATTATGACCGTAGCACTAAATGTAGGGAGGAGTGGGCGAAATCGGGTGCTGGTTTTTGATTTGTTTTCTTAGGTTGATGTGTTTTTTATCCTGGAGCCTCCACTTGATTCGGATGGGTTACACGTACTGATAGAGGGGGATGGTTGGGATTTGTTTTCCTTTGTTAAGGGTTCAGACATTGAGGTGTCTGTTCATTCCCACATTTGTAGATTGTTTGAAATTGCTGGGCACAGAGATGGCAGTGCCTAGATTGGATACTGGGAGAAGGGAGAGAGACGGGTTGTCATGGGGATTTACTTTCCACCTACTAATACCAAGTCAAAGTATGTAGCACGGTTGGAAGGCATCGGAACCCTGGATACGGTGCCAGGCGACTTTAATGCTAGGCATAAGGACTGGGACCCCGACGCTGACTGCTACAATGGACCTGGAAAGTAGCTCAGGGAGTGGCTTATGCTACATTGCTACAACCTAGGCCAGCCAAACTAAACTACCCTTCGAGATATTTCCATGATCGATCTATGCCTACACCAGTCACCTTATGCTAAACACAGTTACTTGGATATTGCAGGATGCGAAGATACTGCCCAGATGATCAGGCTAGACATGAACCTCCTGAAAGACATTGTTCGGAGGCGCCCAGCTTGGAAAATGGCAGATTTGAAGAAGGTGGGAGAGCAACTTGACACCCTACAGCCGGTGGAAAATGAGGGGCTATGAAAAGGAGTGAGAAGTGTGGTGAATGCACTCCCACCGGCCTTGGTTTGTAAAGGCCTGTGCGAGTGGTAGATACCAGAGTTGGAGAAGATAAGGCTAGATGTTGCG
Source organism: Tuber brumale (assembly GCA_014065205.1). Taxonomy (NCBI): domain Eukaryota; kingdom Fungi; phylum Ascomycota; class Pezizomycetes; order Pezizales; family Tuberaceae; genus Tuber; species Tuber brumale. Next base: position 355,125 of record JACCEG010000096.1, on the reverse strand, counting down.
AGTCTCCAAAGATATTCCAGGAAGAAGGCGAAGCGGCTGGAAGACTACAAGCTAGTCAGATGCATCAATTGGGCATGCCTTTTGGGGACTCGGTTTGAACACATCAGGATCAAGCTGTCGGAGAGTAAGGACCTAGACATATTTTGGTTGGCTGGGATATTAGAGGCTAAATGTACACTGCGTTCGATGGAGCGATCGGATGTGACAATAGAAACATTGCACAAAGACATCCATGACCTGATTGCATAACAACTTTCTTCAGGCGACCCTGCTCCTTGGGTGGACATCCCGGTCGACATGGACAGTGCTCGGGAAATGGACATTGCCTTTGCCATGTCTCCAACCAATATAGGACCCGACGAGGATAATATAGGGTCCCATGTTCTGAGGTGTGGGAAAAGGAAGACCATGACCACCATGTCACGATTGCTGGACTATGGTCTACGGCATGAAATTGCGGACTGGCATCAGGCTGCGGTTGTACTTATAAGGAAGGCTGATAAGCCCAGATACGATATCGTCAAGTCCAGGAGAATGATTCACCTACTACCTACTATGGCGAAGATTGCAGAACATATTATACTACTCCGGTTGGTGGCTTTCCTTAACCTTGGAGAAATGCAGTTTGGATCTCATGGGAAGCGCAGAGTACATGATGGCATGGCAGTGGTGATGGAATTCCAGAAACATAATGAAGGATACCAGCACCTCACACTGTCGATGGATGTCGAGGGAGGATTTGACAATATTAACATTGACTCCCAATCAGATTTTTTGATGGCCAGGGGATGCACAACAGATATATGTGCATGTGTACAAAGGTGGACACTGTATCGCACAGCTTGGTTCAGATTTAATGGTTGGGTCTCACAGCTATACCACATTTTTAAAGGGATACCTCAGAGCTCGCCTCTCTCGTAGTTCTTGTTTAGTATATATGTGGCAGATATCTTCAACCCAAGGTTACGATACACCCTCGGGGTTCAACAACTGGTGGTCTCATACGTGGATGATGGGGTTATCATGTTGGCTATGAACACAAGGAGGACAGCTTGTAGCCATGCTGCTGAGCTTTTTTCTGACTGCAATGGCATAGCGAGGGCTTGTGGGATGGGCTTCAGCGTTCTGAAAACGCAGTGGATTAGGTTTCATGATAAAGAAGAGGAAGGTATGGAATTGCTGGAGGAGAATGTGCTGCCATCCGTGGACCTTCGGGTTCTCGGGTACAGATTTAATGTTTTCCTTAATTTTTCTTCTCATGTTAGGTATTGGTTAGAAAGCGGATTGGGGGTAAGAAAGAAGATTGCAGCACTGGGGAGGAGGTTTGTGAGTGTTGGGAGATTGGGAGTGTGGAAAACTTACCGCCTAGTGCAAGAAGCCTACCTTCCAACCATTCATTATAGACTTGAGTTTGTAGCAGACTACCAATCGGATATGAAGCAAATTCAGGTCCATGTTACCGACTGCCTCTGTTCTGTGTATCAGGCTCCGATTAAGCTGTCAAACAATATACTGTTGGCTGAGTTCAGGACCCCACCTGATCATATTTAGGACAGGTATCTATAACAGAGGTGCTATAGCCGGTTCATCAACTACAGATACTGCGACGACTATCTGTGGTTTGGTCATATTTGGCTTGACTGGAATGAGGAAGGAATAGTTGCTAAAGGGCAGACCTCGGACAAGGAGCTCGCCTACTGACCTACCCTCATGATTGGGAAAGGCAATGCAGAGATGACAGTTCTACACTATCAGTTATTTGAGGAACTCACGGTGACTTTGGATGTAGTTATATATACTGATAGATTCAAATTGTCTAAGGGGGCTGGGGTAGCTTGTGTGGTATTTGAGAAACGGACCTTGACCCATGTTGACGGGTCCTCGGTTTCTCCATCATAGAGCATTGACGAGTGCAAGCTGTTTGCCATTGTCAGTGCCCTTTGAGACATATAGAGTTTGGTCAAAAGGAGGCTGGTGCATGTGTTTTTAGACTGTGTACTGGCCCACACCCTAGTTGACAACATGTTCCCAGAAGGGGACTTGGCCAAGAGGTGGAAAGTTAGGGTATCATTATTAGGAGGCTTCTGCGGTATTTGTATGGGCTGGGTTCCTGGACACATGGGCATTGATGGCAACGCGCATGCAGATATGAAGGCTAAAGCATGTACGCGTCTTCCTAGTGCACAGACCTGCAGGTGGGATGGGGTCAGCTTCAAGTTAGGATATGTGGCACTGGCAAGAGAGCTGTGACGGGAGGAGTGGGGTGCCTGGCATGACTGGGAAGAACATGAGTATTTTGCTCATGAACTTGAGTCCTCTAGGCACCTCCACAACTTGAGCTGAATGGATGCGTATGTGTAGCTTGGTGTTCGGAGTGGTACAGGCCTATATGGACATAATGGGTGCATTGGATGGGTGGATCCACACCATTGGACTGAGTGCCCCTATTATGTTAGAGGGGATCCCGCTAACACTGAACTTTAAAAAGATATAGTGGTCCCATAGTAGAAGTCCTGGTGGATGGATCATCACTAGTTGGGGATGGGAATCCTGAGAAGCATGGTGGAGGTAGATATGGAGGTGGTGGTGGCAGGTAACCCCTTTGATGGAACACTGACTGTGGGGAGGAATGGCTCTCTGGTCAACATACCGAATCCAGTGGTCTGCAAACAGTGCGAGTGCAAATACAGCTCGAATAGCTGTATGGTATAGTCAAGCCCATTTCTCACCAAATGGTTCTTCCTGAACATCCAAGTTCAGACAAGGTGTCTGCCTTGTGACACAGATATCCCATCAGTGTGTACCTTGAAATAGCCTTCATTCGGCGTCTATTTCATGGTAGAACCTGTGTACTTGAAACAGGAGATGAAACGGTTTTAGTTACAATGGAGAGGTGGCTTGGATGAGCTACCCCTGATGGACGATACGGGCTTGGCTGTTTCATAGGCAGGAACACGGAACCTACTTCTGCGAGACGACTGTCTTTTTTGTGGACACATGGGGGGGAAGGGATAGAAGGACCAGAGTAGGCACCTGAAGAGGACGAGAGATTGTTGGGATAGGTTGTATCTTTCGTTTGTTGACTGAGTGGATCAAATTATATTGGAGGTGGAGTAGGGATTAGTTGTTGGTAGTGGTTAGTGGGTTGCGGCTATGAGGTAGGAAGACTCATAAATCTGAGATATTGCTGGCCGGCATGAGCGCCCATGAGCACTTATGCCCCCATATGGGTAGTGATGTTTGTTATGTTTTGAGATTTATATTGGGTAGGAGTGGTAGCGAGATGGGTTCAGCCCATGGTAGTGGATTTAGTTAGGTGTGGGGGAGACTGGTCGGATGCCAATTTTGGTGGTACTAGTATAAATAAAATTTGATTGAACCAGCTATTATACATTCCTACTGCTAGGTTTAAGAAGATGACAATATTCTATCATCTTTCATGCTATTTCGATACTATCAGATTATTAGCATTCAAGTAAGGAATACAAACTACGGTTGACGAGTAATAATCTAACTCTCAATATTACACAAGATACAGAGTTATAGCTTAAGTCAGGAGAAGTATTCCCCTGTACATATCAGAATAGCTGACTTTGTATTATTGTCTGTTGCAAGATATCTAAGAACCTAGGCCACTAGTAGGATACCTAAAAGATTTAATGTATTGCTAATGATCACTTTTATCACCAAACTGTTACCAATAGTTAGGATTAGTAGGTAGCAGATGAGCTATTATTGTATAAAAAAAGAAAAAACTCTCCATACATACCAACGTGGCTTAACAGCAAAGAATTTGTGAAAACTAATCGGTTACAAAATAGCATGTGCAATCACAAGGGGCATTCAAAGTTAAAAAGAAGATTTTTCCGTAACTAGTAGTTACCAGAAGGTACATTAGACTACTTTATGGTATTAGCCAATCATATTCACATGTTTCATGTAGCATATTTAAATGCGCGAAGGTAACTGAAGGGAAAAGGTAGAAGTTTTCACAGATCTTACCGATACTGAAAACTTTCTGTATTTGTTAACAAAAAGCCCAAGTGAAGGGATTTTTACAAGAGAAGGCAGATAACTATTTTCAAGGTGCACAATAAGATTTTATCATTTCTAAGTTCCAGTAGAATTCAGTTAAACTGAGTTTTGGGGTAGATACGGACCTCCTGACCTCTGTATCTATACTCAAAAAAACATATGGTATGGTAAGGTAAAGTGAAAGTAAGTTAACTGTTTTTGTGTGTGCCAAGATTACATGAAACAGCAAAGGAAGCTAAGTTTTTTCCACTTTTTCAACCTTGAATACCCCTACTAGATGCCTATTCCTTGAATAGTAGCCTAGTACCTACCAGCCTTTGGTACCTTGTAGCCTACCACCGTAGGGCACTTGTGCTCAGTTGACTTACCAGTTTACCATGAGGGTACTAAAGTACATAATGGCGTCCTGAGAATAGAGGCAGAAGGCAGGAACAGGGAAAATAAACAAAGCTCCTCTGCTACTACAACTGTACAGAAACTAACGGGATAAATGAGCACTCAAGGTAGAACCTGAGCCAACAACTACAATACTATACCAGTACTTACCCGAGTACTTTACAAGTAATAACACATTGGCAAAGTATGTAGATACCTTTGCACCAACGGGACAGATACTTAATGCAATCGGAGATCCAGTATATTTCACCAAATAACAAGCTCTACAATTTGCTACTGCCTCACCTTTCATCTAGCTAGCGATAGAACTTGTTGCCATACTGCTGTTCTATACATTTAACCTTGACTCTAGAAAGCTTAGATATCTCTTTATTAACCTCCAGAATAGTAATCTGCTCTCCTTCATGCTGCAATACTTCTTTCATCTCACTTATACTTGTAACTAACTTATGTTGCCTGAATATGTGTATTTGTGATTTCATCAACTGCCATAAATGCTCAGTAGCAATAAAATTGGATGAATTGGTAGGCTGATCTACTTTTGATATACCTGCTTTAACTCTTTCTAAGGTAGTAATGTCTGAGTAATGAGTAGGGGCATTGTCATCTATTAAATCAAAATCAGAATTTTGCCTCATACCCTTCTTGCAAGTAGGCCAAAGCAGTGGCCAAGCCGGAGTGGTAATATATTTCCATAAATCTAACTGGTGAGGGTTAATTCCTGTTCTGAACAACTTTACCTTATCATTTTTGCCTTTTTGCCTGTTCATGACTGAGTAGTCTTAATTGTAACTCTTAACCTTTGAGCCTTGACCGGCTCTTTTAATTCCCTCCACCCAGCCGTTAACTTCTCAGAGTCATTCAACAGCTTTCGTTCTGCCAGTACTGTGCAATTTATATTGTAAATCATGATAGTCTCAATAGCAGTCACCTTTCTCTTTGTTTCTTATTCCTATAGCCAGAACAGCTTTTTTCAATTCTAACCAATCATTCTCCAACACATTACCATATTACACTTCTTCTTGATTACCCCTGCGCAAACACAATCCTCATACAACTGCTTGCTTTTCTTATGCCATATAGTGGAAGGGCCAAAAATGCCACCAATTTCAAGAGATATTTCTTCTGTAAAAGCGTAGTTAGCCCATTCGGTCTCCAGATTCCAACTCACTCAAGGAACGTAATAATTCTAATCTTAACAGTTAGCAATTTTGTAACCACCTGTTGGGAGAAGCAGTAAACGTAGGGTTAATGGGCTTTGTTCTGTACCGAAGGTGGTAACTAGCAAATCAAAGTCCAGAGGCTTTAACTGAGGTTGTTGAATAGACTTCTTACTATATCGGGACCACCGAAGTCTCAGAAATATTTGGTGGATCTCAAACTAAAGATTCTCGAAGCGAACTAAAGAAACTAACTGTTTAACCAAGTATATTGAACACTCTGTCTGCAGAGGTCTGCTTCTTCTAATGTGAAGAATCGCAGTTCTTAAATACACTTCTCAGGCTACCCAGAACTTTTACTTCTCACAACACCTCAGACTCCCAAATAGTAGCCTTGAAACCATACATAAAACATAGAGAGTATCAAACCGATACTTGAAACCAAACATAAAACATATAGAGTATCAAACCCTATACTCATCATGCTAAAAGCACATCTCGTTTCTTGAAACAAATTCAAAACACAAACAGTATCAACTGATACCTGAAAATCCTAAACCAGGAACTAGTACTGGTTACACCACGCAAACAAAATAAAACCCTTATTTCAAAATATAATAAGAAAATTCCTAATCCTCGCTATCATAATCAGAATTCAAATAAGGATTCCAAAAACTTTTATCAACTAGGGGTACATCTGAATAGCTCTCAAAGCTATCCTTAGTAGGAGAATAACACATAGGAATAAACCTAGAAAATAATATAGGAAACTCAACTCCTGGCATGTTGTCTGTCCACGATGCTTGAACTAAATCCATTGCATGTTCCAATCCTTCTACCGGTTCCCAGCTATTCTCGCTTGCTGGATATCCGTTCCAACTGACCAAAAACTGCCCCTTCACATATTGTTCACTGTAATCGAGGACTGATTGAACTTCCCATTCTTGTTCTTCGTTGATAAGGATAGGTGCTGGTTTCTCAAATGTTCGTCCTAGGAACCAAAAATCGCCGTTAGGGTGGTAAGGTTTGACTACTGAACAGTGGAATACTCCTTTCTTCCTTCGGTACATTCTTGCATCCATGCTAAGAGGGTTGTTTTGTGTATATTTATTGAATTTGAGTACTGTAAATGGACCTTGCCAGCATGACTGTAATTTCCAAGATCTGCCAGATTCCATCGCAAATTGGTCTCCAAAATCCATAATCCTTTTTCCCAATCTCGACAGGTTTGTGTGAGTTCCCCCTCTTAGCTGCTACTCTGTTTGATCTTTCTCTAGCCAACCGTAATGGTTGGTATGTCACATTTCTGATCTCCTGATGTCGATTGTAGTAATCATCGGATGCGGGTACTATCGTAGAGTTGACCTTATAGGTATTAAGTAGATAGTATTCTTATCTATATACCACTTTTTATGGAGATATTCCAATAGTATTGGAGTGACCTGCATTGGAGTAAGCTGTCACTTTAGGGAGGGAGGTAAGCCAGTTGGTCTAGCGTGCATTAATAACATTCCTTAATGCTGTTTTCAGTTCTCTGATCTTCCATTCCGCTTGTCCATTGGTCTGTTAGTGGCCAGGCGTAGCCATAATGTGTTCAATTCTTATCGTTTTCAAAGTCTGTTTCCAAAACTGGGAGGTGAATCGGGGATCAGCATCACTGACAATCGATGTAGGTAGTCTGTGTGACGTAAAAATATAGTGCCGGAGTAAATCCATTGTCGAAATTGCAGTAGCATTTACTGATGTCGGTATCAGCCAGCTGAACCCAACCGCTCTGTCCACTACCACTAATACTGAATCATGTCCCCTCAGCTTAGTGAAAGGCCCCATGAAATCAATAGCATAACTTGAAAATATTGTGGAGGGAAAGGGGAGCGAAAGGGTGTTACCCATCAGTAATGTAGTGCTTTCCCGGTTCAATTGACATATGTTACACTACCAGACATATTCTTTGAAATCCTTCCTCATCTCCGGCCAGTATATGTATTCCGTTGCGTACTGGAGGTTTTGATCAGCACTATAGTATTCTTTATTGTGTATCTCTCCAATTATCAGTTCTCTTGGTATTTCTCCATTCGCTCCATGACCTTTCAGAATGTACAGGCAATCTTCTCCTCCCCTTGTGGTAGTGCACATATGTCTGTTACATATGTTGTAATGTTGCATCATTCCATTTCATAAAGTGTGGTTAGAGTCCTTTGCTAGCTGATTGATGGGGTCATTCCTATACCCTTTGATCATCTGTTCTCTCCAAATGTTTTTCATATCATCCACTCCTTGGATGATATCCCTTTCATCCACCACTCTTTCTAATACCATTACCTCCTCCTCCTCATCAGGTGTCTCATAAACCTTGTAGAGCTCACATTTCTTGTGAGGAAGGGAGGGTGGTTCCACTACCAGAACCTCATTCAGGTATGTAAGATGTCCTTCATAGAGATACTTGTTTTGGGGATGGTCAGGGTATACAGGATCGTAACCTTTGGTCATAGGGAAGCCATATCCTAATATTCTTTTGACGTAGTCTTTAATGGCTTGGATATCGAGGCAGGGATATCATGAATGGGTATCTTCATCACAGTGATCATCATTGGTATTTGGTGGAGTTTCGATAACTGGTAGGCTACTGCAGGGGCAGCCAGTGTAGGTTCTTATCTTAGGTTTCAATTCCTTGTGGTCAGGGCAGAAGGGTATATTGCAGAATGTCTAATGCATTAATGCATGTTCAAGTTCCTCCTTACTCCTACCACTGGTATAACTTGGATGGTCTCCCTAACTGTTTAGAGATTTGCTATTTCTGTAATCGTCTGCATCTAGCTGTGCTTCCTCCAGGCTGTAGTCACTTCCGCATTCTGAATAAGCACCAATGTGCTCAACAGTGAGGGCTTCGAATCGAGATATTTCTTGTTCGATGGAACATTCTTCAGAAGACAGAAAGGATGTAATAGGTGAGCAGGTAGGTCAATCGTCTTCTTGTGTGAGATCGTTTGCAGTATGTGGGTTGTTATCATTCTCATCATAAAGACAGGACAACGCATCTGCTAAATAGTTCCATTTTCCTGGTCTGTATACTATTTCAGTATCATATTTTCTGATGAACCCTCTCCATCTTAGTTGCGTTTTTGGTGGGCGTTCTGCTTATCTTGAGGTACGTCAGAGGTAGATGATCTGTTACGATAGTAAATTTGCTTCCTGCAAGTATATTGTGAAATGCTGTCAGTGCATCAGCTATCGCTAGGGCTTCCTTGTCAGTTATGCCATAATTCATTTGTGCATCAGACAATTTCCTGCTATGAAGTGAAGCTGGCCTGGCATTCTCTGCTGTTTCTCCTTGTCCTACCCATGCTCCTGCTCCTGTATTGGATGTATCGGTTATTAGCCATATTAGCAGTGATGGATCATATTGTAATAGTTTCATAACCTCATGTTTTGAAATACTTCAGTTAACACTCTCTATGGTTTGGTCTTGGGTGGCGGTCCACGCAAATTCTGCCATTCCGGTGAGTTCCGTTAGGAGTGATGTAATGGTTGCAATGTGTGGCAAAAACTGACTGATGTAGTTAACTGTTCCTAGAAATTCCTGTAACTGTTTCTTAGTCTGTGGCATTATCCATTCTTAGATCTTCGCTATTTTTTCTGGTACTGGCGAGAGTCCTTCATCATTGATAACATCGCCTAATACTTCTATGCTGGTGGCGAAGAACTCTGATTTCTTTCTACTTGCATAGAATCCAGCCTCCATTAGCCTGTCGCAAATCAGGGATATGTGTTTCAAATGTTCAGACTCTGTATTGGAAATGATGAGTATATCGTTGTTAGGATCTCTAACCAGTATCAGTTCTTAGCAATGGATAGACGATACTTTTCTTCTCTTTCATCTTGACGATAGTTCTTAGGTCTATGCTTACGATAAGGTGGGAGAGATGCTTGTGTCTCTGGTTCTTCTGGCCTATCATACACTTTCTTCAACTCTCCTCTCGTAATAGAGTTTTTGCTTCATATGTAGGTACTCGTAAAGAGCATAAAGGTTCTATATTCGTAAAAGCATAAAGTAATGAGAAAGGAAATAACTTAGAACGAAGTGTGAAGAACCTATCTACACAGCCTTTTTTGTTTCTTCTTTTTTTCTTTTTTTTCTATCATCATGTATTCATTGTTTATGGGACAAGAACTTGCATACAGCGCTAGCTATAGTATAAACAACACCTCAATCTCAAGATCGCAAGTACAAAGGAAAAACTCGTACTAAAAATATAAAAACCTCCCAGTAGTGTCCGATAGCTGACACGAAATCCCAAGGAACTAAAACAAGAAAGTGCAAAAATCATGACAAAAAACCAGCAAATCCAACCACGAAAGCAAAAACAGCTGCGGCGACTGGATGGATCAGATCAGGAGGAGAGCGTCACACATCAGAGCCTAAAGCCATGGATCGAGAGCACCACACCAGGCGGAGAGAGTTCAGGCGAGGGGTCCCAACATGCAGGCAGCATACCAGGGGGGAAGCCTGTGGCAGTTATGTTGAGGTATCTTGCTAGGGAGCGGAGGGAGTCTATATCAGTCCATAATGGGCTGTCTCTGCTGATGTCTGTGAGCCCCCGGAGGTGGCGCTGACGAGGCTCCTTATGAGACTCGCAGTATAGGATGGCATGAGCGAAGTACTCCTCATCCCCCTCGCAGTGGGGGCAGATGAGAGAGGGGTCGTCAGTAAACCAGGAGGGGTGGGCGGCAAGATAGCTCTTGCCTGAGCGCATCTGGTGGATGCTGCCCGCTATAAACCTCCCCAGACCCATGAAAGGGTGGGGCAAGATGGACACGGGGTATTGGCAGTAGGGTGGGGGATGGGACTGGACGGCCCGATCCCTGGTGAGTGTAGCTCTCAGCCGTAGCTTGATCGACTGGTAGGACGGGATCTCCTCTCTAAGGGGTAGTTGGTCGGGAGCAAGAAGGGTGGGCGAGGACACCGGAATGGAGCCTAAGGGGTCGATGAATGGGAGAGTACAGTATGCGATTGCATCCAGTGGCAGGTGTTTCCTAATAGGAGGATAGGAGGGGGCAGTTTCCCAAAGGCGAGGAGCATAGACAGATGTCAGGCCCCTGGTGAAGTGACGGTGGTCCTCCGGGGTGCAGAAGGGGGAGGAGGTGGGAAAGGATGGGAGGAGCCTAGCAGCCGCCAGGTTGGCCTCGGGGGGAAGGCACATTAACCGAACGGCAGCCAACCGTTGTCGGTAGAGTACCAGAAGAGGGAGGGGGGGGGAGAGCCGATTCACATGCCAAGATGCCAACCAGGGTTAATGAATAGCAGTTCGTCACCCATCTCTGGACAGATCTCCAGAAGATGGACATCTGGTCCAGGAGGGTGAGGCTTGGGGAGAAGAGGTCTGCTCAGTAGAGAAGGTTTGGGGAGATCAGGAAGGACGCCAGATGATGGCAGAGGAAGAGGAGAAGACCTTTACCGGGCCTTGAGAGTCTCCGGATCGTTGCGAAGGCCCCTTAGGCCAAGCCAAGCCTTTTCATGAAGTGTGAAGTTGTGCCTTTAGTACAGGAGGTGGCCGAGGGCTCAAACCAGTATTTAAGGCAGCGTACCAATTTGGAGGGGCGAAAGAGGTGGCCATCTAGCAAGACTGGGATTGCGTGAGGAGGGACTTTCTGCGCTAGGGTCACCCAGTGTATGAGCTCTGTCTTCGAGATTAAGAAGGCCACCCCCAGCTTACCAGCCTTCACCTGGAGAATACTGGTGATACCTTGCAGTCTGCGGACATTCCTGCGATATGAACTGGAGACGACCGTAACCGCGAAGTCATCTACGTAGGATAGGATGAGGCCCAGAGGGACTGGGAAGTGAAGGAAAGAAAGGTAGATGACGAAAAGGAGGGGGGAGATCGGAGAGCCCTGGGGAGTACCAACTGAGACAGGGGAAAAGACCTAGGGGGCCCCCTGGAAGACCAGGCGGCAGGAGCATCTGTGGAGGAAGGACATTATCCACGAGGCCATGTAGGAGTTGAACACCTTGGTGGCCAGTCTGTCGCAAAGTAAGGGGGCCAAGACATTATCGAAACTGCCCTGGACATCGAGGAAGAGGGTCGAGACCTTGAGCTTGGTGCGCATAAAAAGCTGAACCTCATGGGAGAAGGTTGCCGCCATGTCAACGGTACTCAGACCCAGGAGGGATCCGGTCTGGTGGGTGGACAGGAGGCCCAGAAAGCGGGCGAGTGCAGAAAGATGGGTTACCATGACCCTCTCAAGAATCTTAGAGACAGTTTCCAGGAAGACGATTATACGGAATAAGGCAGGCGTATCGCAGGAGATCTTTCCCAGCTTATCCAGTACAATGCCCTTTGCCTGTTTCAAGGAGGGGTGGTGGTGGCCATACCGAACAAGGAGGCCGAGGATTGATGTCACAATCTTGGGGTTCAAAGAGTGGACCATCTTCCAAACAGAGTACGGAATCTGATCCGCACTAGCAGCAAAGGTTGAGGAGGAGCTTCTGAGGGCAACTGCTATCTCCTCCGCCAACAGCGGTAGAACGTCCCTGAACTCCCGTAGGATGGCTGACGGGCTTGAGGACTACTTCTCAGGAAAGAAATGCGAAAGAAGAGCTTTGTTTGTATTCGTGGGGCTGTCAGCCTTGGGTATCTGTAGGCACCTGTCTGGGGGTCTGCTGAAGGTGTAGCCCTTCATGGTCTAGAGTGCATGTGGGGTGGCTGTTTTCAAAAGGTTGTTCCAATAATCAGTTTTGGCCCTCTTTATAGCCTTGAAGTATAAAAGCCACACATATCTACGCTGCTGTTTCGATGAGGGGAGGGGGTCCCATCGGGCCGACTGGACTGTGGAATGAAAGGAAGATCTTTGTGCCGTAAGATTGGGGGTCCACAAGGATTTGGACCTGCTAGAGCACCTCCTGTTCAGTGTGTGAAGTTAAGGATGGTTCTTAGTCTGCCAAGGGCTGTGTCGAACCAGGTGGAGAACGTATGGGGCATCGGGAGGGGGGAGGGGGGTCAAATCTCATGGCCTTGATTTCTTCCTCAAGAGAAAGCCAGTCTGTCATTGTCCATGCAGGGGCAGGAGGAGGCGGGTGAGCCAAAGGCTCCGATAGGGTTATGAGGATTGGGACATTGTCAGATCCCGATGGGGGGAGGGGCGTGTCCCATGATTGGAAGTTGGGGGCCAGCGAGGTGTTGGCAAAGGCCAGGTCAATTACGGAGGGGCATAACCTGGGGTCGAAAGGAAAGTAGGTAAGGGTACCAGGGGCGTTCAAAAGGCAGAAACCCTCTTCTGTAGCTTTCTCAAAGAATGGGGTGGAGGCGCCAAGGTCAGAGATTGAAAAAAGGTGGCCAGGGTGCGCCAAGGAGTGGTAGATGTTAAAATCTCCAACAACCAGCGTCGAGGTGGCGGCGTGGGGAAAGGCAATCTCGGGAGGGATGGCACAGTGAAAGGGGGAGCTATTCCATGTGCTATAGAGGTTCACAACCTAGAACTTGGTAATAAAGGAATCAAGAAAACTAACAGACGAGAAGAAGTCAACCGCCATCCAGTCCCTTGCCTCTGAAAAGACCGGGAGGACTGAAAACTGCTGAGTGGAGGAGAGGTGAAGGTAGCTGGCCACTCTTGGCTTGCCACCTGTGGGGCAGGTAGGCAAACAGGCTTTAAAGCCGGCGAATGATGGAGGTCTATTTCTGTGTAGAGGGGGGTCTTGAAGGGCAACGAGAGTAGGGGGAAAATCCAAAAGTGAAAAGGAATTAAAAAGAGAAAGAAATACATCCCAGGTTCCCAAGCAGTTGTGTTGTAGAACGGATATTGGATTACGGGAGCCCGCCACCAGCGCGGAACTCACAGCAGAGGTGTGGCCAACCATTACATGCCTTCCAGTATCGCAGGCTATAGGAAAGGAGTGGGAGATTCCGGCCATGCGGGATTCGGCAGGGCACCTCCTTGAGGTTTTGCAGTGGGAATGGCAGGACGTGTTGGAGGGGCATTGCCACGCCTAGGGTAGGGTGTCTCAGGATTGAAGGGGGGTAGCAGGGGTCATGCACCAGTTGAAGGGCCTGCACCGGGGTCATTCGACGTGTCTATAGCTTGCTCAATCGGCGGAATGGATGACTCCCCGCGGGGAGGAGCGAGGGGAGGTCTTGATTGGCATTCCCTAGCAAAGGCTGGGTACTGGCACTTACAGACCACACACATCGGAGAGGGAGGTTGGGCAGCAGCCGACCACTGCCCTGAGGTTCCTGCCCCCAGAGCAGGTGGGGTTCTGGCATTTGTGTGCCTGCTGTCTGTGGGAGAGGGCGCAGATTGAGCATACTGGGTTATCAATCTTGCATCTAGCCGAGTGGTGTGCGTATTCCCAGCAGTTACGGCATGGAGTAAGGCTGTTAGTCGAGTATGCTCTCTCAATCTTACATCGCGAGGAGAAAAGGTAAGCGTTACGCAACATTGTGGCCTCATTCTCGAGGACAACTGTTACTACCATGGAGGTCACCTTTTTGAGAATTCTGGAGTCATAGTCGGGATTCAGGTAGTGGGCGGAGAGGACCTGGACGTTTTTGACATTCATGATGGTGTTGCTGAGGAACTGTAAGAGGTCATCATCATCCTCTGGGAGGTATGCAATTGGGAGGGAGTGTATTGTGAGCCGTACCTCGTTTGGAGCTGGGCGGAAGGGAAGCCACAGAGTATTCCCGGTTAGGAAGGACCGGTTCTATTTGGCCGCAAGCCTGTTGTAGTAGGGGGCGTATGCGGTAGAGGGGACAAATGGAGAGAGGGCAAGAAGGATGACTGCTCTCCTGTTGTTGACCTGGGCAGAAAAGGATAGAGGCAGGCTGCAACCTGCTTCTCGAAGGACGGAGGCGGCAATGTCTGGGAATGAGGCACCTAGGTGATCAGACTGAGAGTGTGGGAAGGAGGAGGACCTAGGGGCGAAAAAACAACTCTCGGTGGCCAGCAGGCTCCTCAGACCTTTTAAGAGGCCCAAAGGGGTCAAATCAGATGCCACCTGGGCAGCCAAAGGAGCATTCTTTGCTTTGTTCGCTTTCCCTTTCCTCTTCTAACTAGTGGAAGTGGCCTAGGCATAGGAGGAGGCGCCGGACTGAGCTGACTGGTGTGGGACAGGGTGGAACTCTAAGAAGGGGGGGTACTTGCCCTCCCTAAACGGCAGGACCTCCCAGGAGCGAGGGAATTTCGCCGCATATGCGGCCGGGTCACCGTACCATTTCTGGTCTTTTGTGCTGTAACAGGGAATATCTGTGTCACCACTACCCTCATAGAGGGGGGTCATCTCATTGGCAAAGAATGCGGTAGGGGGGGACGTGGCCCTCTCTTTACCCTTTCGGGAAGGAGCCGCCCGAGCCATGCTAATGCCAAGCAGCACAGGTGTGGGGTGCTGGGGTGGGGGTTGTTGGTGGTGTGGTGGTTGAAAGAGAGGGGTGGTCAGCCGGGACGCAAGGTCTCTAACCAACAGCAGGAGAGTAGAGAGCAACGCTGCTCTGGTGTCGTTGTGGGCAGGGGGAGCAGGAAGATGTTGGGGTTTGTGTCAGCGGGAGTAGGGCTCATCGACTGGTCCCAAAGGGTGAGCGATTTCGTGTACCAGTTGGTCAATTTGAGCAGAGATGGACCTCGATACTAGAAGGGAGGTGCAAAAGAGGGGGAGGATGACAGCCTCTCCAGGAGAGAGGTCGTCAAGCTCTGTAGAACTGATGGGGGGGAAATGTTGGGTGGAGATACCTGCATCCGTCAAGGATCTCTCAAGGAGTTCTAGGAGGAGGGGGACGTGGGGGCGGACTCTTGACACAGAGGAGTGCCCAGAGGGGGAAAGGAGAACCGAAGCCACCCCCGCCACGACAGGGAGGCCCCGGCCTGAGGGTCTTTAGGATAGTAAGGATATATGGGCACATCGGATACTGATGGTGTTGAAAACAAGGTAGAAATGTAGGGGAGGGAAAATAGCAGAGGTGGAGTGTGACCTATCTACTCAGCCTTACTTTTTTTATTTTTATTTTTATTATTATTTATTTTTATTTTTATCATCATGTATTCATTGTTATTTAGGGTACAAGAACTTGCATGCAGTGCTAGCTATAGCATAAACAATCCCCATTCCTCCTTCCGCCAGGCCCAACCGTATCCTGAGAACTCTCTGGTATGGGCCTAACCGCACATCTCGCCCCAAAGAGAAACCCATCCCTCACCTCGCAAGGGAACTCAGGAAATAGGAGAAGCCTAACTAAGGACAGGCAGGAAAACATAGGAAGGTAACCACGTGGAACATCACAGAAAAAAAACAAAAGCAAAGACCGCACCGTAGATCCCACAACAACTATGCCAGGTATACGCGCTGGCAGCAGAAACCGTAGAAGTTATCCCGGAATGCGATGTAACTGAGAAAATGGGCCGCCTGTGGGGAACGGCGAAATAGGGTGAAGCAGTGGGGTGCAAGCCGATCCAACTGCCGGAACAGGGTGAAAACCGAACACGACCATGTCAACTCTCAGTAATCGTGTTCATGTCTGACTAGGCGGTCCCCAGTGGCAGAAGGCAAGCATTTTACCACCTCTCTCATGTAGTCCCTTGTTCTCTGGGAGATAGCTTCACTTAGTAGAAGGGATACTACCGCTTAAGCCGACCGTGGGAAAAGGCGAGATCAACCCGTAGGCCTGTTGAAGAGTTCTCATGTACCGCAAACCGTGTTCCCACCCGTCTGAAGCAGGGGAAGCGAACAGTCGCCGACCGTGCGAAGAAGCCTCGTTAAGCAAGGAAGGGGGTGGGATCGGGCAGCCCGAAAGGAATTCTGGTACCAAGAGGATTGAAAGTCCTGACGTCTTGAGAGACCAGAAGAGGGCTGTGAGGGGAGGAGGGAAATCGCCATCACTCCTAGGCCAAAGCCATCATGGAAGGAGAGGGAGGGTGGATGGTTTGTGAACTCCAAGCATTGAGGGTTGATTTCAAGCGTGAGGAAAATAGAGGAGACGGAGGATGACCTATCTACTCAGCCTTTTTTTTCTACTTTTTTTCTTTTTTCTTCTTTTTTTTTTTTTTTTTTATGAGGAACAAGGTCACGTCAGTACAAGCTATGTATACCTAAACCAGCACCCCTGCCATGGCTCAGAAAGGCTGTACAAGAACTTACATGCAGTCCTAGCTATGGCATAAACAAAACCTCAATCTCAAACGCGTAATCACAAAGGAAATTAAAACCCGTACCATCACAAAAAATCTTCCTAAAGTATCCGATAGCCAACACGAAATCCCTAGGAACTAAAACAAGCAAGTACATGAATCATAATGGAAAATAAATCTACCCAGCGGCCGGGAAGGCGGTAAAGGCTGGGAGAGCCAGACAGTGAGGTGGGCGCCGTAACACAGGGCCTGAACCCATGAATCGGAAGCCCTGTATAGTGAGGGGCGGTCTCGGAGGGAGGGTCCCAGTCTGCAGGCGGCCTGCCAGGGGGAAAGCCTGTGGCAGTCACATTGAGGTATTTCGCCAAGGAGCAGAGAGAGTTTGCGTTGGTCCATAGTGGGCTGTCTCTGCCGACGTCCGTGAGCCCCGGGAGGTGGCACTCGTGAGGTCCTTTGCGAGACTCGCAGAAAAGGATGGCATGTGCGAAGTCCTCCTCGCCCTCCTCGCAAAAAGGGCAAAGGGGGAAGGGGTCATCAGTGAATCAGGAGGAGTGGGCAGCTAGGTAACTCTTGCCCGTGCGCATTTGGTGGATCCTTCCCGCAATGAACCTACTCAAACCCATAAACGAGTGGGGTTTTAGGGATGCGGCGAATCAGTAGTAGGGAGGGGGAAGGAACTGGGTGGCCCAATCCCCAACGAGAGTGTTCCATAGTTGTATCTTGAGCGACTTGTAGGACGGGATCCCCTCTCTCAAGGGGAGCTGTTCAGGAGGAAGAAGGTCGATTGATGCCACCGGGACAGGGCCCGAGGCATCGATGAACCGCAGGGTGCGGTGAGCAATTGCGTCTAGCAGGAGGTGTTTCCGTATAGGGAGGTGGGGAGGGGCTGTCTTCCAGAGGAGTGGGGCATAAACAGACGTCAAACCTTTAGTGAAACTGCGGTGGTCTTCGGGTACCTGGAAGGAGGAGGAGGTCGGGAAGGACGGGTGGAGCCTGGCTGTCGCTAGATTGGCTTCGGGGAGGAGGTATACAAGGCGGGCAGCGGCCAGCCTCTGGTGGTGGAGGACCAAGAGTGGGAGGGGGGGGAGAGCTGACTCACAAGCCAAGATGCCCCCCGGGGTAGATGAAAAGCAGTTGGTCACCCACCTCTGGACAGATCTCCAAAAGACGGACATCCTGTCTAGGAGCGTGAGGCTCGGGGAGAAGAGGTCCGCTCCATAGAGGAAAATCGGGGAGAGGAGGGAGGATGCCAGACGATGGCAGAGGAAGGGGAAAGGCCTTTACCGGGCCTGGACAGTCTTTTAATCGTTGCGAAGGCCCCTTGGGCCAGGGCAAGTCTTCTGGAGAAGTGTGAGGTGGTGCCTTTGGTGCAGGAAGTGGATGACGGTTCGAACCAGTACCCAAGCCATCGTATCAGTTTGGAGGGGTAGAAGAGGTGCCCGTCCACCAGGACCGTGATCGCGGGGGGGTTGATCTTTTGTGCAGGGGTTGTCCAGTGCATGAGCTCTGTCTTTGGAATCAAGAATGACACACCGAGTCTACCAGCCCTTGCCTGGAGCACAGAGGTGATTCCCTGCAGCCGCTGCACATTCCGGCGGTACGAGCTGGAGACGACCGTGACTGCGAAGTCGTCCACATAGGAGAGGATGAGACCCCGAGGGACCGCGAAGTGGAGTGACAAAATGTAAAGCACGAACAGGAGGGGGGAGATCGGGGAGGCCTGGGGCGTGCTGACCAAGACCGGGGAGAAGATTTGAGGGGCCCCTTGGAAGATCAGGCGGCAGGAGCGGCCGTGAAGGAAGGACCTAATCCACGAGATCATGTATGGGTTGACTGCCTTGGTGGCAAGCCTTTCACGAAGAAAGTGGGCAGGGACGTTGTCGAATCCGCCTTTTATGTCGAGGAAGAGCGTTGAGACCTTGAGTTTAGAGCGCATAAAGATTTGAACCTCATGAGCGAGAGTCGCTGCCGCATCGAAGGTGCTTAGGCCAGGGAGGGAGTCAGTCTCATGGCGGGAGAGGAGGCCCAAAAAGCGGGCGAGGGCAGAGAGGCGGGTTGCCATGACCCTCACGAGGATCTTGGAGATCGTCTCTAATAGGACAATGATGTAGAATGAGGCTGGCGTGTCATAGGAGAGCTTACCTGGCTTGTCAAGTACTATGCCATTGGCTATCTTCAGGGAGGGCGGGTGGTGTCCATACCGAACGAGGTGGCCAAGGATGGATGTCAAGATTTTGGGATTCACGGAGTGGACTTTTTTCCAGACCGAGTAGGGGATCTGGTCTGGACCGGGTGCGGAGGACGAGGGGGAGCTCCTGAGGGCCATTGCGATCTCCTGCGCCGACAAAGGTGGGACATCTCTGAATTCCCTCAGGATGGCTGGTGGGCATGAGGATTGTTTCTCCAGGAAGAAGTGGGAGAGCAGGGCTTTGTTAATGCCCATGGGGCTGTCAGCCCCGGGTATCTGTGGGAATCTGTCTGGGGGTCTCCCGAAGGGATAGCGTTTTGCGGTCCAGAGTGTCTGTGGAGTGGCTGATTTCAGGAAGCTGTTCCAGTATTCAGTCTTGGCCTTCTTTATGGCCTTGAAGTATAGTAGGTGTGCTTCCTTGCACTGTTGCTTCGAGGAGGGGAGGGGGTCGCAGCGCGCCGACCTAACTGTTGAGTGGAAGGCAGCTCTCTGTGCCGTGAGGTTGGGGGTCCACCAGGGCTTGGACCTGTAGGAGGGCCTCTTGGTCGGGGTATGGAGCTTGAGGGTGGTCTGCAGTCAGCCAAGAGCCGTGTCGAACAAGGCGGAGAAGGAGCGGGGTGTCGGGAGAGGGGGTGGGGGGTCGATCTGCATAGCCTTGATCTCCTCTTCATGGGAGGGCCAATCTGTTTTCATCCATGCTGGGGCAGGACGGGGTGGGCGAGCCAGAGGTTCTGCTAGGGCTATGAGGATCGGAACGTGGTCTGAGCCTGTTGGGGGAAGGAGCATGTCCCATGACTAGAAGCAGGGGGATCGAGCGGTATTGGCAAAGGATAGGTCTATTACCGAAGGGTGGAGTTCACAGTCCAAGGGGAAGTAGGTGAGGGTACTGGGGGTGTTTAAGAGGCAGAATCCCTCTTCGGCAGCTCTTTCGAAGAAGGTTGTCGAGGTGCTGAGGTCTTGAATCGAGAAAAGGCGACAAGGATCCGCTGAGGGGTGATGAATGTTAAAGTCCCTGACGACTAGCGTCGGTGTGGTGGCATGGGTGAAGGCTATCTCAGGAGGGATGGTCCGGCGAAAGGGGGAGCCGTCCCAGGTACTGTGGAGATTCATGACCCTAAACCTTGTAACAAAGGAATCAAAGAAACCAATAGACGAATGGAAGTCAATAGCCATCCTGTCCTTCGCTTCCGAGAAGACTGGGAGGACCGAGAACTGCTGTGTAGAGGAAATATGAAGGTAGCAGGCCACTCTGGGCTTGCCACCATCGGGACAGGGAGGCAAAAAGGATTTGAAACCAGCGAATAATGCGGGTCTGTTCCTACGTAGGGAGGGGTCTTGTAGGGCAATCAAGGTAAAGGGGAAATCAAAAAGAGAAAAGGAACTAAAAAGGGAAAGCAACACATCCTAGCTTCCCAAGCAGTTGTGTTGCAGAACGGATATGGGGTTACGGGAGGCCGCCGCAAGCGCGGAACTCACAGGATAGGTATGACCAGCCCTTACATGCCTTCTGGCGTCTCAGGCTGGGGGAGAAGAGTGGGAGATTCCTGCCATGTGGGATTCAGCAGGGCACGTCCTTGGGGTTTTGGGGCAGGGACGGGGGGACATGTTGGTGGGGCATTGCCATGCCTAGGGCGGGGTGTCTCAAGAGCGAAGGGGGGCAAGGGGTATCGTGAACCAGTTGAAGGACCCTCGCCAAAGTCATTCGTCGTGTCCATAGCTTCCTCATTCTGCGGAACAGGGGACTCCCTACGGGCAGGAGGAGGGGGAGGTCTCGATGGGCATTCTCTAGCAAAAGCTGGGTGTTGGCCCTTGCCGACCGCACACATTGAGGGGCAGGTCAGGCAGCAGTCGACCACTGCCGTAAGGTTTCTGCCCCTAGGGCAGGTTGGGTTCTGGCACCTGTGTGCCTGCTTTCATGGGGAGAGGGCGCAGATTGGGCAAACTAGGTGGTCAATCTTGCATCTAGCCGAATGGTGTCTGTATTCCCAGCAGTTACAGCAATGAGTGAGGCTGTTAGCCGAGTATGCCCTCTCGATCTTACATCGAGAGGAAAAAAGGTTAGCGTTACCCAGCATTGTGGCCTCATTTTCAGGTGCCACCGTCACACCAACGGAAGTCGCCTTCTTGAGGAATCTGGAGTCGCGGTTGGGATTTAAATAACGGGCTGAGAGGATCTGGACGTTCTTGACATTTAGGATGGTGTTGCTGAGAAACTGCAGCAGGTTGTTGTCGTCCTCCGGAAGGTATGCGATAGGGAGGGAGTGTATGGCCAGCTGAACTTCGTTGGGGGCAGGGCGGAAAGGGAGCTACAGAGTGTCCCCGGTCAGGAAGGACTGGTTTAGTTTTGCTGTGAGGGCGTTGTAGTAGGGTGCGTATGCAGTAGAGGAAACAAGTGGAAAGAGAGCGCGAAGCGTGACTGCTCCTCCATCGTTAACCCGGGCCGAGAAGGATAAGGGTAGGGTGCAACCTGCTTCACGAAAGACGGAGGCAGCAATGTCAGGGAAGGAGGCGGCTAGTCGATCAGACTGGGAGTGTGGGAAACGGGAAGACCTTGGGGCGAAGAAGCATCTTTCAGCAGCTGGGAGGCTCCTTGGCCCTTTTGACGGGGCCAAAGGTGCCAATCCAGACGCAACCTGGGCAGCCGAGGGAGTACTTTTCGCTTTGTTTGCCTTTCCTTTCTTCTTCTGTCCAGCTGCAGCAGTTTGGGGATAAGAGGGGGCAGCGGACTGAGCCGTTGTACGTAGGACAGGATGGAACTCCAAGAGGGGGGGGTACTTCCTTTCCCTGTAGGTGTGGGCCTCCCAGGAGCGAGGGAATTTTGCCGCATATGCGGCTGGGTTGCCGTACTATTTCTGGTCTTTCGTGCTGTAGCAAAAAATGTCTCTGGCACCCCCACCCTCATAGGGGGGGTTCAGCACATCGGTGAGGGTAGCAGTGAAAGCAGATGCTGCCACTTCCTTACCCTTCCTGGAGGGTGCTACCCGAGCTGTGTCGGTGGCAGGAACAGCGGGTGCATTGTGTTAGGGTGGGGGCTGTTGGTGGCTTGTCAGTTGTGGAAGGAAGATGGTCAGTGGAGACGCCAGGTCTCTAACCGACAGCTGGAGGGCGGCGAGTGACGCCGCTGTGGTGTCATTCTGGCTGGGGGGGGCAGGAGGATACTGGGGCGTTTCCTTACGGGAGTAGAGTTCGTCGACTTGTCCCGAAAGGCGTGTGACCTCGAGTGCCAGCTCATCAATTTGTGTGGAGATAGACCTTGACACCAGGAGTGAGGTACAGAGGAGGGGGAGAATGACAGCCTCTCCAGGGGAGAGGTCGTCAAGCTCCGTGGAGCTCATGGGGGGGAAGAGCTGGTTGGAGATTCCTGCGTCCATCGAGGATTGTTCGAGGAGCTCCAGGAGGAGAGGGACATGGGTGCATACTCCTGACATGGAGGAGTGCTCGGAGGGGGGAAGAGGGACTGAAACCATTCCTGTCATGACAGGGAGGCTTCAGCTTGACGGTACTCGGGATAGTTCGAATGTATGGGCACACCGGATGCTGATAGTGTTGAAGATGAGGTAAAAATGTAGGGGGGGGAAAATAGTGGAAGAGAAGCGTGACCTATCTACTCAGCCCTAATGGCCTCCTTATATGGAGATCCATCCTATAATTGATCTTCCTTAGGGGTGGTAGATTTTCTGCTATTTCCCCGGGAAATACTTCTGGGTGTTGGTCCATAACATCTTCACTGCTAATCACTCCTGCTCAGATCATGCCACTAGTAGGTGTACAGACAATTCAGATACTCTGCTTTGGAAACTGAATAGCTAACTTGCCACATTCGATCTGAGTTTGATGTTGTTCCAGAAAAGGGATTCTTATTAGTGCATCGTATTTTGCTAGGTTGCCGACCAACATCCCAGTTCCTGGTGCACTCTACTTTCCTGCTGATATGTTGACTGAACATTCTTTATGACCTTCAGATCGTGATCCTTTCGTAGCTAGGTGTATCCTGATCGGTGTCTTCCAATCCTGACATGGAATTTCATGTGTGGTCATAAAGGTGGCGCTAATCAGATTTGCTCCTATTGATCCGGTATCAAACAGGAGTCTGAATTCTTTGCTATTGATAGGCATCATTCCTTCTAGAGCATCATGAGGTTTGACCTTTATTGGTCTAGTGGCCATTGTGAGAATGTCTTCCTCTTCTTCCTCTACTTCTATACCATTGATAAATACTTCTTCCCCTAGTTGTTCCTGTTCTACTCTGTTAGAGGTGACTTCTTTCTTCACCTTAGCCTTGCCTTTACTTTTGCCCTTCTCATCTTTGCTGGGACAGTCTCTTGCTAGATATCCTTTACCTCCATAGGTATAGTAAAGAGCGTTTTCTTTTTATTGCTTAAGTTTGGTGTGGGGCTTGTTGTTCATTTTCCGATTGTCCTTCCACCCTTCTTGTTTGGAGGTGAACTCATTTACGGATTTCTTGAACCTTTCCTTCCCGTAAGCAACTGTTCTTTTTCGGATAGCATCTATGCTCTCCGGATTCTGTATAACTTGCCTAACAGTGTCAGTTTCAGCATACTATAATTCTGCTTCTTGACATAACCTAGGGTGCATACTCATGAAAAACTGTTGAATGAAAGAATAATTGCTTATGGTATTTGCAGGTAGGCATGATAAAAACATTAATAGAGCGGTTGCTATGGTTGATATTGTCTGTATCTTGCCATTATTGTTAGGTGGACGCCAAACTCGAGTATAATTCTGAGGGACGTAGGCCAAAATCATTGTTTGGAGAATATATCAAGGAAGGCTTGTCTCGATGAAATAGGTAAGGTAAAGATAGAAGGTATAAACAAATTTTAAATTGAAAAGATCTCTTCTCCGTTGCTTGATAATGTCTGTAAAGCTCAGGAGGTACTTCGATATTTATATCCCACGTCTGAGTGTTAGTGGACTACTTCTAACTACTGTGCCTCCGCAGTACCACTCTGGTTTTAATACGCAACTGTCCGGAATCTTTACAGTGCGAACACCGTTTGACCCTGTAACTTATCACACCCTTTCGCAGACATGGAATGGTATTCCTCGGTTGAGATGACTGCGCTATTTGTTATACCAAACAGCCGCCTGCAACTTAGATGTCCGCATAGACGATTATATTACTTTAGTTGTGTTGAGTATCGTTCTAGTAGTCTCTTTGGTCTTGAAGTGTTCAGGTTCATGCCCGGCCACCTAGTGCCAATTGCAAGTCTAAGCCCAACATGTCAACGTCCTAAGGGGCTCCGACTTATCTAGGTCTTCCATTCTGAGCGTGCTTCCCCTTGGTCCGTCGGCCTCTGTAGAGGGGTCCTATTACTAGGACCAACCAACCTGCAGCTGATCTCCGAAGGGTATGGGTGGATTCGGTATACCCCTAATAGCTTCCGCGACTGGGATATCCTCTTAGAGTATTTCGCCGAAAACGTCCTGTCACTTTCGGTCCATAGTATAGGCAGCCTGACTTTGAAACCTACTATCTCAATGTACCTCTGAGCGATCTCCTCCGTTCCACTTCCCAGATGTCGTCAAAGGTCCCCTCTCACATATCCTGCGAACGGCATGCGGTCGGATGGACGACGGGGACGCATATAGTATTGTGAAGTGGGCTCCCTTGATATGACATTTTAGTCATGGGATGCAACTCACGAAATCTCACTAATGATGTGCGGGCCCCATAAGGGGGCCGGAGCAGGGTGTTGGCTCCGGTAAATCGAGAGTCTGTACGCAGTTATCCTACCATGGGTCTGTGCACATCTCTTGGATTTCCATATGCCTAACATGAGCTCCCTCTGACCAGGCTTCACCTCGAATGCCTTTATATCCATTTATAATTTTCTTCTAAATACATTTCAAGACTCAGTATGGTCAGGGTGAAAAACCTCACGTGTTTGCTTGGCCTCGGTAGGAAAACCTTTTCCTCACGATCTTCCTTCCGCCCTTCCTGGCATGTCCGGATATTTATTATGAAAATTCTACACAACCTACTATGCATTTTCCATACCAGTAGCAGGCTCCCATGTGTTCTCATCTTCTGAACACCCTTGCCATTTAATGAAGTACCACAGTTCCAACTTCTCCTGGTAGCGACCGCGTACTCGTTTTCTGTAAGAGCCAATCTCGCTTCTTAATACTTTTTTCAACCTCCCATTGTAGATCACCGTCAATGTCTTCTAGCTCTCTAGGGGGTTGCTGACGATTGTCATGGACTGACTTGTGGTAGGGTTCCAATAGTGCGACATGGAATACTGGGTGAATGTTCCATCGATCGGATATGTCGAGCTTGAAAGCTCGTGCTCCGCATTTCTCCATGATTTGGAAAGGACCGTATGGCTTTAGACTTAACTTCTTTGATTTTCGTCGGGTACGTATGTTCTTTGCATTTAACATTACTTTGTCCCGGATCTTGAAGTCCAGTTGTTGTCCAGCTTTCTGGTCATAATATTTCCACATTCCTTCCCGTGTCTTTTCTAGTGACCCTCTTGCTTGTTCATGTATCGTCTTGATCCCGTTTGCGTAGAGTGTTGCTCCTGGATTTTGAGCCTCACGCTCCTTCATCCACTCTGTCTATGGATGGAATGCGTAGTTCGCATAGAATGGTAACATCCCATGAGCATTGGTAGTGGAGTTACTATAGCCATGCTCAGCTATAGGTAATAGCTGATATTAGTCATCCTGATCGTAGTTGACAAAACTTCAAAGGTATCCTTCCAGGACTTGGTTAGTACGTTCGGTTTGTCCGTCAGTCTGAGGGTGGTACCCCGTTGACATTCTTCGCTTAATTTCCTGCGCTTTGCAAAGGGATTCCCAAAATTCTCCTGCCAACTTTGAGTCCATGTCAGAGATGATTTTGGTTGGTAGACTGTGCAGCCTCCATACTTCTTTCAGGAATGCGTATGCGACATCTTTGGCCATTGCCGACTTCTGTAGTCCGATGAAATATGCCATCCTCATGAATTGATCGACTACTACCATTATCTGAGTGCATCCTTGTGATTCTGGTAGTTGTGTAATGAAGTCCACCGTGATGGATGCCCATAGTGCGTAGGGTATTTGCAGTGGTTGCAATAATCCGTACTTAGCGTATCTAGGCGATTTGTTATGTTGGCATTCCTCGCAGGAACGTACGTAGTCATTGACCCATACCGTAAGTCCTTTCCCGTAGAAGTCTCTCATGATTATTTCCAAAGTCTTTTCTTGTCCGAAATGTCCTGCAACCTTTGCATCGGGACATCATTCTGCGATCTTGGTATATAGCGCCTGACTATTGAGTACAAATAGTCTTTGCTTATAATATAGTAGATCGTCAGTTAAGGTCCAGTCTTTGGGAAAATCCTTTCCATCATCTGGTAACCTAATAAGTTCTTTCCTCCATTGCCTCCAAGCTACGTCTGATCTAATAGCTGCCTGTATCTCGCTTAGGAATTCAGGATTGAACTACTTCATGCCTTTTTGCAGGATAATCGCATTTCACATTAACACATTTTCAGGTACTTCTGAAATGTCATACCAATATTCGTTGTCTTTAGCCGATGCCTGTAAGTAGCTGATGCTAGGTTCCGCTTCTTTGATGATCAAGGATCTCTCTGTCACTATATCGGTCCTTCCAAATCCCACGGTTCCTCATTCCGTATCTTCCAAGTCGTCTACTTCCATCATGTCTCAGGTGTTGACCTTTTCTACCACTAGTTGAGCTATGCGATCGCTCTTTCTTATTTGGCAGTCCACATCCTTATGGTTGAAAAGTACGACTTTGAGTTCGCCGCTGTAATCAGCATTGATTACTCCTGTGCCGGTGGAGATTCCGCTTCGGACTGCGAATCCCCTTCTCGAGGCAACTCTTGCGTAAGTTCCTTCAGGTAGCCCCATAGCTATACCCGTCCTTATCAATGCTTGCCCATATTTCAGGACAATGTCGTCCTCTATAGCATACAGGTCATGTCCTTCCGCCATTCTTGAGCCCTTTGTTAGGAAGTATGCCTTTTTGCTCAATCTCGTGACCCTCATCACGGGTTCCTTTCCTCCTCTTCCAACTTCTAAATCCAAATCTTTATCTCCATCCCTGACTTCTCCTTCATCACCTATCCTCGCTACCAGTGATACCAAGAAACCTTCTTCTTTCAAAATCTTTTGTTCGCGATGTGTAGCTCTCTCCTCAGGAGGGTACTCCGGCCGTCTGCTTAATGCATCAGGCTTTCTGCCTTTTGTGCCTGGTCAGTATACAATACGAAAATTGTATTCCACTTGCTTCTGAGCCCATCGAATTTGACGGCTGCTCCAGACTTTCGAGGTAAGGAAGTACTGTAGGTTTTGATGGTCGGTAAAGACTGTAATTGGTTTTTCCATTCCGCTCCAGTAGTCTCTCTCTTCCTTAAACGCTTTGAGGATTGTGAGTAGTTCTTTATCATGAATCTCATAATTGCGCTCTGCCAAATTTAATTTTCTGGAATAGAAAGCTATTTGGTGTCAAAGTATTGAGAAAGGACGCAACCGAGTGCGAAATCGCTGGTATCGGTTTCCACAACTGTTTCTCTTTCTGGGAAGCAGTGGTGTAGTATGGGGACTGTTTTAAACCTGTGTTTTAGCTCCTTAAAAGCTGTATTCTGCTCAACTCCCCACTTGAAACTTTTTGGATTACCTTGTAATGTCTCAGTTACGGGTTTACAAATAGCCAAGAAGTTTTTGATAAATCGTCGGTAGAAGTTAGCGAATCCAATAAAGTCTTGTACTTCTCTAACCGACTTAGGTGCTTTCCAAACTATTATGGATTCCACCTTTTAAGTGCTCATAGACACTCCATCGACTGCTACCATATAGCCGTAAAATTCTACCTCCGTGGCATGGAAGGTCGATTTATTTGGCGATACTGCTAACTGAAAATCTGACAGACTTTGTAAAACCTTTTTGACATCTTCGATGTGTTACTTTTTATCCTTTGAGTAGATGAGAATATCGTCCTGATAACACACGACTCCAACATCCAGGTGTTCTTTCAATACTTGGTTTGCAATATCTTGGAAAGTTGCCATGGCATTAACCAATCTAAAAGGCATAACCTTATATTCGTAATGTCCGTATCTTTTATGGAATGCTGTCTTCCATTCATCTCCTTCTTTTATTCTAATCAAGTAGTAACCGTCCTTAAGGTCTAGCTTGGTGAAGATCTTTGCACCCCCTACTCTGTCTCTGAGTTCGGACATAAGTGGAAGGGGATGTTTGTTGAGGATAGTAATCTTATTTAGATTTAGGTAATCCACAACTAGGGGTAGTCTGCCATCTGACTTCGGTACGAATTATATGGGTACTCCTGCAGGCGATTGACTTTGCGTGATCTTTCCTGGTTTGATCATTGTTTCCAAGTATTCTCGTAAATCCTTAAGCTGTTTCTCGGATAGTGGATATATCGGGCCCCAGGGGGGAGTTGATCCTGGAATCAACTTGATCTCATGATGGAATATTCATCACGGGGCTAATTTTTCTGCCGTCTGGGCTTCAAACAAGTGTTTGTAATGCCAGTATTTCTTCGGTAATAACTCGAGTTCTACAGTATTTTCTATGGCTCTGATTCTTCTAATTCGGCATGCATTAGGGTCCCAGGCGACGCATTCATCATATTCGAACATATCTGCTATTCCTTCATCTTCTTCCTCACCGTTCTCACAACTTTTTACAGAGAAGGTCCAATTTTCTGCATCTTCTATGTGAGAGACTGGGTGTTCAGGATGCCACCAACCATACAGAATTATCATTCCATAGTGACCTGCCTTAGCCACTACACACGACACTTCAAAGATGTGTTGGTTTTTTCCTATCTCCAATTTAATAGGGAGAGTGTAACACTTCTCTCCTGAGGTGGCTGACAATCCGTCAAAGCCTAAGATATTAACTGCATTATTGTATTCTATTATAGAAACGCGAAGGTCTTCAACTAGGTCCTTATTGATAAGGAATATGTTGGATCTCAAGTCTAACAAGACTTTAACTTTGTATCGCTTATCGTGTATGTGGCCGCAAGCGATCACCTCCGGACAGTTGCATCATTTTGGCTTTGGAGCGTCTAACTCCACGCGCTGAGCGGGTAGGAGATTTTCTTGGTTTTTTTCTTTAGGCATCGTAGGTAGTGGGTGTAGGTAACAAGATGTTTGTTACTATGCCTGCATGGTTTCGACCATTGAGGTTTCCTGAGACAAACTACTTACTTTTTAGCTCTAACAATCTGGGTCCACATCCTAAGCGGCATTTCACCTATACGCAATTGCGCACGACCAGTTTTCAGGCTGGATGCCGTCTGGCGACACGCCAGACCTAGGCTCATAGGAGATTTTCGGGCGGTTATTAGATATTTTACTCCTCTAACATGGGGTTCCCGTCTTCACCGATCCTTTCCCTTAGGGTTTCAGTTATTTGTCGAGCTCTCTCTGAGGAGCGTTGCACACCAAAGAGGTACATCCCTATCTCACACTCTGGCTAGAAGGCAAGATACGACGTACATATAATACGACTCAGACTCGTGTGGTAGGTGGAACGGCCCGCGTCAGTTGTCCTCTTGTGCTGTATTGTTATCAGGTAGATCTTGTATTGCTATGTCCTAACCGCTTCGGTATAGTACTTGCTTGCATACAGGTAGTAGATAACCACCTGGTGACTTGAGGAACTTCATACTGTTGGCTCCTGGGCCATGTGGGCATGTTGACTATGCTCTCTTTCGATCGAGACTCTCACTATATTGATTCTTGTGTTCGAGCTCTCAAGTCCCTCGCGGGGTCCCTTTACTAGTAGCCTACTTACATTGATCCTGAAAGGAGAGACTCACTTTGCGCCGCTTTGATCATTTTGAGTTACGACTCCTATAGTTGCACATGGAATACCCGATCCCCGTCGTGGTCGGTACCCAATACACCTCGGCCAAAGGGGGTTCCCATTTCGATTCCAGCTCCATCTGGACACTGCATACCCAAACGCAGTCGCCATTGGTGCCAATGAACTGACCTAGGTCTGTGCCTCATCGTCCGCCAGTTCCCAAATCTTATTAACTCATGCTGGGTTCTGGAAGGTTATGACTTTGCGAGCTAATTTAGGCTTTACAATAGCCGATCTTGCTCATCGAATTCCCATTTTTATGGGTCTTGAGCTGACCATTGCTGCCAATATATGGGCATCGGTTAGGCGGACGCCAAACTCAAGTATATAAGCGAGGGACGTAGGCCAATTCTTTGTTTCGGAGAATCTGTGGAGAAAGGCTCGTCGCGATAAAGTAAAAGTAAAGATTTATGAGGTAAACAATTTTATATTGAGAAGATCTCTTCTCCGTTGCTTGATGATGCCTGTAAAGCTCGGGAGGCACTTCGATATTTATATCCCGTGTCTGAGTATTCGCGGACTACTTCTAACTACTATGCCTCCGAAGTACCACTCTGGTTTTAATACGCAAACGTACAGAATCTTATAAGTGCGAACACCGTTTGACCCTGAAACTTATCACACCCTTTTGCGGACTCGGAATAGTATTCCTCCGTTGAGATGACTGCCCTATGTGTTATACCAAACAGCCGTCTCCAACTTAGATGTGCGTGTAGACTTTTATATGACTTTAGTCTTATTGACTATCGTCCAGTCGTCTCTTCGGTCATGAAGTGATCAGGTTCATGCCAGGCCACCTAGTGCCAATCGCAAGTCTGAGCCCGACATGTCAGCGTCTTAAGGGTCTCCGACTTATCTAGGTCTTCCCTTCTGAGCATGCTTCCCCTTGGTCCGCCGGCCTCTGTAGAGGAGTCCTATTACTAGGACCAACCAACCTACAGCTGATCTCAGAAGGGTATGGGTGGATTCGGTATACCCCTAATAGCCTTCACTACTGGGATATGCTCCTAGAGTATTTCTCCGAAAACGTCCCGTCACCTTCGGCCCATAGTTTAGGACGCCCAACCTTGAAGCCTACTATCTCAATGCGCCTCCAACGGATTTCCTCCATTCTACTTCCCAGATGTCGCCAAAGGTCCCCTCCCATATATCCTGCGAACAGCATGCGGTTGGACAGACGGCGGCGACGTATATGGTGTTATGAAGTGGGCTTCATTGATATGACATTTTAGTTATGGGACGCAACTCTCGAAATCTCGCTAACAACATGCGGGCCCCATAAGGGGGCTGGAGGGGGGTGTCGGCACTCCGGTAAATCGAGGGTCTGTGCGCAATTANATTTTAGTTATGGGACGCAACTCTCGAAATCTCGCTAATGACGTGCGGGCCCCATAAGGGGGCCAGAGGGGGGTGTTGGCACTCCGCTAAATTGAGGGTCTGTGCGCAGTTACCCTACCGTGGGTCTGTGCACATGTCTCGGATTTCCATATGCCTAACAGCATCTCCCCAACACGTCTGGTAGGTGTGGTTTTTCTTTTCACAATGTGTACAAAATCTGTCTTGCCTCCAAGTGTCTATCACACTCTGCGGGATACCGGTATGGGCCTGGTCAAAGTTTGTGTGGGTGGTCTTTGTTGCACCTCCCAACTTTTTCCTGGGCTTCTCCGGCTTGTTGTCCCTTTTCAGCTTTTGTGTTCGGCTCCTCCTCCCTTGACATCAGGTTTAGTTTCCCTTTGTCACTTCAGTTTAGTGTCCCCCCTTGGTCTTCTCTTTTGACCTCCTGGACTACTTTGGGCTTGGACGGTTTCTCTCGCCCTGATTTTTTCACTGGCCAGAAGTCCTTCTTCTGACTGACTGCACAGTCTTAGCGCCTCTTCCCATTCTTGATCCGTTGTATACTGCAGAGCCGACAATCGGCGAACATTTTGTTTTAGAAGTTTATCTTCGACTTCCTACCTCCAGGATTCTTCCGTCATGTGGGCACGAATGTTATAGTTGTGCATGATCATTAGGTACTGTTCAATACTACCATCGTACTCGACTAGCTTTATGGCTCGAAGTGCTAGTCGTTCGGCTTCTACTGGGGTGAATTGTTTGATCATATCGTGTTCAAAAGGAGTCCAAGTTACCAGTTCTGATTGCTGGGTTTCCCCTGGAAGTCCGTCCATAGCCTTCCTATACCAGATAGTGTATGGAAGCACTATTTCTCCTCTCGTACGACTGAGTGCATATATAACTCGTTCCCTGGCATTCTCCCCAATTCGCGTGTTTCGCTCAAAATAGTCCGTGCATTGAACAATCCCGAGATATATGTCTTGTGCGGGCCTATCTTCAAAGAATGAGGGTGGCTCCGATGGTTGATTGATGTTTAGCGCCATAGCAATGGCAAGTGTTTCTGCCATACCAGACTGTTTTGGTGTTTGTCCTCGCCTGCCTCGGCTAAGACTTCTTCTCCATCTTCCTCTCTCATCATTATCATCACTGTCATCGTCACGAGGATCCCCTAGGTCACCTCCTTGGGCACATGAGGGGGATGCATCTGCGGCTTCTCCACCTTTCGTCTTGTCCCAACATGTAGGCGGTGTGTAATACTGCTCGTCATCCGTCTCTTGGACTGCTGGTAATGGTGCGGGTCCTACAGCTTCAGGACTTAGCATGGTGGCTAGTATCTTATTTATAGCCCCCGTCAATCCCCTTAGGGTATTGTTTCTCTCATTATTCTGCTGCTGTTGCTGTTCCAGGGACCTGCGAATCTCCGCTTGGCGGGTCATCTGATCTAGGTGCATTTGTCCTAGTGTACGGTTGACTTCTCTTTTCTGAGTGACGCTTTGAGTGCAGAATTCTACGAATTCCATCCTTAGACTGAGGACTATCTGTTCCAGAGTCTGATCTCGGGCTAATGCCCCTTGGCTTTCATGCCCGATCGTTCTATGTAACCTCGTGGTTACTTCTTCATTTTCCTATTGACGCCTATCTTGGGCGTCAATCTTCTTTGCCACTTCTCGTAGCATATCCTCTTGGATCCCTTTAACCTCTGATTCTACGCCTGCTAGCTGCATCATCAGGAGTGCAATATCGCTATCATGGCCATCTTGTCCTTCTGCGATTTGTTGCTGAATCTTAAATAACTTTAAGGTATTATCCTGGGTGGCTCCCTTCAAATTTTTGAAGGCAATATTTGATTGGTCAAGCGAGGTGTCTATATCCTACCTTATTTGACCCAAGGTTATCCCAAGACAGGCAGCCAACCTGGCTAAGTTTGCAGCATGGTCACCTCCTGGTTTAGGCATAGAGGCCCTTGATATCCGATAAGTACTTGTAACACTAGAGGATCGGTGAGTAGGAGCATGTCCTCTCCGCAACATAGGTTCTTAAGGTGTTGACAGTGATGGACTCTATATGGCCGAATCAACGGTTCTTTCTGTCGTATTGAGTCGGGTATTGAGTCGGGTATCCATATGTTCTTCCGCTGTTATTCTGTTTCTCGGGTCTTGCAGTATCTCAGCCATTGTGATACTTTCCCGATAGGCTAATTGCTCTAATAGCCCTGGATGAGTAATTACTGGTACTTCGTACCAGAGTTCTTGATATCCTTTAAAGGGTTTAAGGAATCGTATGTAAGGTATCCAACGTCTGAGGTACTCTAGAAGTGTAGGTATAAACGGGTTCGGCTGGTTCGACTCGGGACTCAGAACCTGAATACCCCTTTTCTCGAGGTTTAGAATGTTCTTATAGTACATATAAGGATGTGTTAGGCCCAGGGCAAGGGGATGTCTGGCCCTCAGATAGCTGTGCCTGGTTTCTTGTTATCGGAGTACTGGGTACTCCACTTGACGAGGTTTTCTGACTTCATAGAACTCCACTTGAAATCCGGACCCTACCAAGTACGGTATATGCAATTGAACTGATCCCTTGTTGGGATCGCGAAAGGTACTGTGAACTACGATGGTTTTGTGACAAACTCTTCTTCGATTTCCAATAACTCGCTGTCGAAGACTTCTACGAATTTTTGAATATATATGGGACAGTGAGGTGCTACGAAAATGTAATCGAAGTCTGAACTGAGGGTGGAGTTTGAAGTAAACTCGTAGTTCATATAGTGAGCCTTGGTAACAGGAGAACTATCAATATTCTGTTAGGCGGACGCCAAACTCTAGTATAATTCTGAGAGACGTAGGCCAAAATCTTGGTTCAGAGAATCTGTCGTGAAAGGCTCATCTCGATGAAATAGGTAAGGGAAAGATTTAAGGTATAAACAAATTTTATATTGATAAGATCTCTTCTCCATTGCTTGATGATGTCTGTAAAGCTCGAGAGGTACTTCGATATTTATATCCCGCGGCTGAGTGTTTGCAGACTACTTCTAACTACTATGCCTCCAAAGTAACACTCTGGTTTTAATACGCAAACATCAAGAATCTTTATAGTGCGAACACTGTTTGACCCTGAAACTTATCACATCCTTTCGCAGACACGGAATAGTATCCTTCTGTTACAATGACTGCGCTATTTGTTATACCAAACAGCGGCTTCCGACTTAGATGGCCGCATAGACTATTATATTACATGAGTCGTGTTGACTCTCGTTCCTGTAGTCTCTTCAGTCATGAAGTGATCAGGTTCATTCCGGGCCACCTAGTACCAATTGCAAGTCCGAGCCCGATGTGTCTATGTCTTAAGGGGCTCCGACTTATCTAGGTCTTCCATTCTAAGCGTGCTTCCCCTTGGTCCGCCGGCCTCCATAGAGGGGTCCTATTACTAGGACCAACCAACCTACAACTGATCTCAGAAGGGTATGGGTGGATTTGGTATACCCCTAATAGCTTCCGCCACTGGGATATCCTCTTAGAGTATCTCGCCGAAAACGTCCCGTCACCTTGGGCCCATAGTATAGGAAGCCTAACCGTGAAGCCTACTAGCTCAATGCGCCTCTGACGGACTTCTTCCGTTCTACTTCTCGGATGTCACCAAAGGTCCCCTCTCATATACCCTGCGAACAGCATGCGGTCGGACTGACGGTAGCGACATATATGGTCTTCTGAAGTGGGCTTCCTTGATGTGACACTTTAGTCACGGGACGCAACTCCTGAAATCTTGCTAATGACGTGCGGGCCCCATAAGGGGGCTGGAGGGGGTGTTGACTCCGCTAAATCGAGGATCTGTGCGCAGTTACCCTACCATGGGTATGTGCACATGTCTCGGATTTCCATATGCCTAACAATTATACACTTGCGTGATTTCATGGAACTTGCGATAGGTATCATCTTTCTATTTCGAAGATTGAAATCTTTCTCATAGATATCCAACAAGGTCTTCTCTGGTCATGTCTTCTCCAAAGTGCTTAGCTGCTTGGAAAGCTGCTTCTTGAGCTCATCCTTCAGTATAGGGGATCCAATATTTTTCTCTCCTGCCCTCACTAGTTCGTAGTCCATTCAGTTGTAAATATAATTGTACTAAGTTATACCATCTATCAAACGCTTCTGGTTTGAGGTCATCTCCTTCACCAGTAAACTTACTAGTTGAAGGTACTTTGATGCTGTGCTTAGCCATAATGACTGAGCTAGGTTTGGGAGTTGGTGGTCTTAGAACCCCTGGTCCATGGACTTCTTTTCCCACTGGACCTGCTTCGGAAGCCATGTCATCTGATCCTTTGTCGCTATTGGAGCTATCTAAATTGTTACTTGGTAGTGCTGGAGGTACCTGTGTACCTGTAGGCTTTCTTGGAGATTCTGAGTACCCTCCGGGGGTAGTGGTTGGCAGTTCTGGTGGTTGTCGTAGTGATTCTCCTGCTGATTGTTTAGCAGCGTCTCTGGCTAACTACTGAGCAGCCATGTCACTTGCTGCTTACCCTTTTGCTGGAGTCTTTGTGAACCGTCCTTTTGAATCCCTAGTGCATTTCTGGGAACCTTTCTCAGTGGCCTTGCCCTTGCTTGGTCCTGGAACGCCTTCTATCTTGATAACTTGTTGAAGTTAAAAAAATGTAACTGCCCCTTGGGAGAAGCAGTAAACATATGGTTAACGTGCTTTGTTCTGTACCGAAGGTGGTAACTAGCGAATCAAAGTCCAGAGGCTTTAACTGAGGTTGTTCGATAGACTTCTTACTATATTACGACCACTGAAGTCTCCGAGATGTTTGGTGGATCTCAAACTAAAGATTCTTGAAGCAAACTGAAGAAAGTAACTGTTCAACCAAGTATATTGAAAACTCTGTCTGCTGAAGTCTGCCTCTTCTAATGTGAAGAATAGCAGTTCTTAAATACACTTCTGAGGCTACCCAGAGCCTTTGCTTCTCACAACACCTCAGACTCCCAAATGGTAGCCTTGAAACCATACATAAAATATATAGAGTATCAAACTGATACTTGAAACCAAACATAAAACATATAGAGTATTAAACTCTACACTCATCATGCTAAAAGCACACCTCGTTTCTTGAAACAAATTCAAAACACAAACAGTATCAACTGATACCTGAAAATCCTAAACCAGTAACCGGTACCGGTTACAAATTTCTTCGGTTATACTAGTAGTAGGTGAATAAAATTTCGTTATTATCAGTGTGATTTTATTTTCTGCACTTAAAATGAACTTAAATACTTCGGGATAGACATGTATACCTTGCTCTGCGAAAATTCTAACAACAGTTGAATCACTTACAACAGCGAAGCCAGATTCCCATTGTATATCCCTCCGCTGCAAACGTTGTGAGACAAAGCTACTTTTCAGAAATTTGATAAGTTAACCCTCTTGTCGCCATCACCAATCTTCATGTTCCGCCTTATGCAGGATTTTCACCCCAAGTGCCTAGAGACCACCCCATCCACTCTTCCTCGCGTCTCTCAACTCTAGTTTTCCATAGCTCTTAGGGACAATCCAGAGTTTGATGGAGCCTGTCGTGGTACACACGTCGAGTATGGCATTACATTCACGTTTGATGGATGGGAGGAGGATGCGCGGGAGGGTTGGACTGTGATTGTGGAGTTGTGACGCGGTATATAGGCTTTGGCCGAGCCTGTTGGGTTCGCCGTTGATGGGCGTTATGCCAAAGTCATCTATTGTGGGGTTGATCTTATTCTTCGCGTTAGTGCAATAGTCGACAACGTGGTGGAAGGCGACATATGAGTACCTGAGGCCCTCCTCGGTTTTGGAGGACACCTCCATGAGTCGCTCGAGATAGCTGCGGTACTAATAGCATCATAAGAAGTGGCGATAGACTTTAGTTTAGGTGCCATCCGGGAGGCCAGAAATGAATAAGGGCATTATTGGTCTTTCGTGTAGGAGGCGATTGAAGCACCGGGTCCCTTTTCAATCAGGGGGTTGGGGAAGCCCTGGGCATTCGTAGTCGGGAGGGATTTGAAATCTTCACTAACCTCCTTGATATCGTCGTTTAGGATGGTGCATCAGGGGTAGGCAATGAGAAGACCATGGGCATACCCCTCTCGATTATCAAAAGAAAATGGCCACTCGGATTTAGGTGCAACCAGAGTCATTCCATGACTTGGTGGCGGAAAACTGACCTCACTAGTGGGAGTTGTCTGCTTAGCAATGATCAGATCGCGGAGCTTTCTCAGCTGAGCCTTATTCATCACCATTGGGGCACATAGTGTGTAGTATTGGTCTTCCAAATGGATATTGGGCACATGGTGAATAAGCACAGAGTGTTCAAGTGCTTCAAAACTACAGTAAGCGCAATGTACTGGCAACATTGACAGCCTGCAATGCACTAATTTCACATGCCACCATCAGGGCCTTCCCATCCAGGCCCGGTGGTGGCTTCCCGGTTCTCCATCCATGCTCTCCCTTTCTTGCCTCCCCTTCCATTTCAATAACACTCCAACAAGCAAGTACCCCAGCGCCCCCACCCCTACATCAAGCATATTCTTAACACTGGACTTCCCCCATTCCCGCCAAGCACCCAATGACTGCCCAGTGATCCCAAGCGGCCAGTCCGTCCGGCTTTGAGTACGACCGGACTGACCCAGGCTTTTTCAGGGGCGACCGGGCCGGACTGTGGGAAAGCGGCTTTTCCAAACCAAAGCCAGGCCTGGCCTGGGTCACCTGCAGGCCGATGTTTCAAGTGATCACTTGTGTTTCATTACTAAGATATATTTTATTATTCAACCGGATTAATTTTTTATAAAATCACGGGGTTAATACATGTTCCAGAGGTGATTAGAAAGTTGTGTGAAGGATTGTCTAGAGTATCTTGAGGTCGGACAGTATATCTGGGTATCGTGGTGGTTAGGTTCTTCGGTGGATGACATGGATTTGTCTTAAGCGAGATCTGTAGGACTAGAGGTATGTTGCTCCTATTATCCTATTCCGAGTGATTAAAAATGGAAAGCCTGCGGGCCGTCAATAGATATCTTCGGATTACCTGGGCATCTGACGGCTTTGCCTGGGCATCTGGCGGCTTTGCCTGGGTATCTGGCGGCTTTGCCTGGGCACCTGCCGGCTTTGACCTGGGCACCTGCCGGCTTTGACCTGGGCACCTGCCGGCTTTGACCTGGGCACCTGCCGGCTTTGACCTCGGTTGCGCCAAGACTCGACCTGGCGGTTGCCTGGGCGCCGCCAGGCTTTGGCGGCCGCTCAGAATTTCGACCGGACTGACCCAGGCTTTTCAAAACAAAGGCCGGACTGACCGGACTGCCGACCCGCAGTCCGGCCCATAGTCCGGACTGGCCGNGGACTGACCCAGGCTTTTCAAAACAAAGGCCGGACTGACCGGACTGCCGACCCGCAGTCCGGCCCATAGTCCGGACTGGCCGCTTGGGATCACTGTGACTGCCCCAACCTTTCCGCAGCTTGGTCAACCAACTCAAACAGTGCATATACAGCCTCGCCAGTACTGCATTGAGAAACTCGTCATCATCCATAGATGACATGTGACTATTAATCGGGTTCAAGGGGGTAGTCAACTAGTGCTTACTGCGTTTCCACAAATAAATGGGCAGGAATTGGAGATGTGGGCCATCCCGAGTCCTATGCGCCTAGTCAAGTAGATGCGAAGTAGCAACATCCGCAATCACACACTCTATCCAGTCCCTTACCGCTGGCGGAAGTTGAATCTGAGACAACACAAACCAACCGACGTAAGTCAGTGGGTATGTCTAATAGAGACAAGGAAAACCATGGGCACCGCAGTCCTCACCTTCTCTTCCTTCTTCCACCCCTACCCCTTCCTGGCCCGCGATTGGCTGGGTAACCTGAGTGTATAAGGCCTCCTCCGTAGGTGTCTTTAGGGGTAGGAAATGGTGGAGGGTCTCATCTAGCTGCAGCAGCTGGGTTGTACAGCCCTAGTACCACTGGTAGATTCTGTACTGGTCCCCCTCCTGGAGATTAGTGGGGAGGTAGTAGCCATACTGCTCAGGTATCTGTTGAACGTATTCCTCCTCGGGCGGTTTTATTGTTATCACGGGGGAGCCAACAACAACTGAGAAAGCGCTGCCGACTCTCTCCAGGAGTTCGGAAGCATGGTGTGGAGGTGGCGGGATTGGGAGTGGGGATCCGAAAGCAAGAGTCATTCCTGTATAATTTCAACTCATGAACTGTATGATAGAGGTAGTGCTCCTGGTAGTTGGTCTTTGAAAATTTCATCGGCGATTGCATGATTGGTCATGACAGGTAGATATTGGAGTCCGTGGAGCTGGTCGATAAAACTACTTAAGGGCTGACCGGGAAGAGGTTTTGTTAACTGAAATAGTTTTCAAATCACGAGTCAACCTTTGATTGAAGCTATACTGGCCAATCGGTGTTTAAGTCTCTGGAACATCTGTTTCCAAGGATCCATTGTTTTACCAACTGGGTGGGTTCGGCAGGTTTGCTTGCGGTATGGTGCGACATAGGCAGGATTCGTTGGGTGACTCAAAACAGGATAAGGGTGCAGGTAGCGAAGTTTACTGTCACTGACCGACCAACCGATTGCATTGAGCCGAATCTCCCTAGTCGACAAAGAACAAAATTAAAACACATTAGCAGTCCCACCGTACAGTGGACGAACTACAACTTTTCACCTTCCACAAGGACCTTCCATGCCTTCCCATCAAAGAACAACTTGGATTCCAGTCCGTCTGGGTTACTGACTAGACTAACCCCGTGGACATCAAGAAAGTCGGCACCGAGAATATTGATGTTAACAAAATGCGAGCACTGGGGTGCGCGGAACACACTGTGTTGTCGTCCCGCAATCCGGACAGGTACTGGCGTGTCCTCACGAATGGCCGGGTGGCCAAAGAGGTCGCTAGTCTAAATCCTTTGTAGTTAGATGGATGCTATTATTTCCATGCAAGAACCTTGAAAACTTTACCTCAGCAGAGAGATAGGTCTTGGGCGCGCCAGTGTCCACAAGAAAAACAACCCAAAAAGCTTTACCGGAGCGATTCGTCACAACAGCCGGAAACATCGTGTGTAGGTTCGATCCATACGTAAAGCAGTTACCCACCTTTACTACCGCATTTGCTTCTTGCTCACTCGCCGGCAGATGGTACGGGATGCCTGCAACATCAGCTATTTCATGTTTAAGCTGGCTGACACCTACATCGCTAATTATGACATCATAGTCCTTGGGATTAAAGCCACCAATATCGTGGATATCGACGAATTGCTGAACCCCATGGGCCTCGGATGCAGGGTTGGGAGTGCAAGTCACCGGTTCATCAACCTGTGAAGCCGACAAGAATCGTGCAATATTATTGTTGGTACGAGGGCCCGGGTTCTGGAGCTGTGGTTTTTGGAGCCGGTAGGAGGAGCCCACTTGCAGCCTTGTTCTGGACAGCTGGCGCGAGGGGCCAGAGGGGAGACCAACACCAAGTTTGGTTCTGAAAACTGACTTGGCCAATTGGTGATGGAGGAAATTGAACATGTTTGGGACTATGTTATTTGGTATTTAGTCAGTTCGAGAGATAATTTAACAGTAAACGAACTTACCACGTCGTTGTTGGAGGATTATTTGATGTTTGATGAGTTGGGTTATGAAAGAAGACGGATAGGAGAAAGTACTGTCGTGTGTGAATAG
Source organism: Tuber brumale (assembly GCA_014065205.1). Classification (NCBI taxonomy): domain Eukaryota; kingdom Fungi; phylum Ascomycota; class Pezizomycetes; order Pezizales; family Tuberaceae; genus Tuber; species Tuber brumale. The sequence goes on along the minus strand of JACCEG010000096.1, from coordinate 314,342 downwards.
GGGTGGGGGATGAAGTCTCAAAGAAGGGAGTCAACGAATTCTGGCGGGTGACAACATGGTATTGTGGATTCGTCAAAGGAGGGTAACCAAAGAAGACCTGTCACAAGTGACAGGGCTAAAGTTCCCGCATACAGAAAGCTCAAAATGAAAACAGTCCAAAAAAAAAATAAAGTTCCCCCATACAGTTAAATTCACGATTGACGATCTGAGACAAAACACCTGAGCTGTCGCACCGTGATAGAATATTTACCCCCTTGTAAGGGTATTTCTTCTGGGGAGCTTGTACTTGTAGATCTCATTAACTCGTATTAGCAATTTTATTAACCTACTCCGCCAAGCCTATTGAAGCTTGCTATGGTGATTCCTGTTGCGCACACCCCTACAATTGCACCAAGCCTTGGAGCCCCGATGGTGGATTTGTCAAGGGCAAAAAAGGGCAATACAATTTCGTTCATATTGCTTATCTCACAATACAAAACCCCCTGCCTCCCTCAAACAAACACACAACCACAGCCAGCATTTCAATCACTTGTGAACGGCACTCAAACGCAACTCCACTAGCCTCCAGATTAGTCCATCTAAGGCTACATTTTCTCGCTATCTGGCAATTCATGATAAAGTGTTCCAAGTCAACCATGTTTGCTTTCCACCGCACCCAAGCAGTCAAGTCTTTTCCAGAACAACACTCGATCACGGTCGCCTCTCAAGTCCTGCACGTCAGATGCATAGCCCGGCGGTCAAGTACCTTCGACCTCTCTGCTATGAATACAAATCAGTCCGACGGCTTGCTTCACGGACCATTCTACCTGATGTTCACCCTCAGAAAGCCGGGCAAGATGCCAGGCAACCTAGCCAACCCGTTGACACCCATGATCCCCACGGTCCTGGTTGCAAGGATTACGATATCTTGATCCCCGATATCGATGTCCAGAAGCTTAAAAATAAGATGGCGGGTTTGGCAGGTATACCGTACCATTCACCTGCAACTAGGGAAGAAGCCAATGCCGTGGTCAAAATCGGTGACTGCTTTCTCTGTGGCCCAAACTTGCGCATTATCTTTCCAGCCATTCTGAGTTCTCCAGAGGGCAAGGCTCATTGGGTCTTCTTTTTTGTAAACACAGGCTCATCTCAGACTTATCTCTCAACTCAGGTAAATGTTCTCCACTGGAATTAAGGCATCTGACTGACTGAGAACAACTTAGACCAGTGACCTCTTCGGTATTACTCCCGCGGATGTTTCGGCTACTGTCGCTATTGCTGGGCATCACCACACTGTCTACCGGGCACCTCAACATTCTCACTTCACCGAAGTCGATATTCTCGGCACACATTTCTTGAATGCCCATGGAGCCAGCCTGATAACTGATTTTGATGCACTCCGAGCGAAGTTATTCTTCGGTGGTACGGCATGGAAGGTTATGGTAGAGGGTGCAAAGTTGTAGCCATTATTGCACTTTTTGCTTTGTTTTTTTACAGCTGTACTTAGGGTCTGTGCAAAAGTCTGTCTAACTTTTCATTTATATGCATAGTTTGTATGTTTGTGTTCAGCTAGTGGATGCCGGATAGGTTTAGCTAGGATAAATGTATGAAATTAATATGGGTATAAACTGTTGCCAGAGCACGCAATTGGTGTATTTCATGGCAATTTGGTGAACGCAAAAAGTCTGGCAAACTCTTGGCGCAGTGGCAGGAGCAAATACTGTTCCCCAAAGTCGCCGAGAAGGCCCGGAACCAATAAGAGGCAGTTCGACCAACTTAACCTAAACCCCCTGTACGAGTGTAACTTAACCATGTTATCATTGCAGTATTGTGCCGAGGTGGGCAGGAGCATGGGCTACTCAATGGCCCATCTGTACGTAAAACTCATTCTAGTAGTTTTGCTGGATCTCTGCCAAATCTCTGTCCTTACTCTTCTTATCTCACCTTGACCGAATTGAAGTTTGACGGCGCTACCGCAAAGTTTGCTTAGCTACCCTCTGATTTCAATTTGACCGCTTGAGTATATTAAACCACTCTACAGGTGGATTTTCCGATAATTGCCCTCCTCACCAACAGATCACTAGGGAACTGGAATTCCCAGATACAGATTTGCCAGCTATAATGAAATAGATATTGAAGGACACTCCACAATAGATTGGAAACGAATCATCAGGTTGCAGCCCTTCCACCCCCATACAAACTCAACCTGGTGCACCAGTAATGGAATGCTCTTTACCCTCTACCTTATGCGAAATCCTGCATTCTAACGACAACTTGTTGAGTGATATATTGCGGCTACTAGTATTAGCCTCTTTCCAAGAGGCCAAGCACAAAGGTTGAGGATATGAAGGTGAAGGTTCAAAAATGTGCTCTCTTTCTCCGAACAACAGGAATTCTCCATGTTAGACTTCACATCCTCATACTGAGATTTGGTAATAAATTTATATGTACACGAGCACTTATAATATCGTGCAAGAAGGTGAAAAGGGTGAGCTCGTCAACCCTGTATACACCATCATTTAAATTCATTCCTACTCGCAAGCCACCACTCAATTCCACAATTCCCGCGCCCTCCATGGCTCCTATGACAAATAATCGATGATTTGGTAATTATGATTGGCTAGTTGCTTATTGTATGTGCAGGGTTGACGAGCTCACCCTTTTCACTTTCTGGCACCATAATAATTATCATACTACCACACGCGATCCCCCAACAAAGCACTGGTATCATGTTACCCCTACGGTACTCTATGTAGTACGCCAGTATGAACTCCCAACGAATGTTGTGAATCCATGAGTAAGCCAAGCTAGTTCGAGAGACTGCACTTAATAACACGTTAGACCCAACCATCCTCGCAATGCGATCAAGTGGCCAACATTGCATCACACACCACTGCGCCCAGCTTCTCACACAAACCCAAATTTGAGGTCAAACCACCCAAATTTAACCCCCTCCAGATCGCTCTTGAATTGTCAATCGCCTTCCAATCAGAGCTCTCAGCATAAGGGACTTTGCTACCTCTTAACCCAGAATCAAATACAGGCAACCTGGGCTGGTTGGTAAGTCATAGAACTGCATTAACCTTTTAGATCGAGGGCCTATTTTCTTGTACAAAACTTTCTGTAAATTGGTTACCACAGATAACCACCAGTTCAAAAGTCCAAATTCAGCCAACATGCTTCCCACTGCAGTATGCTTAACTTTTGAAGCAACATAAAGGCTCAAAATCCGTACATGTAGTGGAATATCAATTTGCTATTCTCATTCAAGTTGCCATTACACAGCAGACTATTGCAATTAACAATTCTAACATCTCCAGTTTTCCCCTTCACCTATCCAATTGATCCCCATTGTCATGATTTTAGACTAGCACATAGTGGAAGAAAATGTTTGTACTATGACAAGAATATTTGTCATGTGGTTTTATTTATTATATTACAATTTGGCAGACATGACCTATTTAGAGGTCATGTGGGCTATGCATGAGACTAAAGAGGCTTTGTGCTATAGTTTACTTTCACATTCCTGACCTATTAAGAGGTTATGGGGTCTATGCATATGACCAAAGATGCTGTGTGGCAGGATATGTTATTTCATACACATAATCAATTAAGAGGTCAAGTAGTCTAAGCACAGGATCACACGAGGTCATATGGCGCCTACATTAGGCAAAGTACTAAGAGTATAAGGTATCAAGAGAAGTCTATATCAAAGAGATGATGGCTCTTGTATTTAACACTTCACAGAATCATCTAAGCAACCTCACTACATTTAAGATGCAAGACTTAGGCATCGTTTACATCAAGACAATCAAAGACAAACCGGATAAGAACTAAGGAGATGTCAGCGTGAAGTGATAACAGGATAATGGTGCTATCACGATGTGTCATGTAGGTAGATGCCTAAGAAATATTATCTCCCTGTAGTTGATGTCAAGATTTCCTGGCAGATAGAGTAGAAGGAGGTGTTCATACCATGACGAGGATATTTGTCATGGGGCTTCATTTGTTATATTGTTATTTCATGCACATGACCTATTCAGAGGTTATGGGAACTACGCATAAGACCAAGAGGGCCGTGCGTTATGGTTTACTTTCATATACCTGATCTATTAAGAGGTTACAGGAGCTTTGCATATAACTAAGGAGGCTGTGCAAGACGATATATTATTACACACATACGACCTATTAAGAGGTCATGAGGCTTACATACAGGACCAATGAACCAGTCATATGACTTTTATATTATACAAGTATAGGAGTAGCAGTTGCAACTCATAGTTGTTTCGATTTAAAAGTAGGTTGTAGAAAGAACTATAGAAGGAGGGGGTTGGGACCTGTTAGCTAGTTCCACTAAGTGGCGATATCGTTTTGAGAACAAGGGACTACATGAGAGACATGGTAAAATCACTAGCCTTCTCCACTAGGGACTGCTAAGTAAGACATGAACACGATTACAGAGAGTTGACATGGTCGTATTTAGTTTCATTTCTGACCCGAGGGTTCGATTGGCTTGCACCCTACTCCTACACCCTTCCTCTGGCTGACACCCTGCTGTTACTATCATCTCCTGCCATCCCTCACAGGTGGCCTCTCGTTTAAGACACCACTTAGTCCTGGGAGTTTACCTCCTGGTTGCTGGCTCATATTTCTAGGGTGGTTGTTGTGGGACTTCATGCGATCTTTTATTTGTTTTTAAGTGAATATTCCAGGTGGTTGCTTCCAGCATTCTCCTACTTATCTTTAGTAATAGGGGCGTGATGTTAGGCGAATGCCAAACTCAAGTATATAACTATAGGATGTAGGCCAAATCTTCGATTGGAGAATCTGCCAAAGAAGGCACATCTTGATAAAATAGGTAAGATAAAGATTTAAACTGTGAAACAAGATAATATTGATAAGATCTCTTCTCCGCTACTGCATGGTGTCTGTAAAGCTCGGGAGGCATTTCAAGATTCATATCCCACATCTAAGTGTTCGTGGATTACTTCTAACTACTATGCATTCTCGTACAACTTTGCTTTTAATACGCAAATGTCTAGAATCTTATGAGTGCAAACAGTGTTTGACCCAGAAACTTATCACACCCTTTTACGGTTACGGAATAGTATTACTCCTTTGAGATGACTGTGCTATTCATTATATCAAACAGCGGCCTATAACTTAGTAGTTCCCATAGACTATTATACTACTTTAGTCTTATTGACTATCATTTCAGTAGTCTCTTCGGTCACGAAAACATCAAGTTCGTGCCGGGCCACCTAGTGCCAAGCACAAGTCTGAGCCCAACGCGTCAACGTCTTTAGGGTTTCGGACTTATCTAGGTCTCCCTTTCTGAGTGTACCACCTTTTGGTCCACCAGCCTTTGTAGAGGGGTCCTATTACTAGAACCAACTAACCTACAGCTGATCTTAGAAGGGTTTGGGTGGATCCAGTATGTCCTTAATAGCTTCTGCCACTGGGACATCCTCCTGGAGTATTTCGCCGAAAACATCCTGTCACCTTCGGCCTATAATTTAGGAAGCCTAACTTTGAAGCCTACTATCTCAATACGTCTGTGATGGACTTCTTCCATTCTACTTCACTGATGTCACCAAAGGTCCCCTGTCATATATTCTGCCAATGGCATACGGTCGGACAGACAGGGGCGACATATATATTGTTATAAAGTAGACTTCATTGATGTGACGTTTGGGTTATAGGATGCAACTCTGGAAATCTCACTAATGACATGCGGGCCACATAAGGGGGCCAGAGGGGAGTGTTGGCACTCTGGAAAATCGAGGATCTGTGCATGGTTACCCTTCCATGAGTCTGTGCACATGTGTTGTCTCAGATTTCCATATGCCTAACATGAGCTCCCTCCTACCAGACTTCGCCACTAATGCCTTTATAACTTCTTCTAATTCCTCTAAATACATTTTAAGACTCAGTATGGTCAGGGTAAAAAACCTCGCACGTTTACTTAGCCACGGTAAGAAAACCTTTTCTTCACTATCAGACTACCACCCTTCCTGGTATGTGCGGATTTTTATAATAAAAATTCTCGACAATTTCCTCCACGTTTTCCATACCAGTAGCTGGATCCCATGCCTGCTCATCTTCTCAACACCCTTCCTATTTGATGAAGTACCACAGTTCTGGCTTCTCTCGATAGTGGCTGTATACTTATTTTCAGTAAGAGCTAATCTCGCTTTTTACTATTTTTTCAACCTTCCATTATTGATCGCCGTCAATGTCCTCCGGTTCTCTACGGAGTTGTTGGTGGTTCTTATAAACTGATCTGCAATAGGGTTCTGGTAGTGCGACAGGGAATACAGGATAAATATTCCATCAGTCAGATATATTGACCTTGCAGGCTCACGATCTGCGCTTTTCCATGATTTGGAAAGGACTGTATAGCTGCTGGCTTAGCTTCCTTGATTTCCATTAGCTGTGAATGTTTTTTGTGTTTAACATTACTGTGTCCCCAATTTTGAAGTCAGCCTGTTGTCGAGCTTTCCGGTCATAATATTTTGACATTCCTTCCCAGGTCTTTTCTAGTAATTCTCTTGCTTGTTCATGAATCATCTTAATCCAGTTTGCATAAAGTGTTACTACTGGATTTCGAGCTTCACACTCCTTCATCCACTCTGTTTGTAGATGGAATCTGTAGTTCACATAGAATGGCGACATTCCATGTGTGTTGGTAGCGGAGTTGTTATAGGCATATTCAGCTAGTAGTAGTAATTGATACTAATCATCCTAATCATAGTTGACAAAACTTTGAAGGTATCCTTTCAGCACTTGATTGCTACATTCAGTCTGTTCGTCACTTAGATGGTAATATGCTGTTGACATTCTTCGCTTAATTTCTAGCGCTTTACAAAGGGATTCTGAGAATTCTCCAGTGAACTTAGAGTTCATATCCAAGAAATTTTGGTTGGTAGGCCATTCAACCTCCATACTTCATTTAGGAAAGGGGTTGTGACATCCTGGTCCGTAGCTGAGGTCTGAAGTCCGATCAAATATGGCATCTTTGTAAATCCATCAACTACTACCATTATTTTAGTGCATCCTTGCGACTCAGGCAGCTGTGTGATGAAGTCCACTGAGATTGATATCCATGCTGTGTAGGATATTTGCAAAGGTTGCAATAGTCCATACTTAGCGTGTCTACATGATTTGTTAGGTTGGCATTCATCACAGGATCGAACATAGTCATTGACCAATTCTGGAAGTCCTTGCCAGTAGAAGTCCTGCATAATCATCTCTGCGGTTTTTTCTTCTCCAAAATGTCCTGCAACTTTTACATCGTGACATCCTTCTGCAATCTTGGTGTATAGCACCTAACTATTTGGTACAAATAGTCTTTGCTTATAGTATAGTAGATTGTCGGTTAAAGTCCAATCCTAGGGGAAATCATTTTCTTTGTCTTGTAACCTAATGAGTTCTTTCCTGCATTGCCTCTGAGCTGTGTCCATTCCGATAGCTGCCTGTATCTCGCTTAAGAATTCAGGATTAAACTACTTCATGCTCTTTTGTAGGATAATGGCGTTTGATATTAGGACCTTTTCTTGTACTTCTAAAATATCATACCAATATTCATGGTCTTTCACCGATACTTGTAGGTAGCTGATACTATGTTCCTGTTCCTTCACGATCCAGGATCTTGTCGCGATATCCCAGCTTCCGAATCCTACAGTTCCTCATTCGGTTTCTCCCAAGTTGTCTACTCCTATCATGCCCCTGGCGTTGACTCTTTCTTCCACCAACTGAGCTATGCGATTGTCTATCCTTATTTGGCAGTCTACATCTTTATGGTTGAATACTATGACTTTGTGTTCACTGGTGCAATCAGCATTGATTACTCCTGCTCCAGTGGAGATTCCGCTGTGAACCGCTAATCCACTTCTTGGAGCAACTCTTCCATATGTTCCCATATGTAGCTGAAAGGCTATCCTAGTTCTTATTAATGCTTGTCAATATTTTGGGACAATGTCATCTTCTATGGTATACAGGTCATGTCTAGCTGCCATTCTTGAGTCCTTTGCAGGCAAGTATGCCATTTTGCGGAATCTTTTGACCCTAATTATGGGTTCCTTTCTACCTCTTTGAGGTTCCAAATCTAAGTCCTTATCCCCATTCCAGTCTTCTCCCTCATCGCCTACCCTCGCTACTAGTGAAATCCAGAGATTTTCATATTTCAAAATTTTCTGTTCATAATGCGGAGCTCTCCGCTCAGGATGGTACTCTAGCAGCCTGCTGAAGGCTTCAGGCTTTCTGACCTTTGTGCCTGATTGGTATACAATACGAAAATTGTATTCCTCGAGCTTTTGAGCACATCGAATTTTATGGCCACTCCAGACTTTTAAGATGAGGAAGTATTGTAGGTTCTAATGGTCAGTAAAGACTGTAATGGGTATTTCTGTTCTGATCAAGTAGTGTCTGCATTCTCTAAATGCTTCCAGAATCACAAGAAGTTCTTTATCATGAATTTTGTAATTGCACTGCGATGAGTTTAGTTTTCTGGAATGGAACGCTACTTGATATAAGCATTTTGCAAAATATTGAGAAAGAAGGGAACCGAGTACGAAATCACTAGTATCAGTTTCAACCATGGTTTCTCTTTCTGGGAAACGGTGGTGTAGTATTGTTAGGCATATGAAAATCTGAGACAAGTGCACAGACCCTCTATTTACCAGATGGCCAATACCCCCTTCCGGCCCCCGTATGGGGCCCGCATGTCATTAGCGAGATTTTGAGAGTTGTATCCCATAACTAAAATGTCACAACAATGAAGCTTACTTCTTAACAACATATACATCGCCGCCATCCATCCGACCGCATGCTGTTTGCAGGATATCCGAGCGCGGACTTTTGGCAACATTTGGGAAGTAGAACGGAGGAAGTCTGCAGGAAACGCATGGAGATAGCAGGCTACAAAGTTAGGCATCCTAAACTATGGGCCAAAGGTGACGGGATGTTTTTGGCGAAATACTCCAAAAGGATATTCCAGTAGCAAAGGCTATTAGGGGTATACCGAATCCTCCCATACACTTCTGAGATCAGCTGTAGGTTGGTTGGTTCTAATAATAGGACCCCTCTACGGAGGCTGGCGGACCAAGGGGAAGTACGCTCAGAATGGACGACCTAGATAAGTCAGAGCCAATTAAGATGTTAACATGTTGGGCTCGGACTTGTGATTGGTACTAGGTGGGCCGGCATGAACCTGATTACTTCATGACTGAAGAGACTACTGGAATAATAGTCAACCAGACTAGAGTAATATAATAGTCTATGTGGACATCTAAGTTGTAGGCCGCTGTTTGATATAACAAATAGGGCAGTCATCTAAATGGAGGAATACTATTCCATGACCGCGAAAGGATGTGATAAGTTTCAGGGTCAAACAGTGTTTGTACTTATACGATTCTAGATATTTTTGTATTAAAACCAGACTGGTACTTCGGGGGCATAGTAGTTAGAAGTAGTCCGCGAATACTCAGACGTAGGATATACATATCGAAGTGCCTCTGGAGCTTTACTGACATCATCAAGCAATGGAGAAGAGATCTTATCAATATAATATTGTTTCACACTTCAAAATCTTTACCTTACCTATTTTATCGAGACGAGCCTTCCTCAACAGATTCTCTATTTGAAGATTTTCTGGCCTACGTCTCTCAGTTATATACTTGAGTTTAGCATTCGCCTAACGAATATGGAAGCTGAGGTGAATAAGTGTTTTAGTTCCTTAAACACCATATCCTGTTCAACTCCTCAATTGAAACTTTTTTGAATTTTCCAGTAATGTCTCGCTTATGGGTTTGCAAATGGGCCTGAAGTTTATAATAAATCATCGTTAGGAGTTAGCGAAACCAATAAAGACTAGCACCTCTGTGACCAACCTAGGTGCTTTCTGCGCCATTATGGATTCCACCTTGTGTGTGCTCATTGACACCCCATCAACTGCTACTATATAGCTGAAGAATTCTACCTCTGTAGCATCGAATGCTGATTTCTTTAGCGATACCGCTGATTGAAAGTCTGATAGACTTTGTAAAACCTTTTTGATAGTTTCGATGTATTCCTTTTCGTCTTTTGAATAGATGAGAATATTGTCTAGGTACCACACAACTCCAATGTTCAAGTATTCTTTAAGTACTTGGTTCATTATATCTTGGAAAGTTGCCACTGCATCAACCAATCCAAAAGGAATGACCTTATATTCGTAGTGTCAGTATCTTGTATAGAACACTGTCTTCCATTTATCCTCCTTCCTTAATCCTAATCAAGTGGTAGCCGTCTTTAAGGTCTAACTTGGTGAAGACATTTGCACCAGCTACACGATCTCGAAGTTTGGATGTTAATGGAAGGGGCGGTTTGTTGAGGATAGTAATCTTATTTAGATTTCGATAGTCCACAACCAGGCGTAGTCTGCATTCTGGTTTGAGAATGAATAATATTGGTGCTCCCGCTGGTGATTTACTTCGCCTGATCTTTCCTTGTTTGATCATAGTTTCCAAGTATTCTCTCAAAGCCTTAAGCTGTTTCTCTGATAGGGGGTATATCGGTCCCCAAGGGGGAGTTGATCCTGGAATCAACTTAATATCCTGATAGAAGATTCAATATACAGCTACATTTTCTGCCATCTGGGCTGCAAACAAATGGTAGTAAGGCCAGTATTCTTTCAGTAATGATTCAAGTTCCACCGCATTGTTGATGGCTCCGATTCATCCGATGTGACATACATTAGGGTCCATAGTGACTGACTTGTCATATTCGAATATATCCACTATCCCTTCATCTTCTTCATCACATTTTTCGTAACATCTTGCGGAGAAGGTCCCATTTTTTGCATCTTATATATGAGACACTGGGTGTTCACGATGCCACTAACTAAATGGAATTATCATTCCATAATGACCCGCTTTAGCCGCTTCAAACGACGCTTCAGAGATGTGTCAGTTCTTTCCAAATTTCCAACTTTATGGGTAGGGTATAACACTTCCCTCCTGAGGTAGCTGGTAATCCATCAATGCCTAAGATATCAATTGCATTGCTGCATTCAATAATAGGAATGTAAAGGTTGTCAACTCGGTCCTTATTGATAAGGAACATGTTGGATCCTGAGTCTAACAAGACTTTAACTTTGTATCGCTTATCGAGTATTTAGAGGTAAGTGATCCCCTCCATGCAGTTGTATCATTTTGGTTTTGGAGCATCCGGTTCCACGTGCTTGGTGTGGATAAGACTTTCTTGATTCTTGTGCTTAGGCATCATTGGTGTTAAGTGTAGGTAACAAGAACGTTTGTTACTTTACCCATATAGTGTTCACCATTGCGGTCTCCTCAGACAAACTAGTAATCATTAGCTCTAACAATCTAGGTCTACATACTAAGTGGCATTTTACTGATATGCAATTGCATATGACCTGTTTTCAGGTTGGATGCCTCCTCCCGACATGTCAAAGCTAGGCTCATAGCAGACTTTTGGGCAGTTATTAGCCATTTTACTCCCCTGGTATAGGATTCCTACTTTTACTGATCTGTTCCCTTAGGGTTTCGGTTATTTGTCCAGCTACCTCAGAGGGGCCTTGCGCACCAAAGCGCTACATCGCTATCCTACACACTGGCTAGAAGATAAGATAGTACATACGTATAATACGACTTAGCCTTGTGTGGTAGGTGGAATGGCCTGCATCAGTTGTCCGCCTGTTGTGTAGTGTTATCAGCTAGATCTTGCATTGCTATGTCACAACTTCACTGGTATAGTAACTTGCTTGCCCATGGGTAGCAGGCAGCCACCAGCTGACATGAGAAACTTCGCACAGTTGGCTCTCGGGTTATGTCAGCATATTAACTATCCTCTCTTTTAATCAAGACTCTCCATATATTGATTCTTTTTTTCGAGCTCGCAAGTTACTTGTGGGGTCCCTTCACTTAGAACCTACTTGCATTGATTCTGAAAGGAGAGACATGCTTCGCGCCACTTTGATCCTTATGAGTTTCGACTCCCGTAGTGGCACATGGACTACCCGATCTCTGTCGAGGTTGGTACTCAATATACTACAGCTAAAGGGAGTTTCCTATTCCGATTGCAGTTCTATATGGACACTGAATACCCAATCGCCGTCGCCATTGGTGCCTATAAACTGACCTAGGTCAGTTCTTCATCATCCGCCAGTTCACAGATCCTACTTGTTTGGGCTAGTTGCTGGATAGAAGTGACTCTACGTTCTAGTTCAGGCTTTTCAATAGCCATTCGCGCACGATGAATTCCCATTTTTATCAGCCTTGAGCTGACCATTGCTGTCGATATATTGGTATCTCTCCAACATGTCAGATAGGTGTGGTGATTCTTTCCACAATATGTACAATCGGTGTCTCGCCTCTGAGTGTCTATCACACTCTGCACGATACCGGTAGGGGCCTGGTCAAAGTTTGTATGGGTCCTCTTTGTCACACCTCCTAACCTGTTTCTTCACTTCTCCGGTTTATTGTCTCTTTTCTGCTTTCGTGGTGCGGCTCCTCCTCCCTTGACATAAGGTTTATAATCCCTTTGTAGCTCTGGCTTAGAGTCCTGTTGGTCTTCTCTTTTGACCTCTGGGACTATTTTTGCCTTGAACGGTTTGTCTCTTACAAGCTTTTCTCTTACGAGTAGTGCTTCTTGCAACAGACTGCATAGCCTGAGCGCTTCTTTCCATTCTTGATCCGCCATGTATTGCAAGGCAGACAACCTGTGGACAATTTGTTTTGGAAGCTTGTTTTTGACATCCTCCCTCCTAGATTCTCCGGTCATGCATGCCCTGATATTTAGGTTACGCATGACTATGAGGTAATGTTCAATACTGTCCTCATACTCGACTAGCTTCATAGCTCGAAGTGCTAGTCTTTCGGCTTCTGCTGGGGTAAATCATTTGATCATATCATGTTCAAAATGAGTCCACATAGCCAACTCTGGCTGCTGGATTTTCCCTTGAAGTCCGTCTATAGCCTTCCTGTACCAAATAGTGTAATGAAGCTCTATGTCTCCTTTGGTATGGTTGAGCCTGTATATAACTCGTTCCTGGGTGTTATCCTAGATCCACGGGTTTCTTTCTCAATAGTTAGAGCATTCTATAATCCAGACAAAAATGTCTTGTGTGGATTTGTCCATAAAGAATCAGGGTGGCTCTGACGGCCACTTCACATTAAGTGTCCTGGCGTTGGCAAGTGTCTCTGCCATACTAGACTGTTCTGGTGTTTATCCTCGCCTGGCATGGCTTGGACCTCTTCTCCTTCATCCTCTCTCATCATTATCATTATCATCATCAGTAGGATCTCCTGGGTCACCTTTCTGGGCACCTGAGAGGGATGCATCCGTGGCATCCCTGCCTTTCCCTTTTTCCATTTGCGTAGGTGGAGCATAATACTATTCGTCATCTTCCTCTTTTACTGTGGGTAAGGGTGCTGGTGATGCAGCTTCTGGACCTGGTACGCATGCCAGTATCTTATTTATTGACACCGTTAATACGTTTAGGGTATTGTTTGACCCATTATTTTGCTACTGTTACTCCTCTTAGGACCTACGAATCTCAGCTTGGCAAGTAGTTTGATCAAAATGCATTTGCTCTAGGGTATGGTTGACTTCTCTTGCCCATTTGATGCTGGGAGTATGGAATTCTAAAAATTGCACTCTTAGGCCGGTAACTATTTGTTCCAGCATCTGATCTTGGGCTAATGCCTCCTGGCTTTCTTGCTCGAGAGTTCCCTGTAACATTGTAGTTACCTCTTCAGGTTCTGGTTGATGCCTGCCTTGGGTGTCTATTTTCTTTGCTACTTGCCGTAGCATTTCCTGCTCGATTCCCAGGACTTATTGTGCTACACCTGTCAGTTGAAGTAACTAGCTTGCAATATCATCGTCATAAACATCTTGTCCTTCTGCGATTTGCGGTTGAACCTAGAGAGGTTTTAAGGTATTGTTCTGCATAGCTTACTGCAAATGCTTGTACGTGATGTTGGCTTGGTCGAGCCAGGTGTCATCTATATCTTGCCTTATTTAACTCAAGGTTATCCCTAGACAATTTGCTAAAATAGCTAGATTTGTAACATGCTCTCCAGGCTTTGATCGAGAAGCCCGCAATATTCGATATGTGCTGGCGACACTAGAAGATCAGTGAGAGGGAGGGTGTAACCGGTACCGGTTACGAATTTAGCAATTTTAGGTATCAGTTGATACTGGGTCAGTTTTGAATTTGTTTCAGGAAATGAGGTGTGCCTCTAGCCTGATTGGATAGAGTTCAATACTCGATATATTTTATGTTTGGTTTCGAGTATCGGTTTGATACTCTACATGTTTTATGTTTGGTTTCGAGAATTAGTTTGATACTCCATATGTTTTATGTTTGGTTACGAGTATCGGTTTGATACTCTATATGTTTTATGTATAGTTTGGAGTATCGGTTTAATACACTATATCTCTTATATTTGGTTGCGAGTATCAGTTTGATACTCAATATGTTCTATATTTAGTTTCAAAGCTACTGCAACTGGTACATGTTACTGGTTTAGGATTTTTAGGTATGAGTTGATATTGTTTGTGTTTTGAAATTGTTTCAGGAAACGAGGTGTACCTCAAGTCAGATAGAATAGGGTTTGATACTCTATATGTTTTATGTTTGGTTTCGAGTATCGGTTTGATACTTTATATATTTTATATTTGGTTTCGTGTATCAGTTTGATACTCTATATATTTTATATTTGGCTTCGAGTATTGGTTTAATACTTTATATGTTTTATGTTAGGTTTTAAGTATCAGTTTGATACTCTATATATTTTATGTTTGGTTTCAGGCTACCAATTGGGATCCTTACATGTTATGAGAATAAGGCTCCTGGTAACCTAAGAAGTGTATTTAACAACTGCTATTCTTCACATCAGAAGAAGCAGACTTGGGCAGACAGAGTTTTCAATATACTTAGTTGAACAGTTACTGTCTACAGTTCGCTACAAGAATCTTTAGTTTGAGATCTACCAAACATCTTGCAGACTTCAGTAGTTGTGATATAGTAAGAGGTCTATTCAACAACCTCAGCTAAAGCCCTCGGACTTTGATTAGTTGTTAACCACCTTTGGTACAGAACCTGGCCCATTAACCTCATGATTACGGCATCTCCTGAGAGGCGTTTACATATTTTTTAACTTTAGCAAGTTATCAAGATAGAAGGCATTACAGGACCAAGAAAATGGCAGGGCCCCTGAGAAAGGTTCCCAATAGTGCACTAGGGATTCCAAATAATGGTTCACGAAGAGCCCAGCTAAAGAGCTAGCAGCAAGTGACGCGCCTGCCCCCCAGTTAGCCAGAGATGCTCCTGAACAATCTGCAGGAGAATCATCACAACAACTACTAGAACCGTCAACCACTACCCCTGGAGGGTACCCAGAATCTCCGAAAAAGCCTACAGGTACCCTTGTACCTCTAGCTCCACTGAGCACCGATCCAGGTAGCTCTGATAGTGATAAAGGATCAGACGATAAAGCTTCAGAAGCAGGTCCTGTAGGACCAGAAGCCCGAGGACCCGGGATTCCAAGACCAGCGACTCCAAGACCTAACCCAGTCATTGTGGCTAAACTTAGCACCAAAGTACCTTTACCTAGTAAGTTTACAGGTAAATGAGATGACCTTAAACCAGAAGCGTTTCATAGATTGTATAACTTAGAACAGTTATATCTACGGCTGAATGGACTGCGAACTAGTAAGGCTGGAGGAGGAAACTATTGGATCTTCTATACTGAAAGACGAGCTCAAGAAGCAGCTTTTCAAGCAGCTGAGTATTTCGGTAAAAATATGACCAGAGAAGACCTTGTTGGATATCTACAAGAAAGATTTCAACTTCGAAACAGAAAGATAATACCTATCACAAATTCCAAGAAATCATGCAAGTGTATAATGGCAAGATACACAGAAGATCAACCATAGCAACTGATTTACTTATATTCTGATCACGCCTACCTGCAAACACCATAAGCAATTATACCTTCATTTAACAGTTTTTTAAAAGCATACACCCTAGGTTACAACAAGATGCGGAATTACAGTATGCTGAAACAGACACCGTTATGGAAGTTATACAAAATGCAGAAAGCATAGATCCTATCCTAAAAAGCCCAGGTGCTTATAGGAAGGAAAGGAACGAGAAACTAGCAAAAGAATTCACATCCAAACAAGAGGAACAGAAGGACAATCACTAGACGAACAACAAGCTCGACACCAAACATAAGGAATGAAAAGAAAATGGTCTTTGCTATACCTGTGGAGGTAAAGGACATCTGGCAAGAGACTGTCCTAGCAAAGACAACAAGGACAAAGGCAAAGACAAAGCGAAGGTAAAGAAGTAAGTCACTTCCAACAGCGTGGAACAGGAGCAATTAGCAGAAGAAGTATTTATCAATGGCATGGAAATAGAAGAAGAAGAGGATATCCTCACAATGGCTGCTAGACCAACAAAGGTCAGACCTCACGATGCTCGCAAAGGAACGCTGCACATCAATGGTAAAGAAGCAAGAGTCCGGTTTGACACCGGATCAATAGGAGTAAACCTGATTAGCGCTACCTTGGTGACTACACCCAGAATTCCTTGTCAGGAATTGAAGATACCAATCAGAATATACCTAGCCATGAAAGGATCATGATCCGAAGGGCATAAAGAATGTTCAGTCAACATATTAGCAGGAAAGCGAAGTGCACCAGGAACCAGGATGTTGGTTAGCAACCTAGCAAAATACGATACACGAATAGGAATGTCTTTTCTGAAACAACACCAGGCTCAGATTGAATGTGGCAAATTGGCTATCCTGTTTCCGAAAAAGAATGTTCGAATTATCTGCACACTTACTAGTGGCATGATCCGAGCAGCAGTGATTAGCACAAAAGATGTCATGGACCAACATCTGGCAGTATTTCCAGAGGAAATACCAGAAGATTTACCACCCTTACGAAAGATAAATCATAAGATAAACCTTCAACCTGGAAAGGAGCAATGCTCTTTACCTACTTGATCAATACCGGAATGATGGACAATAGACATGAGCATATGGCTAAGAGAAAAAGAGAAGGTGAGAATCATTAAATGGCAGGCAGTTTCATCGGTAGCACCTATGTTGGCACAAGAGAAAAAGGACAAGAAACGAATGAGGCTATTGGTGGACCTTACCGCTTGGAATGAGATGACAAGCAAAGATGTTGCGCCCATTCCAAACCAAACGATGATCCAGAATGCACTAGCAAAGGCAAGATACTACTACAAAATTGATCTTAGCAACACCTATTTTCAAACAAGAGTAGAACCACAGGATGTAAGCAAGAATGCTTTCCAAGCACTATTTGGATGTTTCGTCAGCAAGGGTATGCTACAAGGAGATATGAATGCTCCAGGGACCTTCATGCACATAATGTCCGATTTATTGGCCGCTTACTTAGCACGTTTTATGTGGATATATATTGACAATATACTCATCTTTTTCGATACGGAGTCTGAACGTTTGAAACATATATCACTAATTTGCGACAAGCTGAAGGAGGCTCAATTCTATGTAAGTAGTAAGAAATCAGAATTTGGCACCACCAGTATACAAGTGTTAGGCCATGTTATCAATGATAAAGGACTCTAACCAGTACCGAAAAAAATAGCGAAGATTGTAGAATGGACTATGCCACAGACCAAGAAACAATTACAGAACTTTCCAGGAATGGTCAATTACATTAGTCAGTTTTTACCGCACATTGCAACCATTACATCACCCTTAATGGAACTCACCAGAACTGCAGAATTTTTATGTACCGCCACCAAAGACAAAGCCAGAGAAAATGTTAAGCGTGTTGTTTCAAAATACCAGGTTATGAAACTACTGCAATATGATTCATCAATTCCAATATGGCTAATAACTGATGTATCCAACACAGGGGTAGGAGCATGGGTAGGACAAAGAGAAACACCTGAGAATGCCAAGCCTACTTCACTTCATAGGAAGAAATTCTCTAATGCCCAAATGAATTATAGCACAACCGACAAGGAAGCTCTGGCGATAGTGGATGTATTGAGGGCATTTCACCACAAACTTGTAGGAAGCAAATTTACCATCATTACTGATCATCTACCTCTAACCTATCTCAAGATGAGCACTACACCTACCAAGAAACAACTACGATGGAGAGGATTCATTGGAAAATACGACACCGCAATAGTGTATAGACCAGGAAAATGGAACAATTTAGCACATGTATTATCCCATCTTGATAAGGAGAATGATAACTACTCACATATGACAAATGATCCCACCCAAGAAGACGATTCACCTACTTCCTCACCTATTTCATTCTTTCTATCTTGTGAAGAACCTACTATCGAATACGAGATGTCTCGATTTGAAGCCCTCACTGTTGAACACATTGGTACTCATTCAGAATGTGGAAGCGACTGCAGCCGGGAGCAAGTACAGCTAGACCTAAGCGATTACAGGAATAGTGAACCTCTCAATGACTGGGGAGATCAACGAAGCTATACCAGTGGAAGGAGTGAGGAGGAACTTGAACATGCATCAATGCATTGGGTATTCTACGATATATATTTTTATCCTGACCAGGAGGAATTGAAACCTAAAACCAAGATCTATGCTGGCTCTCCATGCAGTAGCCCACTAGCTATCGATACTCCACCTACTACCAATAATGATCAAGATGACAAAGATACTCATTCCCCATGCCTCTACCTCGATATTCAAGCCATCAAGGAGCGTGTCAAAAAAGCTTTAGGCTGTGGCACCTCCCCTACCGAACGTCACAACTCTGAATACCTAGACTGTTACCATAACAAACCACTCCATGGAGGACCCCTGGCATACCTGAACGAGGTTCCAGTAGTGGAACTACCCTCCCTGCCTCATGAAAAATGAGAACTCTACAAAGTGTACAAGACACCTTATGAGAAGGAGGAGGTAACGGTATTAGAAATGATGGTGGACGTAAGGAATATCATTCAAGGAGTGGATAATATGAAAGGTTTTGGGAGGGGACAAATTATCAAAGAATATAGAAACGACCTCATTGATCAGTTAGCGAAGGACTCCAACCATACTTCACGAAATGGAATGATGCAACATTACAACATATGTAACGAACTTCTCTAAGCTAAAACAAGAGTAGGAGAAGATTCCGAATACATTGTGAAAGGTTATGGAGTGAATGGAGAAATACTAAGAGAACTAATAATAGGGGAAATACATAACAAAAGACACCATAGAAGCGATCGAAATCTCTAGTATGCAACGGAATACATCTACTAGCGGGAGATGAGGAAGGATTTCAGAGACTATGTCCAGCAGTGTGACATAGGTCAACTGACCCAGGAAAGGTCTACATAACCCATGGGCAAGACCCTTACGCTCCCCTTTCCCTCTGAAATATTTTCGAGCTATACTAGCGATTTCATGGATCTGTTCACTAAGCTGAGGGGGCATGATTCAGCATTAGTGGGAGTGGATAGAGCGGGTGGTTTTAGCTGGCTGATACCAACATCAGTGAACACTACTGTGATTTCGACAATGGAATTACTCCGGCATCATGTCTTTACGCCTCATAGAATACCCACATTGATGGTTAGTGATGCTGACACCCAATTGACCTCCCAATTTTGGAAACAGACCTTGAAGACAATAGGAGTTGAAAACATTATAGCTACACCAGGCCATCACCCGACCAATAGACAAGCGGAATGGAAGATCAGAGAACTAAAAACATCAATGAGGAATGTTGTTAAGGCACGCTAGACCAACTGGCTTACTTCCCTCCCTGAAGTGACAGCTTACTCCAATGCAGGTCACTCCGATACCATTGGAATATCCTCATACAAAGCTGTTTATGGACTAGAATACCAACTACTTGACACCTATAAAGTCAACTCTACCACAGTACCAGCATCTGATAATTACTACAATTGACATCAGGAGATCAGAAATGCGGCATACTAAGCATTATGGTTGGCGAGAGCAAGGTCAAATAGAGTGGCAGCTAAGAGGAGGAACTCACACAAACCCGTTGAGGTTGGGGAAAGGATTATGGTTTTTAGAGGCAAGTTTGCAACAGAATCTGGCAGATCTTGGGAATTACAGCCACGCTGGCACGATCCATTTACAGTACTCGATTTCGATGAACATACATAGAACTACACTGTTAGCATGGATTCAAGGATGTACTGAAGGAAGAAAGCGGTATTCCACTGTTCGGTAGTCAAACCTTACCACCCTAACAATGATTTTCGGTTCGCAGGATGAGCATTTGCCAAACTGGCATCTATCCTTATCAATGAAGAACAGGAATGGGAAGTTCAATCAGTCCTTGATTATAGGGAACGATATAGCAAGGGACAGCTCTTGGTTAGTGTGAAAGGATATCCAGTAAGTGAGAATAGTTGGGAACTGGTAGAAGGTTGGGAACACGCGATGGATTTAGTTCAAGGATGGTGGACAGACAACATGCCAGGAGATGAGTTTTCTACGGTATTTTCTGGGTTTATTCCTATGTGTTATTCTCCTACTAAAGATGTCTTTGAGAGCTATTCAGATGTACCCTTAGTTGATAATGGTTTTTGGGATCTTTATTTGAATTCTGATTATGATAGCAAGAATTCGATTTTCTTGTTATAATAGGGAAATAAGGGTTTTATTTTGTTTTCGGGGTGTAACCGGTACAGGTTACTGGTTTAGAATTTTCGGGTATCAGTTGATATTATTTGTGTTTTGAAATTGTTTTAGGAAAAGAGGTGTACCTCTAGCCTAATAGTATAGGGTTTGATACTCTATATGCTTCATGTTTGATTTGGAGTATAGGTTTGATACTTTATATGTTTTATATTTGGTTTCGTATATCAGTTTGATACTCTATATAGTTTATATTTCGCTTTGAGTATCGGTTTGTTACTCTATATGTTTTATGTTTGGTTTCGTGTATCAGTTTGATACTCTTTATGTTTTATGTTTCGTTTTGAGTATCGGTTTGATACTCTATATGTTTTATGTTTGGTTTCGTGTATCAGTTTGATACTCTATATGTTTTATGTTTCGTTTTGAGTATCGGTTTGATACTTTATATGTTTTATGTTTGTTTTGAGTACCAGTTTGATACTCTATATGTTTTATGTTTGGTTTCAAGGTGACAAATTTGAAGCCTTATATGTTATGAGAATAAGGCTCCCGGTAGCCTAAGAACTGTATTTAAGAACCGCTATTCTTCACTTAGAAGAAGTAGACTTTGGCAGACAGAGTTTTCAATATACTTGGTTGAACAGTTACTGTCTTCAGTTCACTTCCAGCATCTTTAGTTTGAGATCTACCAAATATCTGGAAAACTTCAGTAGTCGCGATAAAGCAAGTCTATTCAACAACCTCAGCTAAAGCCTCCTGACCTTAATTCACCAGTTACCACTTTGGTACAGAACAAGGTCTGTTAACCCTACACTTACTGCATCTCCTGAGAGGTGGTTACAGAGGGGGTATAACCCCTCTGCGGAATTGTGGCTCTTGAGGTGTTGATGGGGAGGAGCTTCCTATGGCCAGGTCATCAATTCCCATTGTATCTAGTTGGGTTTCTATAGGTTCTCTCACCGTTATTCTATTTCTCAGGTCTTGAGGTATCTCAGCTATTATGATATTTTCCAGATAGAGTTACTGTTCTAATCGCCCTAGATGAGATATTATTGTTACTTTGTACCAGAGTTCTCGATATCCTTTAAAGGCTGAAAGTAATCTCATGAATGGTATGCAATGTGTGAGGTGTTCTAGCGGTGTAGGTAGAAAAGGGTTCAGGCGATCTGATTCTGGGTTCAAGAGCTGAATTTCCTTTGCTCCAAGTTTAATATGTACTTGTCATACATGTATAGGTTCCTAGGCCCAAGTTGGGGGTTGGGGTAGTCCTTGGTGAACTGTGCCTGGTTTCTTGAATATAGAGAACGCGGTGCGCTAGTCGACGAGGTCTTCTGACTCGCTAGAACTCTATACGTAGTTTGGACCATCCTAGGTATGATATATGTGCTTGAATTGATGCCCTGTTGAGATCCCGCATGGTATTGTAAAGTGTGAGGGTTCTTGTGTATACTGTTGTTCTGCATTTGAACAGCGCGCTGTCAAATATTTGTTCGAAAGTATGAATATAAATCGGGCAGTCAGGAGCCTCCAATATGTAATCGAAGTCAGAGCTGAGGGTGGAGTTTGAAGTGAACTCGTAGTTCATATAGTCAGCCTTGGTAACAGAAGAACTATCAATATACTATTAGGCGGATGCCAAACTGAAGTATATAACTGAGGGACACTGGCAAAATCTTCGTTTGAAGAATTAGTCAAGGAAGGCTCATCTCGATAAAGCAGGTAAGATAAAGATTTAAAGTGTGAAACCATATTATGTTGATAAGATCTCTTCTCTCTTGCTTGATGATGTCTGTAAAGCTCAGGAGGTACTTTGATATTTATATCCTGCATCTGAGTATTCACGGACTACTTCTAACGACTATGCCTCAGAAGTACCATTCTGGTTTTAGTACAGAACGATCTTGAATCTTATAAGTGCCAACACTGTTTGACCCTGAAACTTCTCACATCCTTTCACGGTTAAAGAATAGTATTCCTCCATTGAGATGACTGTGCTATTTGTTATGCCAAACAGTAGTCTCCAACTTAGTGGTCCGCATTGACTAATATATTACTTTAGTCTAGTTGACTTTTGTTCCAGTAGTCTCTACGGTCATGCAGTGATCAAGTTCATACTGGGCCACCTAGTCGTAAGGGCAAGTCCGAGCCCAACGTATCAACGTCTTAAGGGTCTCTGACTTATCTACGTCTTCCTTTCTGAGCATGCTTCCCCTTGGTCTGCCAGCCTCTGTAAAGGAGTCCTATTACTAGAACCAACCAACCTACAGCTGATTTCAGAAGGGTATGGGTGGATCCTGTATGTCTTTACTAGCTTCTGCTACTGGGACATCCTCCTAGAGGATTTCGCCGAACACATCCCATTACCTTTGGCCCATAATTTAGTAAGCCTAATGTTAAAGCCTACTATCTCAATGTGCCTCCCACGGATTTCATCTGTTCGACTTCCCAGATGTCGCCAAACGTCCCTTCTCATTAATCCTGTGAACAGCAAGCGGTCAGATGGACACAAGCGATGTATATGGTATTATGCAATTGACTTCATTGATGTGACATTTTAGTTATGGGACGCAACTCGCGAAATCTCGCTAATGACGTATGGGCCCCATCAGGGGGCCGGAGGGGGGTGTTGGCACTCTGGGAAATTGAGGGTCTGTGCACAGTTACCCTTCCGTAAGTCTGTGCACATTTCTTGTCTCAGATTTCCATATGCCCAACACATGATGTGCAGGTAGCCCCATACCAGAGGGTCTTGGGGATACAGTCAGGCTGGGTGGATCACTGAATGGGGATTGTTTTATGCTATATCTAGTGCTGCATGCAGATTCTTGTACTCTAAATAACAATAAAATATATGAAGAAAAAAAGAAATAAAGAGCAAAAAAGACCCATTAGCTAGTTCTTTATGCCACCACCTATTATACTTTCCTAGTATTTCGCACTCTGCTTCGCGGTAGTGATACCTCTTCATTATAGACGATTGTTTCCTTTTGATCCGGCAGATATCTGGGTGCAGCCCAGTATCCAGAATGGAGTTCTTTTGGATGTGGTATTGATAATTTGTGTTTTGGCTAGGTTGTTTGGGTGGGAAGCCACAGGAGATCACCAGCTTATTTCTCACAATGCTAATGCCCCTCTCAGTCAAGCTACATTATGAGACGTTAATACATGCCCTGGAGCTTTCCTCTTTTCCATGGGGTTAGATGCATAGGCAAGTACTCCGCCACCATTCCTACTTTGATGGACCCCTCTTCTTACTGCGGGTTTAATGTTACAATTGGACTCGTCACGCATTTTCAATGGGGGAGATTTACAGTGGTTTTACTTTGGAGCTTGAGAGGACTTGTTTCTCTTGGGTGATGACAGGTTGACCTTTTCACCTTCGTGGTAAGAAGCCTTTTGACCTTGTCAATTTCCCTACCCTCCATGGGATTTTGGTTCTGTTGGGGTAGTGGGAGGTGATTAGTTGCCAGGCCCAGTACCACGACCTGGTATAAATTATGGTTGTGAGGGGCAGGATGGGTTGCTTGGAGCTTGGGAGTTAAGCCCTCCTATCAGGGACAAGTGTGGCATTCTATGCTTCACTGGCCCTTGTCTTGTCCCAGTATGGGGGACTTCTTACTATGACTTGACCCCTCCCGCGGACTGGTGTTTGGGCTCGCTTGTTTGCTGGACAAGGTACAGGTCAAGCTGGCTCTCTTGCTGCATGTGGGAACACATTGTGGTTGGGCTGCCTTCTTGGCCTCAGGATTGGGAGTGTGCTGGCCTGTGGTAGTTTTTGGTTGGAGACCTTTGGCCGGTAAAATCTTTTGGCTTCTTCTTACGGTTTCATGTGCAGCTTGGTGGACCTGCTGGGGGGGTGCAGCTTTACCCCCTCTCCTCGGTGTTAGGGCTCAGTTGTCCACAAGACAAGGTACAAGTTAAGCTGTCTCTATTGCTACGTGCCGGGATACATTGCAGTTAGGCTGTCTTCCTGGCCTTTGGGTTGGGAGTAAGCTGGCCTGTAGTAGTTTTTTGAGTTGGTGGTTAGCATAGCCAGTCAGTAAAACTTTCGGCTCCCTCTAGGGGGTTTGCATTCGGCAATGGGAGTATCACTAAATGTTCGTGGCTGGTGTGGTGATGGTGGAGAGCAGCGAGCACAGGTCCTGCTCACCGAGTATGCTCTTAGAGGTAATCGAATGGGTACATGTTTCTACAGAAGTGAGGACAGGTAATTGTGAGAGCGGGGTCAATGGCCAGGCATGCAGATACGACTTTAGGAGACTGCCTTCACCGATCTGCCGTGATGTCATTTGCATTTTGTTTGTTTACTGTTCTTTGGAGGGGAGGGATGTTCTACTGTGGTGGTGGTTTGTGAGGCCTTATTCAGACCGTCATCGTGTTTTTTATTTATTTTGTACTGGTTAGCACTTGATCATTCCCTCAGCCTTGTAACTGTGGCTTGGGTCTTGCCTGTCACTTGGTTTTCACAATAGGTTTCCTCTAATTACATGCTTAGGCATATTGAAATCTGAGACAAAGTGCAAAGACCTCACAGGAGGATACTTACGTACAGACCCTCGATTTTCCAGAGTGCCAACACCCCCCTCTGGTCCACTTATAGGGCCCACATATCATGTGTGAGAGTTCGCAAGTTGCATCCTGTAACTAAAGTGTCACATCAATGAAGTCCACATCATAACACCATATACGTCGCCGCCATCTGTCTGACTGCATGCTGTACGCAAGATATGTGAGAGGGGACTTTTGGCGATACCTGGGAAGTGGAATGGAAGATATCCATGCGAGGTGCATTGAGGGTAGTAGGCTTCAAAGTTAGGCTTCCTAAACTATGGGCCAAAAGTGATGGGATGTTTTCGGCGAAATACTACAAGAGGATGTCCCCGTAGCAGAGGCAATTAGGGGTATACCGAATCCACCCATACCCTTCTAAGATCAGCTGTAGTTTGGTTGGTGCTAGTAATAGTACCCCTCTATGGAGGCCAGCAGACCAAGAGAAAGCACGCTCAGAAAGGAAGTCCTAGATAAGTCAGAGATCTTTAAGACATTAACATGTTGGGCTTGGACCGGTGCTTGGCACTAGGAAGCCTAGCATGAACTTGATCACTTCATAACCGAAGAGACTACTAGAATGATATTCAACAAAACTGTAGTAAAATAATAGTCTATATGGACAACTAAGTTGGAGGCCGCTATTTGGTATAACAAATAGCGCAGTCATCTAAACAGAAGAATACTATTCTGTAACTATGAAACGGTGTGATAAGTTTCAGGGTCAAACGGTACTCGCACTTATAAGATTCTGGACATTTGCATATTAAAATCAGAGTGGTACTTCGGAGACATAGTAGTCAGAAGTAGTCCACGAATACTCCAATGTGAAATATAAATATCGTAGTGCCTCCCGAGCTTTACAGACATCATCATGCAATGGAGAAGAGATTCTATCAATATTATATTGTTCTATACTTTGAATGATTACCTGATCTATTTTCTCGAGATGAGCCTTCCTTGACAGGTTCTCCAAGCAAATATTTGGACCTATATCCCTCAGTTTTATACTTGAGTTAGCGTCTGCCTAACAGTATATTGATAGTTCTCCTGTTACCAAGGCTTACGGTATGAACTATGAGTTTACTTCAAACTCCACCCTCAGCTCACCCTTCGATTACATTTTTAAAGCACCTCACTGTTCCATCTACATGCAGACATTCGAAGAAATCTTTGACACTGAGCTATTTGAAATCGAAGAAGAGTTTACTCAACTACCCTTGTGGTTCACAATACCTTTCAGGATCCCAATAAGGGATCAATTTAATCCCATATATTACACCTGGTATGGTCCGAATTTCAAGTGCAGTTCAACCAAGTCTGAAGACTGCGTTGGGTGGAGTACCCATTACTCCAAGATAAGCAAACATGCACCATCATTCCAGGGCCAGCCATTCCCTCCGCTGGGGTCTAAAACTCATATATGTACTACAAGCAAATTTTGAACCTCCAAAAGGGAAATTCAGGTCCTGAATCCAGAATCGGATAGCCCGAATCCTTTTTTACCTACAGCTTGAGAATATCTTCGACATTGTATACCTTACATACGATTCCTTTAACCTTTTAAAGAATATTGAGAACTCCACTACGTAGAACCAGTAATCACTCATCCAGGGCTGCTGGAACAATTAGCCTATCTAGAAAGTATCACAATGGCTGAGATACCCCAAGACCCGAGAAAGAAAATAACAGCAGGAGAACCCATGGACACCAACTGTGATACAATGGGAACTGATGACTCAGCTATACATAGTCTCTTTCCAGTGACTCTACAAGAACCAGGATTCCGGAAAGGAGTTTTACCCTCTCATCGATCCTCTAGTATTGCAAGCACACTTAGAATATCAAGGGCCTCCATACCAAAGTCAGGAGGAGACCATGCTGCAAACCTGGCAATGCTAGCCACTCGTCTAAGGATAACCTTAGGTCGAATAAGGCAAGACATTGACACCTCACTTGACCAAGCCAATATTGCCTTCAAATATATGCAGGGAGCCAACCAAGACAATACCTTAAAGTTAATTAATGTTCAACAACAAATCACCGATAGACAAGATGTTCACGATAACGATATTGCAATCTTGTTAATGCAGTAGGCAGGTATGGAGTAGGAGGTCAACGGTATCTAAGAAGAAATGCTGCGGGAGGTAGCAAAAAAGATAGACACCCAAGATAGGCGGCAACAGGAACATGAAGATATAACCATGAGGTTATAGGGGACTATCGGGTAACAAAGCCAGGAGGCATTAGCCCTAGATCAGGTGCTGGAACAAATAGTCATCAGCTTAAGGACAGAATTCGTCGAATTCCGTGCTCGTAGCATTACTCGAGAAAGCGAGGTCAACTATACACTTGTGCAAGTGCACCTAGATAGCACTAGTCACCAAGTGGAAATTCGCAGGTCCCTACCCTAGACCAGTAATGGCAGCCAAATGCGGAGACAAATAATACAATAAAGATATTAACCGCAGCAGTAAACAAGGCACTTGCTGCCATACTAATTCCAGAAGCTGTGTGACCTGCACCCTTACCTGCAGTCGAAAAAGTGGATAACGAAGAGTATTATGCTCTGTCCACGCGAAGAGACAAGGGGAAAGATGAAGAAGCGGCTGATGCATCCCCCTCTGGTGCTCAGGGAGGTGACCCAGGAGATCCTACTGATGATGATGATGATGATGAGGAGAGAGGAAGAAGGAGAAGAAGTCCAAGCCTTGGCAGGTGAGGACAAATACCAGAATAGTCTAGTTTATCAGAGACACTTGCCAACGTGATGGCGCTTAATGTGAAGCGACCATCAAAGCCACCCCCATTCCTTGAGGACAAATCCACATAAGACATATATGTCTAGATTATATAATGCAATTACTATTTTGAAAGAAACCCGCAGATCTGGGATAATGCACATGAATGAGTTATTTACATACTCAACTATACAAAATGAGATATAGTGCTTCGTTATACGATTTGGTATTGGAAGGCTATGGACAGACTTCAAGGGGAAACCAAATAGCCTGAACTAGCTACGTGAACTCGATTTGAACATGCATGATCAAGCGATTTGCCCCTGTAGAGGCCTAAAGACAAGTGCTTCGAGCTATAAAGCTAGACGAGTACGGAGGGAGTATAGAGCATTAACTCACAGTCATGCACAACCAAAACATCAGGGCTCGTATGACCGGGGAACCCGGGAGGGAGGAAGTCAAAAACAAACTTAGCAGACAAATTGTCCTCAGGTTGTTAGCCTTGCAATATACGATGGATCAAGAATAGGATGAAGTGCTGAGGCTATGCGGTCGATCAGAAGAAGCACTTCACGTAAGAGAAAAGCTTGTAAGAGACAAACTATCCAAGCCAAAAATTATCTAAGAGGTCAAAAGAGAAGACCGATAGGACTCTAAGCCAAAACGACAAAGGGATACTAAACCTTATGTCAAGGGAGGTTGAGCCCCACCACGAAAATGGAAGAGGGCAAATTGGCCAGAAAAGAAAAAAACAACTTTTCCTAGGGAGAGGTTGAGAGGTGCACCGAAGACAACCCATACAAACTTTGACCAGGGCCATACCGGAATCCTGCAGAGCATGATAGAAACGCAGAAACGAGATGGATATTATACGCGTTGTGGAAAGAAACACCACACCGGCTAGACATGTTGGGGCGATGCCCGTATATCGGTGGCAACGGTCAGTTCAAGACCAATAAAAATGGAAATTCGACAAACATGATCGCCTATTATAAAGCCTAAATTAGCTCACACAGTCATGACTGTCCTGTATCCAGCCCAAGTGAATAAGATCTGGAAACTGGAGGATGACAAGAAAGTAACCTAGGTCAGTGCAGTGGTACCAACGGCGACAGTGTTTGGGTATTCAGTGTCCTAAGGGAACTGGAATCGAAAATGGAACCCCCATTGGCTCGGATGTATTGGGTACCAACCACGATGGAGATCCGGTATTCCATGTGCAACTGCGGGAGTTGAAACTCAAAATGATCAAAGCGGTACAGAGCAAGTCTCTCTCTCCTTTCAGGATCAATACAAGTAGGCTCCAAGTGAAGGGACCCCATAATGGAGTTGAGAGCTCGAACACAAGAATCAATATATGGAGAGTCTTGATCAAAAGCGAGGATAGTTAACATGCCTACATGGTCCGGGAGCCAACAGTGCGAACTTCCATGAGTCACATGGTGGCCACCTGCTATGCGTGTGCAAGCAAGTTACTCTACCGAAGAAGTTGGGACATAGCGATGCAAGATCTACCTGATGACAATATACGATAGGTGGATAACCAACGCGGGCTGTTCCACCTACCACATGAGTCTGAGTCATATTATACATATGTACTATATTGCCTTCTGACCAGAGTGTAGGATAGGGATGTACCGCTTTAGCACGCAAGGCTCCTCGGAGGTAGCTAGATAGATAACCGAAACCCTAAGGGAAACGATCGGTGAAAGCGAGAACCCCATACCAGGGTAGTAAAATGGCTAATAACCACCCTAAAATCTGCTATGAGCCTAGGTTTGGCGTGTCAGGAGAAGGCATCCAGCCTGAAAACTGGTTGTGCAGAATTGCATATCGGTGAAATGCCGCTTAGTATGTAGACCTAGATTCTTAGAGCTAAAGAGTTACTAGATTGCCTGATGAGACCTCCATGGTTGAAACTACGCGGGCATAGTAATAAACGTCCAGTTACCTGCACACAACACAGACAATGCCAAAACGAAGGAACTAAGAAAGTGTTATCCGCTCTAAGCACGTATAATTAGACATCACAAAAGCTAAACAATACCACTATCCAGAGGGGATAGCTTACCTCTGTATACACGATAAGCGATAAAAGGTTAAAGTCTTGTTAGACTCGGGATCCGATGTGTTCCTTATTAATAAGGACCTAGTTGAAGACCTTCGTGTTCCTATCATTGAACGCAACAATGGAGTTGATATCTTAGGCTTTGATGGATTATCGGCTGCCTCAGAAGGAAAGTGTTATACCATACCTATAAAGTTGCAAATTGGAAAAAACCGACACATCTCTGAAGTGTTGTGTGAAGTGGCTAAAGCAGGTCATTACGGAATGATAATTCCGTTTTGTTGGTGGCCTCATGAACACCCAGTGTCTCACATAGAAGATACAGAAAATTGGACCTCCTCCACAAAATGTTGTAAAAACTATGCCCAAGAAGATAAAGGAATAGGGAATATGTTCGAATATGACGAATCATTCGCTTGGGATCCTGGTTCATGCCAGATCGGACACATCGGAGCCATCAAAAACACGATGGAACTCGAATCGCTACTGATGGAATACGGGCATTATAAACCCTTGTTCAAAGCCCAGACAGCTGAAAAATTCGCCCCCAGACCAATGTTCGGTCATGAGATCAAGTTGATTCCCGAATCAACTCCTTCCCTGGGGCTGATATATCCACTATCCAAAAAACAACTTAAGGCATTAAGAGAATACTTGGAAACAATGATTAAGCTGGGAAAGATTATGCGAAGTCAATCTTCTGCAGGAGCACCTATATTATTCGTACCCAAAACCGATAGAAGGCTACGCTTAGTTGTATATTACCGAAATCTAAACAAGATCACCATCGTCAACAAACCTCCACTTCCACTAATGTCCGAACTCCAAGACCGAGTAGCCACCGCCAAGATCTTTACCTAGTCAGACCTTAAACCCAGCTACCACTTGATTAGGATTAAGGAAGGAGATAAGTGGAAGACAACGTTCCAGACGAGATATGAGCACTACGAATATAAGGTTATACCATTTGGATTGGTCAATACTCTAGCAACTTTCCAAGTTATGATGAACCAAGTACTTAAAGAATACTTAGATATTGGAATCGGGTGTTAACTGGATGATATTCTCATCAATTGAAAGGACGAAAAGGAACATATCAAAGCCGTCAAAAAGGTTTCACGAAGCCTATTAGACTTTCAATTAGCGGTATCGCTAAAGAAATCAATCTTGCATGCTACAGAGGTAGAATTTCTGGGCTATATGATAGCAGTTGATGGGGTATCTATGAGCACCTGTAAGGTAAAATCTATATTGGTTTGGCAAGCACCTAAGTCAGTTAGAGACATACAAGTCTTTATTGGATTCGCTAACTACTACTAACACTTTATAAAAAACTTGTCGTCTATTTGCAAGCCAATAACCGAATTATTAGAAGGAAATCCTCAGAATTTCAAATGTGGGGTTGAGTAAGATATGGCTTTTGAGGAACTAAAGCACCGATTTGTTATGGCCCCCATACTACATGACTTCTTTTCAGAAAGAGAGACGGTAGTGGAAACCGATGCTAGCGATTTAGCACTCGCTTACGTCCTTTCTTAATACTTGGAGCAAAGGTTACATCCAGTAGCATTCCATTCCAGAAAAATAAACTCGGCAGAGCACAATTATAAGATTCATGAAAAAGAACTTCTCGCAATGCTCAAAGACTTCAAGGAATGGAGACACTACCTGATTAGGATGGAAAAACCGCTTACAGTCTTTACCGACTATCGAAACCTGCAATACATCCTCACATTAAAAGTCTGTGGTGGCCGTCAAATTTGATAGGCTAAGAAATTAGGAGAATACTATTTTCGGATTGTATACTGACCAGGCACGAAGGGAGAAAAGCCTGATGCGTCAAGCAGACGGCCGGAGTACGATCCTAAGGAGGGAGCTATACATCGTGGACAAAAGATTTTGAAAGTGGAAGATTTCTTGGTATCACTAGTCACAAGGGTAGGCGATGAAGGAGAAGACTGGGATGGAGATAAGGATTTGGATTTGGAACCTCGAAGAGGTGCAAAGGAGCACCTAATTAGGGTGAAGAGATTGAGCAAAAAGGAATACTTGCCAACCAAGAGCTCAAGGATGGCGGTAGGACATGACCTGTATGCCATGGTAGATGACATTATCGCGAAATATGGACAAGCATTAATAAGGGCAGGGATAGCCCTGGAGCTACGTCCAGGAACTTATAGAAGAGTTGCTCTAAGAAGCGGATTAGCGGTTCAAAGCGGAATCTCCACCGGAGTAGGAGCAATCGATGCTGATTATACCAGGGAACTGAAAGTCGAGCTATTCAACCATAAGGATGAGGACTGCCAAATAAGAATGGGTGATCGCATAGCTCAGTTGGTAGTAGAAAAGGTCAACACCTTAGACATGATGGAAGTAGACGACTTGAGAGAAACAGAACCAGGAACTGCAGGATGCGGAAGCACTGATATAGTAACAAGATCCTGAATCGTGAAGGAACAGGAACCTAGCATCAGCCACCTACAGGCAGCGGCTAAAGACAGGGAACATTGGTATGATATTTCAGAAGTACCGGAAAAGGTTCTAATGTCAAATGCCATTATCCTACAAAAGGGTATGAAGCAATTTAATCCTGAATACTTAAGCGAAATACAGGCAGCTATTGGAACAGACGCAGCTAGGAGGGAACGGAGGGGAAAGCTCATTAGGTTGCGAGATGAAGGAAACAAGTTCTACAAGGACTGGACCTTAACTGATGATCTATTGTATTATTAGTAGAGGCTGTTTGTACCAGACAGTCAAACGCTATACACCAGGATCACAGAAGGATGCCACGATGTAAAGACTGCAAGACATTTCGGGCAAGAGAAAACCTTAGAGATCATTATGCGGGACTACTATTGGAAAGGACTTGCGGCATGGGTCAACGACTGCGTAGCATCCTGCGATGAATGCCAATATAAAAAATCTCCTAGACACGCTAAGTACGGATTCCTGCAACCACTGCGAATACCCTATGCAGTATAGGCATCCATTTTAGTGGACTTCATCACCCAACTACCGGAATCCCATGGATGAATACAGTTGATGGTAGTAGTTGATTGATTTACAAAGATGGCACATTTCATTGGATTACAGATATTGGCTATGGCCAAGAATATTGTAAGCATATTCCTGAAAGAAGTATGGAGGCTGCACGGCCTACCAATTGAAATCATCGTGGATATGGACTCAAAGTTCGGAGGAGAATCCTGGGAATCCCTTTGCAAAGGGCTGGAAATTAAGCAAAGAATCTCAACTGCATACCACACTCAAACTGTCAGACAGACCAAACATACCAACCAAGTGCTGGAATTATACCTTCAAAGTTTTGTCAACTATGATCAGGATGACTGGTATCAGCTACCACCACTAGCTGAACATACCTATAACAACTGCGCTACCAATCCACAAGGGATGTTGCCATTCTATGCGAACTACAAATTCCATCCACAGATAGAGTGGATGAAGGAGCAAGAATCTCAAAATCCAGGAGCAATACTCTACGTAAACTGGATTAAGATGATTCATGAATAAGCGAGAGGGTCACTAGAAAATACATCAGAAGGAAGGTCAAAATATTAGGACTGAAAAGCTCGACAACAGCCGAACTTCAAGATCAGGGACAAAGTAATATTAAGCATAAAGAACCTTCACACCCAACAGAAATCAAAAAAGCTAAGCCTGAAGCTATATGGTCCTTTCCAAATTATGGGGAAGCACAGATCAAGAGCATTCAAGCTCAACATATCCGATCGCTGGAACATTCACCCCGTATTCCATGTCGCACTACTGGAACCCAACTGTGAATCAGTCTATCAGAATCACCAGCAACCTTATAGAGAACCAAAGGACATTGACAGCGATCTACAAGAGGAGGTTGAAAAAATAGTAAGAAGCGAGATTCGCTCTTACTGAAAATGGATATGAAGCCACTATCAAGAGAAGCGAGAACTGTGGTACTTCATCAAATGGCAAGGGTGTTCAGAGGATAAGAACACATAGGAGCCAGCTACCGGTATGGAAATGGTGGATGAAGTTGTGGGAAATTATAATAATGAAAATCTGGACATGCCATGAAGGGCAGAAGTAAGATAGTGAGAAAAAGGTTTTCCTACTGTGGCGATGTAAATGTGGGAGGTTTTTTACCCTGACTACACTGAGTCTTAAAATATATTTATAAGAAATTATAAAAAGTTATAAAGGCATGCGAGGCGAAGCCTGGTAGGAGGGAGCTCATGTTAGGCATATGGAAATCTGGAACAAAGTGCACAGACCTCACAGTAAGATAGCTGTGCACAGACCCTCTCAATTTTCAAGAGTGCCACCACCCCCGTCCAGCCCCCTTATAAGGCCCGCATATCAGTAGCACAATTTCGCGAGTTACGTCCTATAACTAAATTGTCATATCAATGAAGCCCACTTCATCACACCATATACATTGCTGCCATCCATCCGACTGCATGCTGTTCACAAGGTATATGTGAGGGGACCTTTGGTGACACCTGGGAAGTGGAATGGCATAGATCCACCAGAGGTGCATAGAGATAGTAGGCTTCATAATTAGGCTTCCCCAACTAAGGGCCCCAAGTGACCGGACGTTTTCGGCGAAATACTCCAAGAAGAAGTCCCAGTAGCAGAGGTTATTAGGGGTATACCGAATGCATGCATATTCTTCTGAGATCAGCTGTAGGTTGGTTCGTCCTAGTAATAGGACCCCTCTACAGAGGCTGGCTGACCAAGGGGAAGCACACTCAGAAAGGAAGACGTTGATAAGTCAAAGACACTTGAGACGTTGACACGTTAGGCTCAGACTTGCAATTGGGACTAGGAGGCCCAGCATGAACTTGATCAATTCATAACTGAAGAGACTACTGAAATGATAGTCAATAAGATTGGAGTAAAATAATAGTCTATGCAGACAACTAAGTTGGAGTCTGCTGTTTGGTATAACAAAAAGCGCAGTCATCTCAGCGGAGGAATACAATTCCGTAACCATGAAAGGATGTGATAAGTTTCCTGGTCAAACAGGGCTCATACTTATAAGATTCTGGACGTTTGCGTATTGAAATTAGAGTAGTACCAAGGAGGCATACTAGGTGGAAGTAGTCCACGAACAATCAGATGCAGAATATAAATATTGAAGTACCTCCCGTACTTTACTGACATCATCAAGCAATGGAGAAGAGATCTTATCAATATAATATTGTTTTATACTTTGAATCGTTACGTTACCTATTCTATCCCGATGAGCCTTTTTCCACAGATTCTCCTATCGAAGATCTTGGCCTACCTCCCTCACTTTTATACTTGAGTTGCCTTCCGCCAAACATACACCAAGAAAGATGCGGACTTGCTAAGGGAACTGCGGTTGAGCTCGTACCAGAGCATCCATAGAATAGGCTGATGTGGTTGTATTGTTGCGGGCTCATGATCGTCTTGTACTTTGTAGCTGTTTCATGGCAGGTGGTTTCAGTGCTGGTATTTGTATGTAGGTCATACACATAGGATAGTGTTAGTAGACATTGGGGGAGACTGGTCTATGCCAATTTTGATGGTACCAGTAAAAATAAAATTAGATTGAAGCACCTATTATACTTTCCTACCTTTTCACACTCTGTTTCAGTGGTAATACCACTTATTCATAACCAGTATTTCACTGCCTCCAGCAGTTATCTAGGTTCATCTAGTACCCTGGGATGGTGTTCTTTAGGCCATGGTGTTGGTGGTTCATATTTTGGCTAAGTTGTTGGAGTTGGATGCAACGGTAGATCACCAGCTCATTTCTCAGGATCCTAATGCCTGTTGCAGTTACAGTTCACCACGAGATTGGAATTGGGGCCTTGGAGTACACTTTTTTCCTCACCGGGTTCGATGCTTTACAAGTACTCCACCATCCTGCCTACTCTGATGGGCCCCTACTCTTACTGCGAGTTTGAGGTGATGATTAGAGTTGTCGCACTCTTTATACAGTCGAGATTTACAGTCGTTTTACTTAGGGGCCCAGAAGGACTCATTTTTCCTGTAACTCGTACAGGTTACTGGTTTAAGATTTACGATATCAGTTGATACTATTTGTATTTTGAATTTGTTTCAGGAAATGATCTGTGCCTCTAGCCTGATAGTATAGGGTTTGATAGTCTATATGTTTCATGTTTGGTTTTGAGTATCAGTTTGATACTTTCTATGTTTTATATTTCGTTTCAAGTATCGGTTTGATACTTTATATGTTTTATATTTGGCTTCGAGTATCGGTTTGACACTTTATATGTTTTATCTTTGGTTTCAAGGCTACCAATTGGGAGTCTTATGTGTTTTGAGCAATGAGGCTTCAGATAGCTTGGTAAAGTGGATTTAAGAACTGCTATTCTTTATGTTAGAAGAGGCAGACTTTGACAGACAGAGTTTTCAATATATACTGCGTTGAACAGTTACTTTCTTCAGTTTGCTTCACGAGTCTTTAGTTTGAGATCTACCAAACATATCTGAGACTTCAGTAGTCACAATATAGTAAGAAGTCTATTCAACAACCTTGGTTAAAGCCTCTGGACTTTGATTTGCTAGTTACCACCTTTGGCAAACAATAAAGCCCATTAACTCTACGTCTACCGCATCTCCCAAGAGGGAGTTACATTTTTTCAACTGCGGCAAGTTGACGGGATAGAAGGTGTTACAGGACCAAGTAAGGGCAACGCCCCTCAGAAAGGTTCCAAACAGCACACTAGGGATTCAAAGGACGGTTCACAAAGACTCTAGTAAAAGAGCTTGCAGCAAGTGATACGGCAGCTCAACAGTTAGCCAGAGATGCTGCTGAATATTCTACAAGCGAATCATCATACCAATCATCAGAACCGCCAACCACTACCCCCGGAGGGTACCCAGAATCTCAAAGAAAGCCTACAAGTACACAGGCACCACCAGCACCACCAAGCAGCGATCCAAATAGCTCTGATAGCGATGTAGGATCAGACCACATAGCTTCTAAAGCAGATGCAGTAGGACCCGAATGTTACGATCCGTAACCGGTATCAGTTCTCAGCAACGGTAACTCCAGAGACTGGTCCTCAAAGGTGTAGTCTGTCTTGATATCGTCCAAGCGCCGCTATCAGTGACGCTTCGTAATGTTACGATCCCTAACCGGTATCAGTTCTCAGGGACGGGTGGACGATACTTCTCTCTTTCTCTCTGGACGATAGATCTTAGGCCATTGCCTGCGATAAGGTGGGAGAAACTCTCGTATCTCTAGTCCGTATCGCCTATCGTACGCTTTCTTCAACTCGACTCTATACTAGACTCCTTCTTCTCGTAGGTAGGTATTCGTAAAGAGCGTAAAGGTTTTATATTCGTAAAAGCATAAAGTAATAAGTAAGGAAATAACTTAGAACGAAGCGTGAAGAGCCTATCTACTCGGACTTTTTTTTTTTTCTTTTTTTTATCATCATGTATTCATTGATTTATGGTACAAGAACTTGCATGCAGCGCTAGCTATGGCATAAACAAAACCTTAATCTCAAAA
>JACCEG010000096.1:239067-271032 GCA_014065205.1 Tuber brumale | reverse complement strand
CATGACCTCTAATGAGGTCATGTGCGAAACATAACATACCTATGACTCATAACTATGAGTCATGTGAAAACCTTTCCTTGCTAAGCCACATTCGTGACACCGAAGCCCCCAGACCAGGGGTTCAAAGACCACCGACACCAAGACCTAACCCAGTCGTTATGGCTAAACTCCGCATCTAAGTACCTTCATCTAGTAAGTTCACTGGTGAAGGAGATGACCTCAAACCAGAAGTGTTTGATAAATGGTCTAACTCAGTACAGTTATATCTACATCTGAACAGACTATGAACTAGTGAGGCCGGCAGAGGAAACTATTGGATCCTCTATACTGTAGGACAAGCTCAAGAAGCAGCTTTCCAAGCAGCTGAGCATTTTGGAGAAGATGTGACCAGCGAAGGCCTTGTTGGATATCTACGAGAAACATTCCAATCTTCGAAACAGAAAGATGATCCCTATCGCAAATTCCATGAGATCACGCAAGTGTATAAAGGCAAGATACAAAGAATATCAACTATAGCAACCCATTTGCTGGTGTTTCAATCACACCTATCTATAAACACTATAAGCGACTATGCCTTTATTCAACAGTTCTTCAAGAGTATGCATCCTAGGTTATGGCAAGAAGGGGAATTATAGCATGCTGAAATAGGCACTGTTATGGAAGTTATACAAAACGCAGAAAGCATAGATGCTATTCTAAAAAGCACTAGTGCTTATGGGCAGGACAGAGTCAAGAAACCGGTAAAAGAATTCACTCCCAAACAAGAAGGATGGAAGGACAATCGGAAAATGAACAACAAGTCCAACAATAAGCCTGAAGCGCGAAAAGAAAAGGGTCTTTGCTATATCTGCGGAGGTAAAGGACATCTAGCAAGAGATTGTCCCAGCAAATATGACAAGGGCAAAGGCAAGAGCAAAGCTAAAGTGAAGAATGAGATTACTTCCAATAGAGTCGAATATGTACAACGCGCGGAAGCAGTGTTTATAATTGTGATAGAAGTAGGGGAAGAAGAAGAAGACATCCTCACAAGGGCTGCTGGACTGATACACGTCGCACCTCATGATGCTCGCGAAGGAACATTGCACATCAACGGCAAAGAAGCCAGAGTCCGGTTTGATACCAGATCAGTAGGAGCAAACCTGATTAGCGCTACCTTTGTCACTCCATACTGAATTTTGTGTCAGGAATTGAAGACACCGATTAGGATACACCTAGCCATGAAAGGATCAAGATCTGAAGGTCATAAAGAATGTTCAGTCAATATATCAGCAGGAAAGCTGAGTGCACTGGGAACCAGGATGTTGGTTGGCAACCTAGCAAAATATGATGCTCTAATAGGAATTCTCTATGTGCAACAATACCAAGCTCATATCGAATGTGGCATATTGGATATCGTGTTTCCTAAACAGAATGTTCAAATTGTTTACACATCAACTAGTAGCATGATCCGGTGAGCAGTGATTAGCACTGAAAATGTCAGGGACCAATACTTGGAAGTATTTTCTGAGGAAATATGGGAAGATTTGCCACCTTTAAGGAAGATCAATTATGAGATAAACCTTCAACTAGGAAAGGAACAGCACTCTTTACCTGCTTACTTAATACCGGAAACTACAGGCGACAAATATGAGCATATGGCTGAGAGAAAGAGAGAAAGCAGGAATTATCAAGCAACAAGCAGTTTCATCAGTAGCACCGATGTTTGCGCAAGAGAAAATAGACAACAAATGAATAAGGCTATTGGTGGACCTCAAGGCTAGGAATGAGATTGCACAGAAAGATATGGAGACCATTCCAAATCAAATAACGATCCTGAATGCTATAGCAAGTGCAAGATACCACAGAGAAATCAATCTTGGTGATACCTATTTTCAAACAAGAGTGGAACTACAGGAAGAGAGCGAGAATGCTTTCAAAATACTATTAGGATGATTCGTCAGGAAGGTTATGCTATAAGGAGATATGAATACTCAAGGAACTTTCACAAGCATAATGTCCAATGTATTCAGCAACTACTTGTGATGTTTCTGTTAAGTATAGGGAAATCCGAGACATTTGCACAGACCTATGGTAGGGTAACTACACACAGACCCTCAATGTACTAGAGTGCCAACACCCCACTCCGGCCGCCTTATAGGGCCTGCACATCATGAGCGAGATTTCAAGAGTTGCGTCTCAAAACTAAAATGTCAAATTAATGAAGCTTGCTTCATAATACAATATACGTCACTGCTATCCGTCCGACCGCATGCTGTTCATGGGTTATATAGGAGGGGACCTTTGGTGACATCTGGGAAGTGGAATGGAAGAGATCTATCTGGGGCGCATTGAGATAGTAGGCCACAACGTTAGGCTTCCTAAACTATAGGCTGAAGGTGACAGGACACTTTCGGTGAAATAAGCTGCGAGGATATCCCAGTAGTGGAAGCCATTAAGGGTATACCGAATCCACCCATACCCTTCAGAGATCAGCAGTAGGTTGGTTGGTCCTAGTAATAAGATTCCTCTACGGAGGCTAGCGGACCAAGGGGAAGTACTCTCAGAATGGAAGACCTAGATAAGTCGGAGCCCCCTAAGACATTGACATGTTGGACTCCGACTTGCGATTAGTACTAGGTGGCCCGGCAAGAACCTGATCACTTCATGATCGACGAGACTACTGGAACGATAGTCAACAAGACTAAAGTTATGTGATAGTCTACACAGACATCTAAGTTGGAGGCCCCTAATTGGTATAACAAATAGCGCAGTCATCTCCATGGAGGAATACTATTCCGTAACCACGAAAGGGTGTGATAAGTTTCAGGGTCAAATGGTGTTCGCACCTATAAGATTCAAGATGTTTGCGTATTAAAACCAGAGTGGTACTTCTGAGATATAGTAGTTAGAAGTAGTCCACGAACACTCAGACATGGGATATAAATATCGAAGTACCTCATGAGCTTTACAGACATCATGAAGCAATGAAGAAGAGATCTTATCAATATAAAATTTGTTTACTCTTTAAATCTTTACCTTACCTATTTATCACGGCGAGCCTTCCTTGACAGATTCTTCGAACAAAGATTTTGGCCTATGTCCCTCAGAATTATACTAGAGTTTGGCATCTGCCTAACAGTATATTCCTAGTTCTCCTGTTATCAAGGCTCACAATATGAACTACGAGTTCACTTCAGGCTCCACCCTCTGCTCAGACTTCGATTATATCTTTGCAACACCTCACTGTCCTATCTACATTCATACATTCGAAGAAATCCACGACACTGAGCTCTGCGAAATCGAAGAGGAATATACCGAAGAACCTACGTAGTTCGCAATACCTTTTGGGATCCCAACCAGAGATCAATTCAATCTTATATATTGCACGTGCCATGGTCCGAACTTGTCCTGCAGTTTTACTTAGTCAGAAGACCTCGTTGCTTGGAGTACCCAGTACTCAGAAAGAAAATCTGGTACAGCTATTCGGGAACCAGACATCCCATCAGCGTAGGCCTAAAACCTATATATACTACAAGTACATTTTGAACTTCGAGAAAAAGGAAATTCAGATCTTGAGTCCAGAATCAGATCAACTGAACCCTTTTATTCCTACACCTTTAGAGTACCTCAGGCATTGGATACCCTACATACGATTCCTTAAACCCTTTAAATGATATCAGGAACTCTGGTACGAAGTACCCGTAATCACTCATCCAGGGCTATTAGACCAATTAGCCTATCTAGAAAGTATCACAATGGGTGAGATACCACACAACCTGAGAAAAAGAATAATGGCGGGAGAACCTATAGACACCTGACCCGATACGACAGAAAGACCCACTGATTCAGCCATATGGAGCTCATCTCCGTCAACACCTCAAGAACCTATGTTCCGGAGAGGAACTGTGCCCACTCACA
The DNA here is from genome assembly GCA_014065205.1 of Tuber brumale. Lineage (NCBI taxonomy): Eukaryota > Fungi > Ascomycota > Pezizomycetes > Pezizales > Tuberaceae > Tuber > Tuber brumale. The sequence goes on along the minus strand of JACCEG010000096.1, from coordinate 267,135 downwards.
GATCCTCTAGTGTCGCAAGCACTCATCGAATCTCAAGGGCCTCCACACCTAAACCAGGAGGAGACCACGCTGCAAACTTAGCCAGGTTGGCTGCTTGTCTTGGAATAACCTTGGGTCGAATAAGGCAGGATATAGATACCTCGCTCCACGAAGCTAATTTCCCCTTCAAAAACTGGCATGGAGCCACCCTGGACAAGACCTTAAAGTTAATTAAGATTCAGCAACAAATCACAGAAGGATAAGATGTCCATAATAGCGATATTGCACTCTTAATGATGCAGCTAGCAGGCGTGGAATCAGAGGTCAAGGGAATTCAAGAGGAAATGCTGCGAGAAGTAGCAAAGAAAAATGACGCCCAAGATAGGCGTCAACAGGAACATGAAGAAGTAACCACAAGGTTACATGGAACACTGGGGCAAGAGAGCCAAGCAGCATTAGCCTGAGATCAGAATCTGGAACAGATGGTCCTTAGTCTAAGGGTAGAATTCGTAGAATTTCACGCTTAAAGCATCACTCAAGAAAGAGAGGTCAACCGTACTCTAGGACAAATGTGCCTAGATCAGACGACCCACCAAGCGGAGATTCGCAGGTCCCAGGACCAGGAACTGCAGCAGAACAATGAGATAAACAATATCCTGAAAGGATTGACGGCGACCATAAATATGATACTAGCTGCCATGCCAAGTCCCATACCTGCAGGACCCGCTCCCTTACCCGCTATCCAAGAAACTGATGACGAGGAGTACTACGCTCCGCCTATAGGTTAGAACAAGTGGAAAGGCAAGGAAGCCACTGATGCAGCCTTGTCAGATGCCCAGGGAGGTGACCCCGGAGATCCTAGTAATGACGAAGACGATAATGATGATGAGGGAAGGAGACGGAGAAGAAGTCCTAGCCAAGGCAGGCGAGGACAAACACCAGATCAGCCTGGTATGGCAGAATCACTTGCCAACGCAATGGCCCTAAACATTAAGCGACCATCAGAACCTCCTCCATTCTTTGTGGGTAAACCCATACAAGATATATACGTGTGGATTATACAATGCACCAACTATTTCGAAAGAAACCCACCGATCTGGGACGATGCTTGGGAACAAGTTATATACGCACTCAGTCATACTAGAGGAGACATAGTACTCCCTTTTACCATTTGGTAGCGAAAAGCTATGGACGGACTTCAAGGGGAATCCCAGCAGCCGGAACTGGCTACTTGGACTCATTTTGAACATGATATAATCAGACGATTTGCCCTGGTTGAAGCTATATGACTAGCGCTTCGAGCTATGAAGCTAGTAGAGTAGGACGGTAGTATTGAATGTTACCTGACGATCATGCATAAGCATAACATTCGTGCACGTATGACTGGAGAGTCCTAGCGACAGGAATTAGAAAACAAACTTCCGAAACAAATTGTCCACAGGTTGTTGGCCCTGCAGTATACAACGGATCAAGAATGGGAAGATGTACTAAGGCTGTGCGGTCAGTCAGAAGAAGGACTTCTGACTAGAGAAAAAATTGGGCGTGATAAACTGTCCAAACTTAAGGTAGTCCAAGAGGTCAAAAGAGAAGACCAAAGGGACTCTAAAACGAAGTGACAAAGGGAAACTAAACCTTATATCAAGGGAGGGTGAGCCCCACCATGAAAATGGAAAAGGGACCAAGAGCAGGGAAGGCCTAGGAAGAGGTTAGGTAGTGCGGCAAAGACCACCTACACGAACTTCGACCAGGCTCATACCGGTATTTTACAGAGTGTGATAGATACCCGGAGGTGAGACAGAGATTGTACATGTGGTGGGAAGAGAAACTACACCTACTGGACGTGTTAGGGAGATGCCCATATAGCGGCGGCAATGGTTAGCTCAAGATTGATAAAAATGAGTATTTGTCGTGCACGGTCGGCAATCGTAAAGCCACAATTAGCATGCTGAGTCGCTTCCGCCCAGCAAAGGAGCTCAAGTGAATAAGATCTGGGAACTGGTAGACGACAAAGAACTCACCTAGGTCAGTTCATTGGCACCAACGGCGACGGCGTTTGAGTATCCAGTGTCCTAATGGAGCTGGAATCGAAATGGAAACCCTCTTTGACTAGGGTGTATTGAGTACCGATCACGATAGGGATCGGGAATTTCATGTGCAACTACGAGAATCGTAACTCAAAATGATCTAAGTGGTGCGAAGCGAGTCTCTCCTTTCTGGATCAACACCAGTAGGTTCCAAGTGAAGGGACCCCATGAGGGACTTGAAAATTCGAATACAAGAATCAATATATGGAGACTCTTGATCAAAAGAAAGGATAGCCAACATGCCCACATGGCCCGGCCGCCAACAGTAGGAAATTCCTGGAGTCACCTGGTGGTTACCTGCTACCCGTGTACCAGCAAGTTACTATACCGAAGAGGTTGGGACATAGCAATGCAAGATCTACCTGATAACAAATACACGACAGGAGGACAACCGACGCGGGCCGTTCCACCTACTATGCGTGTCTGAGTTGTATTATATGAATGTACTATCTTGCCTTCTGGCCACAGTGTGGGATAGAGATGTACCGCTTGGGTGCACAAGGCCCCTCTGAGAGAGCTGGACAGATAACTGAGACCCTAAGGGAAAGGATTCCAGAAAACGGGAACCCCACATGTGGGGAGTAAAATGGCTAATAACGGCCCGAAAATCTGCTATGATGCTAGATTTGGCGTGTCAGGAGAAGGCATCTAGCTTGAAAACTGGTCGCCTGCAATTGCTTAGTGGTGAAACACTACTTTGTAGGTAAACCCAGATTGTTGGAGCTAAAGAGTTACTAGTTTGTTTGAGGAGACCGCAATGGTCGAAACTACGCTGGCGTAGTAACCAACATCTTGCTACCTACACCTAACACCAACGATGCCTGAAGGAAAGAACCAAGAAAAGCTTATCCACGCTAAGCATGTGGAGTTAGATGCTCCAAAATCAAAGCACTACAACTGTGCGCAGGTGATCGCTTACCTCTACATACACGATAAGCTATACAAAGTTAAAGTTTTGTTAGACTCGGGATCCAACATGTTCCTGATCAACAAGGACCTGGTTGAAGACCTTCACATTCCTACCGTAGAACGCAACAATGCAGTTGATATTTTAGGCTTTGATGGATCATCCGCCGCTTCAAGAGAGTAGTATTACACTCTCGCAGTAAAATTGAAAATAGGAAAAAATAGACACATCTCTGAAGTGTCTAGTGAAGTGGCTAAAGCAGGTCACTATGAAATGAGAATTCTGTTTGGTTGGTGGCATCGTGAACACCCAGTGTCTCATGTAGTATATGCAGAAAATTGGACTTTCTCCGTAAAAGGTTGTAAAAACTATGTAGAAGAAGCTGAAAGAATAGCGGATATGTTCGAATATGACGAATCCGTCGTGTGGGATCCTAATGCATGCCACAATGGAAGAACTGGAACCATAGAAAATACCGTGGAACTTGAATCATTACCTAAAGAATACTAACATTACAAACCTTTATTTGAAGCCCAGATGGCAGAAAGATTAGCCCTGAGATGGACACTTGATCATGAGATCAAGTTGATTCCCGGATCAACTCTCCCCTTGGCACCGATATATCCGCAATTCGAAAAATATCTCCAGGCTTTACAGGAATCCTTGAAGACCATGATTAAACAAGGAAAAATCACAAGGAGCCAATTGCCAGCAGGAGTCCCTATATTATTCGTACCTAAGCCAGATGGCAGACTACAACTAGTTGTGGATTACCGAAATCCGAACAAGATCACCATCTGGAACAAACATCCCTTTCCTCTGATGTCCGAACTCCGAGATGGAGTAGCTGGCGCAAAGATCTTCACTACGCTAGACCTTAAAGATGGTTACCACTTGATTAGGATAAAGGAAGGAGATAAATGGAAGATGGCGTTCTGTATAAGATACAGACATTGCGAATCTACAGTCATGCCTTTTGGATTGGTTGATCCTTCAGCAACTTTCTAAGATATGATGAACAAAGTATTGAAGGAATACCTGAATGTTGGAGTCATGTATTATCTTAACAATATTCTCATCTACTCAAAGGATGAAAAAGAACACACCGAAGCTGTCAAAAAGGTTTTGCAAAGTCTGTCGGACTTTCAATTAGCGGTATCGCTAAAGAAATCGACCTTCCATGCCACTGAGGTAGAATTCCTAGGCTATATAGTAGCAGTCGATGGGGTGTCTATGAGCACCTGCAAGGTGGAGTCCATGATGGTGGGGAAAGAACCTAAATCAGTTAGAGAAGTACAAGTCTTTATTGGATTCGCTAACTTCTACCGATGATTGATCAAAAACCTCTCGGCTATTTGCAAACCCATAACCGTGACCTTATAAGGATATGCTAAGAATTTCAAATGGGGAGTTGAACAGAATACGGCTTTTGAGGAGCTAAAACACCAGTTTACAACAGCCCCCGTACTATATCACTTCTTCCCAGAAAGAGAAACAGTGGTGAAAACTGATGGTAGCGATTTCATGCTCGGTTGCGTGCTTTCTCAATACTTTGAGAAAAGGTTATATCCAGTAGCGTTCCATTCCAGAAAATTAAATTCAGTGGAGCACAATTATGAGATTCAGGGTAAAGAACTTCTCACAATCCTCTAAGTATTTAAGAAATAGGGACACTACTTGATCAGAATGGAAAAACCAATTACAGTCTTTACCGAGCCTCAGAACCTAGAATACTTCCTCACCTTAAAAGTCGGTAGTGGCCATCAAATTCGGTGGGCACAGAAGCTAGTGGAATACAATTTTCGTATTGGATAACAACCAGGCACAAAAGGCAAAAAGCCTCTCACATTAAGCAGATAGCCAGAGTACTGTCCTGAGGAGGGAGCTACGCATCGCGAACAAAAGGTTTTGAAAGAAGAAAGTTTCTCGGTATCACTGGTAGCGAGAGTAGGCGATGAAGGAGAAGACTTGGAGAGAGAAAAAGATTTGGATTTGGAACCTCAGAGAGGTGGAAAGGAACCCGGTATTAGGGTCAAGAGATTGAGCAAAAAGGCATACTTGCCAACAAAGGGCTCAAGAATGGTGGCAGGATATGACCTGTATGCTATTTAAGATGATATTGTCACCAAATATGGACAAGCATTGATAAGGACAGGTATAGCTGTGGGGCTACCCGAAGGAACTTACGGAAGAATTGCCCTCAGAAGTGGATCAGCGGTCCACAGCGGAATCTCCATCAGCGAACTCAAAGTCATATATTTCAACCATAAGGATGTGGACTGCCAAATAAGAATGGGCGATCACATAGCTCAACCAGTGGTAGAAAAAGTCAACACCTCAGATATGATGGAAGTAGACCACTTGGAAAATACTGAACGAGGAGCCACAGGATTTGGAAGCACCGAGATAGTGACAAGATCCCTGCTCGTCCAGGAACAGGCATCTAGTATCAGTTACCTGCAGGCATCAGCTAAAGACAATGAACACTGGTACGACATTTCAGAAGTACCTGAGAAAGTTCTAATGTCAAATGCAATAATCCTGCCAAAAGGTATGAAGCAGTTCAAGCCTGAATTTTTAAGCGAGATACTGGCAGCTATCGGGAACGATGCAGATTGAAGGCAACAGAGGAAAGAACTCATTAGGTTACGAGACGAAGGAAAGGATTTTCCAAAGGACTCGACCTTTACCGACAATCTACTCTACTATAAGTAAAGATTATTTGTACCAGATAGTCAAGTGCTATACACCAAGATCGCAGAAAGATGGCACGATGCAAAGGTTGCAGGACATTTCGGACAAGAAAAAACCTTGTAAATCATTATGCCTGACTTCTATTGGAAAGGACTTGCTGCATGGGTCAACAACTACGTACAATCCTGCGATAAATGCCAACATAATAAATCATCTAGACACGCTAAGTACGGATTGCTGCAACCATTGCAAATATCTTACGTGACATGGGTATCTATCTCTGTGGACTTTATTACTCAACTACCGGAGTCACAAGGATGCACTCAGATAATGGTTGTAGTTGATCAGTTTACAAAGATGGCACATTTCATCGGACTTCAGATATCAGCTACTGCCAAAGATGTCGCAAACGCATTCCTAAAGGAAGTCTGGAGGCTACATGGCCTACTAACCGAAATCATCTCGGACATGAACTCCCAGTTCACGGGAGAAATCTGCGAATCTCTTTGCAAAGCGCTGGAAATCAAGCGCAGGATGTCAATGGAATATCACTCGCAAACTGATGGACAAACGGAACATACCAACCAATTGCTTGAAGGATACCCTCGAAGTTTGATCAACTATGATCAGGATGATTGGTATCAGCTACTATCACTAGCTGAACATGCCTATACTAGCTCCGCAACCAATGCTCATTGGATATCACCATTCTATGCGAACTACAGATTCCATCCACAGACAGAGTAGATGAAGGAGCGAGAAGCTCAAAATGCCGGAGCAACACTCTATGTGAACCGGATTAGGATGATACATGAACAAGCACGAGGGTCACTAGAAAAGACATGGGAAGGAATGTTAAAATATTATAACCGAAAAGCAGGACAATAGCCAGACTTCAAGATCGGGGACCAAGTAATGTTAAATATAAACAATATTCGAACCTGGTGGAAATCAAAGAAGCTAAGTGCAAAGGTATCGGGCCCTTTCCGAATCAGGGAAAAATGCGGATCACGAGACTGCAAGCACAACATATCCGATCGATGGAACATTCACCCTGTATTCCATGTTGCACTATTGGAACCCTATCGTGAATAAGTGCACGATAATCGCCAACAGCCCCCTAGAAAACCAGGGGACATTGACGGCGATCTACAATGGGAGGTGGAGAAGATATTAAGAAGTGAGATTCGCTCATGCTGGAAATGAGTACGCGGCCGCTATCAAGAGAAGTGGGAAGTGTGCTACTTCGTCAAGTGGCAAGTGTGTTCAGAAGATGAGAATACACGGGATCCTGCTCACAGTATAGAAAACGCAAAGGAAGTAGGAGAGAATTTTCATAATAAAAATCCAGATATGCCAGGAAGGGCAGAAGTAAGATAGTGAGGAAAAGGTTTTCCTACCGTGGCCAAGTGAACGCGGAAGGTTTTTTACCCTGACCACACTGAGTCTTAAAATGTATTTAGAAGAAAATATAAAAAGTTTGAAAGGCATTCGAGGCGAAGCCTAGTTGGAGGGAGCTCATGTCAGGCATATGGAAATCCGAGACATTTGCACAGACCTATGGTAGGGTAACTGCACACAGACCCTCAATTTACCGGAGTGCCAACACCCCCCTCTAGCCCCCTTATGTGGCCCACACCTCATTAGCGATATTTAGAGAGTTGCATCCCATAACTAAAATGTCACACCAATAAAGCCTACTTTATAACACCATATATGTAGCCACCATCCGTCCGACCGCATGCTGTTCGCAGGATATATGGGAGGAGACATTTGGCGACATCGGAGAAGTAGAACAGAAGATGTCTGTCAGAGGCGCATTGAGATAGTAGGCTTCAAAGTTAGGCTTCCTAAACTATGGGCCAAAGGTGACGGGACCTTTTCGCTGAAATACCCTAAGAGGATATCCCAGTAGTGGAAGCTATTAGAGTTATACCGAATCCACCCATACACTTCTGAGATCAGCTGTAGGTTGGTTGGTCCTAGTAATAGGACCCCTCTACGGAGGCCGGCGGACCAACGAGAAGTACGCTCAGAATGGAAGACCTAGATAAGTCTGAGCCCCTTAAGATATTGACACATTGGGCGCGGACTTGCGATTGGTACTAGGTGGCCTGGCATGATCCTGATCACTTCATAATCGAAGAGACTACTGGAACGAAAGTCAACAAGACTAAAGTAATATAGTAGTCTACACAGACATCTAAATTGGAGGCCGCTATTTGGTATAACATATAGCTCTGTCATCTGCACGGAGGAATACTATTCCATAACTATGAAAGGGTGTGATAGGTTTCATGGTCAAATGGTGTTCGGACTTATAAGATTCAAGACGTTTGCGTATTAAAACCAGAGTGGTACTTCCAAGACATAGTAGTTAGAAGTAGTCCGCGAATACTCAGATGCGGGATATAAATATCTTAGTGGCTCCCAAGCTTTACAGACATCATCAAGCAATGGAGAAGAGCTCTTATCAATATAAAATTTGTTTACACTTTAAATCTTTACCTTACCTATTTATCGAGATGAGCCTTCCTTGAGAGATTCTCCGAACCAAGATTTTGGCCTACGTCTCTCAGAATTATACTACTGTTTGGCGTCTACCTAACAATTTCCTGTGGGTATATATTCATAATATACTCATCTTTTCCAATACAGAGTCTGTACATTTAAAACACTTATTCCTGATTTGCGACAAGCTAAAGGAGGCTTGGTTTTATGCAAGTAGGAAGAAATCCGAATTCTTTGCCACTAGCATAGAAGTATTAGGCCATGTTATGAATGATGAAGGACTCTCACTAGTACGGGAGAAAATAGCGAAGATCGAAGAATAGACAATGCGACAGACCAAGAAACGCTTAAAGGAATTGCTTGAAATGGTCAACTACATCCACCAGTTTTTGCCACACATTGTAATGGTTACATCACCCCTAACGGAACTCACCAGAACTGCAGAATTTGTGTAGACTGCCACCCAAGACCAAGCCATGGAAAATTATAAGCGAGTTGTTTCAAAATACAAGGTTATGAAACCATTACAATATGATTCATCACTTCCAATATGGCTAATAACCGATGCATCCAACACAGGTGTAGGAGCATGGGTAGGACAAGGACAAACACCTGAGAACCCCGGGCCTGCTGCGCTTCATAGCAGGAAATTCTCTAATTCCCGCATGAATTATGGCACAACTGACAAGGAAGCCCTAGCAATAGTTGATGCACTAACGGCATTCCACCATATACTTACCGGAAGTAAGTTTACTATAGTCACAGATCATCTACCTCTGACGTACCTTAAGACAAGCCGAACACCCACCAAAAAGCAGCTATGATGCAGAGGGTTCATTGGGAAATACGAAACTGAAATAGTGAACTGACCAGGAAAGTAGAACTATTTAGCATACGCATTATCCCACCTTCATGATGCAAAAGATGACTACCCACATACAGCTAATGATCCCACTCAAGATGGCTATCCACCTATCTCCTCAAATATTTCATTTCCTTCTTTCCTGTGAAGAACCTGCTATCGAACACGAAATGCCTCGATTCGAAGCCCTCACTGCTGAGCTCATCAGTGCTCATTCAGAATGCAGAAGCAACTGCAACCAGGAGCAAGCACAGCTCGATGGAGATGATTACAGAAATAGTGAACCCCTGAATGATTGGGGAGACCATCGAAGTTATACCAGTAGTAGGAGTGAGGAGGAACTTGAACTTGCATCAATACATTGGGTATTGTGCAACACACCCCTCTGCCCTCACCACAAGGAATTGAAACTTAAGACTAAGACCTGCGCCGGCTCCCCCTGCAGCAGCCCGCCGGTGTCGAAACTCCACCTAACACCAACAATGATCACAGCGATAGCAATACACATTGCCCATGCCCCCGCCTCGATGTCTGTGCCATCAAGGAGTGCATCAAAAAGGTATTTGGATGTGGCTGCCCCACTACCAAAAGTTATGATCGTAAGTACCCTGAGCATCCCCAAAACGAGCCCCTCTATGAAGGATATCTTGTATACCTGAACGAGGTTCTGGTAGTGGAACCACCCTCCCTACCTCACGAGAAATGCGAGCTCTACAAAGTTTATGAGACACCTGATGATGCGGAAGGGATAATGGTATTTGCAAGAGCAGTGGATGAAAGAGATATCATTGAAGGAGTGGATGATATGAAAAACATTGGTAGGGAACAGATAATCAAAGAATATTGGAACGACCCTGTCTACCAGCTAGCAAAGAATTCCAACCACACTTCATATAATGGAATGATGCAATCTTACAACATACATGATGGTCTACTCTATGCTACTACAAGAGGAGGAGAATACAGTCTATACATTCTGAAAGGTCACAGAGTAAGTGGAGAAACACTAAGAGAGCTGATGATGGGAGAGATGCATAATAAAGGACACTACGGCACTGATCGAAGCCTCCGGTACGCAATGGAATACATCTACTGGCCAGAGATGAGGAAAGATTTGAAAGACTATGTCCAGCAGTGTGACATATATCAACTCAACTGGCAAAGGACTACATTACCCGCGGGCAATACCATTTCGCACCCCTTTCCCTCTATGATATTTTCGAGCTATGCTATCGATTTCATGGGGCCCTTCACTAAGCTGAGAGGACATGATTCAGTATTAGTGGTAGTGGACAGAGTGGTTCGTTTCAGTTGGCTAATATCAACATCCGTGAATGCTACTGTGATGTCGACAATGGATTTATTGTGGCACCATATCTTTACACCTCATGGAATACCGACATCAATTGTCAGCTATGCTGACTCCCAATTCACCTCCCAGTTTTGGAAATAGACTTTGAAAACAAGCGGAGTTGAACACATTATAGCTACACCTGGCTATTACCAAACTAATGGACAAGCGGAAAGGAAGATCAGGGAATTGAAAACCGCATTAAGGAATGTTGTTAACACATGCCAAACAAACTGGCGGACCTCCCTCCTCGAAGTAACAGCTTACTCTAATGCAGGTCAGTCCGATACTATTAGAATGTCCCCATACCAAGCTGTGTATGGACGAGAATGCCAACTACTCGATACCTATAAAGTCAACTCTACAACAGCACCCTCATCCAAAAATTACTACAATTGACACCAGGAGATCAGAAATGCGGCATACTACGCATTACGGTTCGCTAGCGCAAGATCATGCAGAATGGCAGCTAAGAGGAGGAACTCACACAAACCTGTCGAGATTGGGGAAACGATTATGGTTCTTTTGTGACCAGATTGTAATGGAATCCAGCAGATCTCGGAAATTAGAGCCAGGCTGGCGAGGTCCATTTAACATACTCGAATTCGATAAACATTTGTAGAACTACACTGTTAGTATGCATGCAAGGATGTACCGAAGGAAGAAAGGAGTATTCCAATGTTCCATAGTCTAACCTTACTACCCTAATGATGATTTTCAGTTGCCAGGATTAGCATTTATGAAACCAGCACCGATCCTTGTCAACGAAGAACAGGAATGGGAAGTTCAATCAGTTCTTGATTACCGGGAACGATATGGCAAGGGACAGTTCTTGGTTAGTTGGAAAGGATATCCAGCAAGTGAGAATAGTTGAAACCGGTAGCAGGATTGGAACATGCGATGGATTTCGTTCACGCATGGTAGACAGATACCATGCCCGGAGATGTGTTTCCTACGGTATGTTCTGGGTTTATTCCTATGTGTTATTCTCCTACTAAGGATGGCTTTGACAGCTACTCAGATGTACCCTCGGTTGATAAAGGTTTTTGGGATCCTTATTTGAATTCTGATCATGATAGTGAGAATTAAAGATATTTTTTTTGAAATGAAAGTTTTATTTTGTTTTCGGGGTGTAACCAGTACAGGTTACTGGTTTAAGATTTCAGGTATCAGTTGATACTGCTTATATTTTGAATTTCTTTCCGGCAATGAGGTGTGCCTCTAGCCTGATAGTATAGGGTTTGATACTCTATATGTTTTATGCTTGGTTTTGAGTATCGGTTTGATACTTCATATGTTTTATGTTTAGTTTCACTTATCGGTTTGATACTTTATATGTTTTATATTTGGTTTCAAGGCTACCAATTGGGAGTCTTATGTGTTGTGAGCAATAAGGCTCCGGGTAGCTTGAAAAGGTGTATTTAAGAACCGCTATTCTTCACATTAGAAGAGGCAGACTTTGACAGACAGAGTTTTCAATATATACTTAGTTGAATAGTTACTTTCTTCAGTTCGCTTTGAGAATCTTTAGTTTGAGATCTACCAAATATCTCAGAGACTGTAGTAGTCGCAATATAGTAAGAAGTCTATTCAACAACCTCAGTTAAAGCCTCTGGACTTTGATTCGCTAGTTACCACCTTCAGTAAAGAACAAAGCTCATTATCCCTACGTCTACCGCATGTCCTGAGAGGCGGTAACAATGAGGGTCAATCTGGGTAGTGTAAGGATGGATTTGTCACCAGGCCTTTGCTGGCCCATGTACTGACCTGGCAGGTTCCAACCCAAGTGTAGTGACCACCACCTACCCAGAGATCCTGGAATCTATACATGACATGAGACAGGCCAACACTTGCTCCTGTTCCATCAGGTTTGTTATGGAAAGGAACGTGGGAATCGAAGAAGCTCTGAGAAATAGAAAAATCTTTCTTCTTTGTGCGTCTGGGAATATTACAGTGTTTCCTGACAACAACAATGCTAAGGTCTGTAGTAGGTGCTTGCAGTCAGGCCACTTTCAGGCCACATGTGCCTTGCCCCACCTCTTCAGATAATGTTTTAAGACACACTTGTCTAGGCAGTATGAATGTAGTATGCTCAACTGCCCAAGAAAAACTGTTGAAGCCTGTAGGCATACCAGGAGTATATGCTGCTGGTGTGCGAGGTCCAACCATGTTACTGGCTATGACCGATGCCCTGCCTTTCACGTAAGTGCAAAGTCTCTGGCCTTCTCTACTGGAAAGACAAATACGGAATCTCCCACCTCAGGACCAGTAAAGCTAAAGTCTGAAACTGAGAACAACATGCCACCCTTGAAGAAGAAAGATGGAAGCAACAAGCCCAGATGGTAGAGGTGGAGAAGCGGCTAATCTCCTACACCCAGGATCATGGACGTTACCAGTGATGTGCATAATGAAGGTGACAAGACCCCTACCCCTCTTTCCAAGTCTGCAAAAGTTAAAAGTAAGGAACTGGCCGAGTCCTCTCCATCCACCTCCATATCCCCGCAGTGAGGAATCTTGAAGAGCCCTGCTGGTAATGAACCTCCACTATCACCCACTGTTCTAGCATTTTCTAAGAGGCCTCTAATCTTGGCCTCGATATGTCATATGATAGCGCAGTACCAGATCATTAAAGGCGATACTGGTGAGGGTCCGAACGCAGTTCCTACAAGTGGGGGTGGATCCTACGAACACTACATTTAACACCCACTATGACTAGAACATCAAACATTGGGAGGAGTTGTCATAATCGGGCTCTGGTATTTGATTTGTTTTCTTATATTGATGTGTTTTTTGTGTTAGAAGCTATAGTTGACTCGCAGGGACTATAGGTAGCTATAGCAGTAGATCGTTTGTGTAACCGGTACTAGTTACTGGTTAGGATTTTCATGTATCAGTTTATACTGTTTGAGTTTTGAATATGTTTCAGGAAAACGAGGTGTGCCTCTAGCCTGATAGTATAGGGTTTGATACTCTATATGTTTTATGTTTGGTTTCGAGTATCGGTTTGATACTCTATATGTTTTATATTTGGTTTCGAGTATCGGTTTAATACTCTATATGTTTTATGTTTTGTTTCAGGGCTACCTTTTCGGAGTCCATTATGTTATGAGAACAAGGCTCCCAGTAGCTTTGGAAGTGTATTTAAGAACTGCTATTCTTCTCCCTAGAAGGAGCATACTTCGGCAGACAGAGTTTTCAATATACTTAGTTGAACAGTTACTCTCTTCAGTTCGCTTCAAGAATCTTTAGTTTGAGACCTACCAAACATCTCGGAGACTTCAGTAGTTGCGATACAGTAAGAAGTCAATTCAACAACCTTGGCTAAAGCCTCCGGACTTTGATTCACTAGCTACCACGTCGGTACAGAACAAAGCCCATCAACCCTACGATTACCGCATCTCCCAAGAGGTGGTTACAGTTTGGATTTGATTTCCTTTGCTAAGGGTTTGGCCTTTGACATATTTGTTCATTCCCATATTTGAGAGTTGTTTGAGGTTGTTAGGTATGGGGATGTAAGTCTCTAGCTTGTATAATGGGGGAACGGAAAGAGCAAAGTTGTGGCGGGCATCTACTTTCCTCCTACTAGTACCAAGTCTTGGTACCTGGCATGGTTGGCGGAACATGGAAAATCAGATATGGTACTTAGCAATTTTAATGCCCAACACACAAACTGAGACCCCAACACCGACTAGTACAATAGACCTGGAAAGTGGCTCAGGGTGTGGCTCATGTTATACTGCTATAACCTGGTCCTGCGAAACTAGACCAGCTCTCGCGATATCTCCATAATCAATCTATGCTGGTACCAGTCACCTTACATGAAACATAGGTACTTGGACATTGTGGAATGTGAATATGCTGCTCAGATGATAAGGCTACATGTGGACCTTGTAAAAGACATTATTCGCAGGGGCCCAGCTTGGAAGAAGGCAGATTGGAGAATGGTAGAAGGGGAACTTGACACCCTAGAGAAGGTAGTGGACATGAAACTGTGGGGTGGAGTGAGAAGTGTAGTGAACCCACTTCTGCAGGCCTTGGTTTGTAAAGCCTAGTATGAGTAGTGGACACTAGAGCTGGAAGGAATGAGGTTAGATGTAGTGAGACTCTGAAAATATTCCAGAAAGCAGGTTGTATGGCTGGAAAATTACAAGCGGATCAGATGTGTCTATCAGGACTTGCCTTTTACAAGCTTGGTTTGAACATGTTAGCATCAAGCTATTACAGAGCTAGCACTCAGACAGCTTTCAGTCAGCTAGAAAGTTAGAGGTAAAGCATACACTGCCTTCAATAGAGCAAGCGGATGCGAGGGTGGCAACATGGCACAAAGACATCAGAGACTTGATTGGACAACAAATATTTGCTAGTGACTCTATCCCTTGAGCAAATACCCTAGTTATCATGAACAGTGTTCAGGAAATGGGAATCGCCCTCACCAGATCCCCAACCAATATGTGGCCTGGTAAGCATGATATAGGGTACCCCTTTCAGAGGTTTTGAAAAAGGAAGCATGCGATGGCTATTCGATGCTTGCTAGCTAAAGGCTTGTGGCAAGAGATTGAAGACTGGCATCAGGCTAAAGTTGTACTAATACCAAAGGCGAGCAAGCTCAGATAGGACATTATCAAATGCGGGAGAATGATTCACTTGCTTCCCACAATAGCGAAGGGTGTGGAACATTTTGTACTGCTTTGGTAGGCACCTAGCCTTGACCTCAGAGAAATGCGGTTCTAATCTCATTGGAGGTGCAGGGCACATGATGCCTAGGCAGTAGTAATGGAATTCCTAAAATATAACGAAGAATACCAACACCTCATACTGTCAATAGACATTGAGGGAGGCCTTGACAACATCAATGTCAACTACCTATCAGATTTTTTGGTGGCCAGGGGTTGCACAGTAGACATTTGTTCCTGGGTGCAAAGGTGGAGGCTATGCCAGATGGTTCGATCCAAGTTCAATGGTCTTGTCTCACAGGTATATCACATTTCCTAAGGGATACTCCAAGTCTTGCCC
Source organism: Tuber brumale (assembly GCA_014065205.1). NCBI lineage: Eukaryota > Fungi > Ascomycota > Pezizomycetes > Pezizales > Tuberaceae > Tuber > Tuber brumale. The sequence goes on along the minus strand of JACCEG010000096.1, from coordinate 251,734 downwards.
CTCTCACCATTCCTGTTTAATGCCCTTGTGGCAGACATCTTCCAACCAAGGCTATACTATACAGTGGGGTCTGATACCTGGTAGTCTTGTATGTTAACAATGGGGTCAATATGGTAGCCAAAGGACACAAGTCAGTCAGCCTGGTATGAGGCTCCTAAGCTTGTTGCTGACTGCGATCGTGTAGCAAGACCTCACCGGATGGGTTTCACCACCCTTAAGATACTGTGGATTGGGTTTGGTGATGCAGCATGAGAAGAAATAGAATTGTTCACCGAAAATGTACTGCTATCCACAGACCTTCTAGTTCTGAGATAATGGGTACTGTTTTCCTTCACTTTTCTTCTCATGTTTGGTATTGGTTAGGAAAAGGTTTGAGGGTAAAGAGAAGGTTTGCGGCACTAGGGAGGAGGTTTGGAAGTATTAGGGGATTGGGAGCGTTGCAGATTTACTTGTTAGTGCAAGCAACCTACCTTGTGACCCCCTATTATAGACTTAAATTTGCAACTGACTACCTGTCGTATGTGAAACTGATTCAGGTCCACATCAATGTCTGCCTCCATTCCTTGTTTCAGGCCCTGATCAAGCTGGCAACCAATATACTGCATGCTGAATTTGGGACTCCACTTATCCATATTGAGGGCAGGTACCTACAATGAAAGTGCTATAGCAGATTCATTAATTACCGATACTACAATAATCAATTGTGGTTTAGACAGATTCGGCTGGAGAGGAAAAGGAATGGTTGCCCAATGGCAGACTTCACAAATAGTGCATGCCAGTCGACCTACCATTACGATTCAGAAAGGTAAAATGTAGATGGCACTTCGACAATGTTAGTTGTTTGAGAAACTTGCCACGACTTCGGATGTGGTTATATACACTGCTGGGTCAAAGTTCTGGGCGGGAGCTTGGTTAGCTTGGGTGGTATTTGAGAAAGGGCTCTTGACTCATGTTGACAGTTGCTCGGTTCTCCCATTATTAAGCATTGTTGATTGTCAGCTGTTAGTTATCGTCTTTATCCTCCTGGTCATATTGGCTTCGGTCGAGAGCACACTAGTACCTTTGTTCCTCGACTATGTGCTGGCCCTCACCCTGATTGACAATATATTTCCCGCAGGAGACATGGCTGCGATGTGGCATGAAATGTCTCCTCTTCTGAGAAACCTATCCCATGTTAGTATTGACTGAGTTCCTGAGCAGGAGGGCATCAATGGCAACGAGCATGTCAATACCTAGAGCAAGGCTTGTACACGCTTTCCACTTACACAGACCTGGAGGTGGGAAGGGGTCAGTTTCGATATAGGGTATACTGCGCTGCTAAGAGATCTGAGTCCCGAGGAGTGGAGTGCCTAGCAAGAGTGAGAAGGATATGGGTACCATGGTCATGACCCGAAGGCCCACAGGCATCTCCATGGCCTGAGACACCTGAACGCCTATGTACTGCTGCATATTCATAGTGGCACAGGCCTGGTCGGACATGACGGCTGTGACGGGAAGGAGGATAGACACTACCTGACTGCGTGACCCCATTACCTTAGAAGGCGCCCCACCGGAACTGAGCTTTACAAAGATGCGGCAGTTCCAGAATGGAAGTCCTGGTGGAGAGACCACCAGTTCTCAGGGATGGGTGTCATGAAGAGAGTAGTAGAGGTGGATAAGGAGGTGGTAGTAGCAGGTAATCCCTTTGACAAAAGGCTGGTAGTGGAGAGAAACTGGGTGCAGGTCAGCATACCTAATCTCACAGTCACCAAGTAGTGCGAGTGCAAAACTGGCTCTAGCAGCTGCCAGCTCTCATCTAGAACGTTTCCTGCTAAGTAGTTCTTCTTAGACAACTAGATCTGTAGAGATTGCCTCACCTGTAGCACAAGGATTGCCTTAGTATATACCACCAAGTAACACTTCTCTGATAACTACTTCGCAGCGATGCCTGAATGCTAAGGGCAAGGAATGAAGGGGTTCTGGCTCAAATAGAGGAACATCTAGAAAGGTTGCCCCAGATGGACTGAACCCACTTGGTTATTCGATGGGCTAGAACACAAGACCTTCTAGTATATGACCCTTGCCCCTTTTGTTAGTGGCTGATAGGAAAAGGACAAAGGAACTAAAGTGGACACATGAAGACGATGAGGGATTGCTTGGATAGACTGTATCTTGTGCTTGTTGACTAGGTGGATCAAATTTTATTGGAGGCGGTAAAGGGTGTTTGTTAGTAGATGATAGTGGATTGCAGCTACAATACGGAAAGAGGGAAAATCTGGGATATTGCTAGCCAACCTGAGCATCTATGAGCCTGTATAGGTAGTGATTTGGTTATGTTTTGGATTGATATTTGGTAGTAGCTGTACCCAGATGGGTATAGCCCACAGTAGTGTGTTTAGATAAGTACAGGAGAGACTAGTTGGATGCCAATATTGGTGGTACTAGTATAAATAAATTGGATTGCTCCACCTTTTATGCTTTCCTACCTTTTCGCACTCTGCTTCAGCAGTGATACCTCTTTACATCACAAACTATTGTTTCCCTTTTATCAGGCAGTTATCTGGGTTTATGTTGGGTATCCTACTCATTATCTTTTTTCTTAGGTATTGTGTGACAAGAAATGATACCTCATTAGTAGTTCTTTATGTCGACGTGGAATACTTCCTTCCTGTCTATAACTTATCGAGACTCAGATTATTACTCTTTGGCCATTGCCTACATTCCTTGCTTGAACGCTAATAATCTGATTGTATCACCATAGTAAAGTAAGCGATAGAATATAGCTATATTCTTAAACTAATAAGTAGGAGAGTATACGAGGTGGTACAATCTAATTTTTATTGTAACTTGTATCGCCAAAATTGGCATCCAACAAGTCCAGCCACCAAGGGGCCGGTTAACACACACCGGCCTCAGTAAACTAAATACATGACCCCAAACTACCTGCCCACCCATCGAACACCCCCAAATTCCCATTGGCAAGACTGCTACACAAAGCTATCTATGGTACAACATCTCACCGTGCCAGTAAACACCTGCGGTCATCTCAAACAAAAACACCAACCACTCGGGCGGGCTACTCCATGATCCCGCTAATGCCCATCTCCAACTACGAACAACACTACTACCGCCCAAGGCTGCCCCGCAAACCTCCCTGCATCCATGGGTAGGCAAACCCAAGTAAGAACATAAAAAGAAAAGAAATCCAATTTCCAACTCCCAACCTACCCGCAATGTAAAACCAAAACAACTGGAAGTCAAATTACACTGGGGGGTAGGGAGGACAGCCAAGACAGCCTAATTGAGTGTAATGAGCAGCTAGTAGCTACAAAAGTCATATGAGCAATACATGCCTTTCACCGATTGGCTAGTGATACACAAGTCCTCTCTGCAATAGGGATAACTGGTATCAATCAACTTGGCCTCTATCACTGTCAGCTCCACCGACGGGGCCACAAAACTATCACTCCCAACACTAGTGGAAACAGGTTCCCAAGCCGGCAATGACCCCTCCACAGAGTCGGGAAGTAAGGAGACAGGTGAGTTGATATCACGCTTCACTCATCACTCATTGTTCTTCCTCCTCTTACAAGACCCAGGCCAAGGATAGTCTAAAGTGGACGAGCCACCACCTCCACCAACAGCCACATCCATCGCCTGACCAGAGGTACTCTCCCCCTCCTCAGCTATGGGCTCAGCCACATGAAGCTCAGGTACCTGTAAGGACGCTATCACAACTGGGTCCACCATACAATCCACACCACCTCCAGCCCAGGAAGCTGACAAGGCAAGCAGAAAATCACGTGTGGTCAACCACATTGTGGCGAAGTCATACCAATGAAGGTGGTGGTCTTCCACTACATTATGCAGGGAATGAGCCGTGCTATATACACCACTCTCTCCAAGCAAGGGGAGCTCCTCCACCAGTCACAGAGAATTCTCAAAGTCCAGGCAACTCCCGAGCACCATAACCAGGGAGGATGTAGGAGAAGGAGGGATAACTATAAAAGTAATATCCCCTCGAGAGGCTGTCAGGATAGCTACTTTCTTCGTAGGACAATTAAGCCGCCGCAAATGGACCGAAACGTGATGCCGAAGGTAAGAGACTTCTGGTTCAAGGGCAAAGTTCTTCTCAACGGCACAAGAAGGAACCACTAATAACCGCGCAAACATTGCGGTAGAGGGAACCGAACCTCACTTCACCATAGTGACTGTAAGGAGGCGAGGTGACAATGAAGCAAGTGTAAAGATAAGAGAAAGGGAGGTGGGCCTTCCAATGAATGTGTAAAGTATAGAATAGAAACAAAGAAAAGACTTCAATCCCAAGACTTGAGAACTATCGTGAGGAATAAACCAAGGGCTCCCAAAGCCTAACTCCAGAATCACCACTATGACAGGATGGATCAAGAGGAAGGAAAGTATAATAGGAGGTTCAATCCAATTTTATTTATACTGGTACCACCCAAATTGCTATACGACCAGTCTCTTCTATGACAACCTCCACTAAAACTATCCTACACACAAAGCCTACACACAAGTACCAACAACGAAACCGGCTACCACGAAATACCTATAAAGTACAAGATGATCAAAGGCCTGCTACGTTACAACCAAATCAACCCACCCTGTAAACCCTCTGCTACGGGCTCCACTGCAGTTCCTATAGCAAGTCCGCATGTTTCTTTGTGTAATTAGAGGAAACTTATCGTGAAAACCAAGCGACAGTCAAGACCCAGGCCAAAGCCACAATGCAGAGGGAAAGACCAAGTCCCAACCAGTAAAAAATAAATGAACACTACCACTATCTGAATACGGCCACCTAAAAGCTCCAACACAATAGAAAACCCCACCCCCACAAATAACCCATAAACAAACGAAACACAAGCAGCACCAAGGGGGAGAGGTAAAGGCAATACCCCTGAACTCCTATGGGCATGCCACGCCATCAACCCCGCCCTCACAATTACCGATCCTTGCCTCTACGGAGACATGTACCAGCCAAGTTACCTCCAAAGAGCATATTATATGAGGAGGACCTGTACCAACTGCTTGCCACCACTACCACACCGACCACCAACATCTGCTCCGGCTCCCTGGAGCCGAACGCGAAACCCAAAGGGAAGCCAAAAAGGTTGTTATAGACCAGGTACTTCCAACGACCAACCGAAAGCTACCGCAGGCCCACACACTCCCGACCTGAAGATCTGGACAGCAGTCCAACCACAACGGGTCATAGAGCACAACAGAGAGAGCTAGCCTGACCTGCATCCTGTCGTACAAACAACCGAGTCCAAATACCTAGGAGGGGGGATAAAACAGGACCCCCAGCCAGGCCCCCCAAGCCAAATGTGAAATCCAAAAGGGAAGCTGAAATATTTTACGGACCCCGGGTGTCCAACCCAAAACTACCAAGGGTAAGCATACTGCCAACTCAATGGCTGAAAAGGCAGCCCAACTACGACATATCTCGGAGCGTGCCAAGAGATCCAGATTGATCTGTACCCTATTGAGCAAACAATACGAGCCCAAACACCTATCCGAGAGGGAGGACATGCTGTAGCAAACAAATCTCCCATACAAGGAGCGAGATCAGCGCTAGCGAAGCGAGGAATGCCATCCTTGTCCCCGAAAGGAGGGTGTGACTACCAAGCTACAAGTAATCCCCCTGGCCCCCATTACTACACTAATTGTCTGACCCTGGTATAGGGCCTAGCAACCACTTGCCTCCCACCATCTCAAAAGAACCGAAATCCCAAGGAGGATGGGGAAATTGACAAGGTCAAAAGGCTTTCCACCTGCAAATGAGAAAAAATCAACTAGTTGTCACCAAGAAGAAACAAGTCCTCCTGGGCTCCACTAGTAAAACCACTATAAATCCTAACTGTAGAAAGCATGCAACAGCCTAATCGTTACCTGAAACTCACAGTAAGAGGAGGAGCCACCAAGTAAGAAGAGAGGTAGAATTATTGCCCAAGTATTGAACCCATGGAGGAATGAGCTGAGATATGTGGCACGTGTTAATGTCTCGTCATGAATCATAACTGAGATGGGTGTTAGCATTGTGAAAAACAAGCCAGTGATCTCCCATTTCCTCCTATCTAAACAATGCAGCCAAAATGTGATCCATCAATGCCATCCCCCTGAGGACCACATTCAGGATACTACGTGAACTCAAATAACTACCTGATCAAGAGGAAATATCGGTTCATTGATGCAAAGAAGCATTACCGCCGAAGCGGAGTGTGAAAATGTAGGAAACTATAATAGGTGGTTCAATCTAATTTTATTTATACTAGTACTGCCAAAATTGGTGTCTAACCAGTCTTCCCCTCTCCTGACTCAATACACTACCATGGGCAGTACCCAACTTGCTACCACTCCTACCAAATATAAATCCTAAACACAACAAAATCACTACTAATACAGGTTCATGGGTGCTCATGCCAGCTAGTGACATCCCTGATTCCTACTTCTTCATGTCTCACAGCCACAACCCACTATCATCAAGCAACAAAACATTCTACTCCACCTCTCACCCAATTTGATCCACTCAGTCAACAAAAGAAAGTTACAACCTGTCTCAATAATCCCTCATTGTATTCAGGTACCTACTATCATCTTTCTGGCCTTTTTCTAAAGATCGCGCAGAAAAGGGGCAAACGTTGTAGTCCAATAGTCCTTGACTACACTCCCAAGATACAAACTAGTTCTATCTACATGGGGTAGCACATCCCAGCTGTTACTCTGTCTCAGTCAGAAAAGCTTTAGCCCATGTTCCAAGCATTCAGATTCCGCCACGAAGTGATTGCCAAAAGATGGTCGCTTCCAAGTTCGTACCGAAACTATCTTCGATCTGCAGGCTGGACAGTCCATCTGGACCTGATAGACCATGAAGAACCACATAGTCAAAAACATGCGGGCCAGGAGCTGGCAGCCCTTCAAGCTATGCTTACGCTCACACTGCTCGCGAACTATTGGGTTGTGTATGCTGACCAGTATCCTGTCTCTTTCCACAACCAGTATCCTGTCAAAGGGATTACCTGCCACCACCACTTCCTTATTTACCTTCACCATACTCATTGGGATCCCCTTCTCCAACTAGCGATGTTTGGTGTACCAAGACTTCCACTATGGGACTACCGTGTCTTTATAGAGTTTACCTATCAATGGGATGCTTGCTAACGTAGCGGAGGCACTCAGTCCAATGGTGTCCATCCTCCTTTCCGTCACAGCCTACACGGCCAACTAGGCCTGTACTGCTCCAGATGCATAGCAATACATATGCATCCATCTGGCTCAAGCCACGGAAGTGTCAGGGGCCTTAGACTCACCAGCCCAGTACCTATATTCTTCCCGGTCATGCCAGATGCTCCACCCATCTCGATGTAGTGCTTGTGCTAGTGTAGCATGGCCTATAACTGCCTGCCAAGGGATGCGGTAATCACAGGGTTAACTGGCTTTGTTCTTACAGAAGCTGGAAACTGGTAAATCAAAGTCCAGAGACTTTAACCGACGTGGTTGAATAGACTGCTTACTGTATCGCTACTACTGAAGTCTCTGAGATATTTGGTGGATCTCAAACTAAGGATTCACTAAGTGAACTGAAGAGAGTAAGTGTTCAACCAAGTATATTGATAACACTGTCTCTTAAAGTCTGCTTCTTCTAATGCAAAGTATAGCAGTTCTTAAATACAATTCTTAGGCTACCCTGAGCCTTATTTCTCATAACACATAAGATTCCCAAATTGTAGCCAGGAAACCAAACATAAAACATATAAAGTATCAAACCGATACTTGAAACCAAACACAAAACATATAGAGTATCAAACTGATACTGGAAACCAAACATAAAACATTTAGAGTATCAAACTGATACTCGAAACTAAATATAAAACATATAGAGTATCAAACCAATACTAGAAACAAAATATAAAACATATCGAGTATCAAATCAATACTCGAAACCAAACATAAAATATATAGAGTATCAAACTCTATACTCTCAGGCTAGAGGTACACCTCGTTTCCTGAAACAATTTCAAAACTCAAGCAGTATCAACTGCTACTTGAAAATCCTAAACCAGTAACTGGTACCAGTTACACTCTGAAAATAAAATAACACCTTTATTTCAAAAACATAACGAAAGAAATCCTTAATCCTCGCTATCATAATCAGAATTCAAATAAGAATCCCAAAAACCATTATCAACTGAGGGTACATCTGAATAGCTCACAAAGTCATCCTTAGTAGGAGAACAATACATAGGAATAAACCCAGAAAATACTGTAGAAAACTCATCTCCTAGCTTTTTGTCTGTTCACCATACTTGAAGTAAATCCATCACATGTTCCAATCCTTTCACTGGTTCTCAACAATTCTCACTTGCCGGGTATCTCTTCCAACTAACCAAGAACTGTCCTTTACCATATCATTCCCTATAATCAAGGACTGATTGAACTTCCCATTCCTATTCTTTGTTGATAAGGATGAGTGCTTGTTTCGTAAACGCTCGTCCTTGGGACTGGAAATCACCATTGGCATCAGTAAAAATAAATACTCACATCCGGTGCATTCTGTGCGTCTGATGTACAGAATGCCGGAACGTGAATCGCGATCCAGGATGCAAGCTGACATAGAAACCAGTGTCAGAATGCAGCCACCAAGCTCTGGATGCACAGGATGCAACCAGACTTAGCAACCAAACACACAGGACGCAACTAGACATAGTAACAAAACACACAGGACACAACCAGATGTAGCAACCAAACATACAGGACACAACCAGATGTCACAAGTAAAGGTGCAGGATGTCTCCTGACGTCATACTGGCATCTGGAGACATCCACTAAACTACCTGATTTATCGGACTCAGACACAAGAGTGAAACTCATACTACTACCGACCTGGGTCACAAAAACTGCATATACTAAAATTGTTTTTATTATTAAAGCTAATATACAGAAGCAGTGAGTACAATTATACTAGAAAAGACCACTTCTATAACAGCCTGTAACTCCATAGGTATTGGTATCGAGTAGACGTTCCTTATACTGTTGGAAAGCTGGCATCGAGTAGGCCTAGGTGCCAAAGCATTGAATACTGTGTCCAAAGGACTCTGAAGGAATCTGGCATCAAAGTCAGCACTTAACTATAACCTCACCAGGAAATACAACTTCCATAACAGCCTGTACCTCGATGGATATTAGCGTCGAGTAGACGTTCCTTGCACCGTTGGAAGGCTGGCATTGAGTAGGTCTAGGTGCCAAAGCATTGAATACTGCGTCCAAAGGGCTCTGAAGAAATCTGGCGTCAAAGTCAGTACTTAGTCAAAACCTCACAAGAGAATACCACCTTTATATCAGCCTGTAACTCTAGGGATATTGGTGTCAGGTAGACGTTCTTTGCACCGTTGGAATGCTGGTATCAGGTAGGTCTGGGTGCCAAAGTATCGCATGCTGTACCCAAAGGGCCCTGAAGGGATCTCACGTCAAAGGCAGTACTTAAACAAACGCTCGCCAGGCTGTAACTCCATGGATATTGGTGTCAAGTAGACATCCTTTGCACCATTGGAAGGCTGACGTCGAGTACGTCTAGGTGCCAAAGCATTGCATACTCCGGCCAAAGGGCTCTCAAGGAATATAGTGTCAAAGTTAGTCCTTAGCTGTTAGTAAAGGTAAGGGAGGATGTTGTATAGTTGCCTGACCTGTACCACTGGCAGGAAAATGATCCACACCTGGCCTGCCAGGATCAGGTTCAGGCTACAACCAGTAGAACTATTAGGCGGACGCCAAACTCAAGTATATAACTGAGGGACGTAGGCCCGAAATCTTTGATTGGAGAATCTGTCGAGGAAGGCTCGTCTCGATAAAGTAAGGTAAGGTAAAGATTTAAATTGTGAAACAATATTATATTGATAAGATCTCTTCTCCGTTGCTTGATAGTGTCTGTAAAGCACGGGAGGCACTTCGATATTTATATCCCGCGTCTGAGTGTTCGCGGACTACTTCTAACTACTATGTCTCCGAAGTACCACCCAGGTTTCAATACGCAAATGTCCAGAATCTTATAGTGCGAATACCGTTTGACCCTGAAACTTATCACACCCTTTCGCGGACTCGGAATAGTATTCCTCCGTTGAGATGACTGCGCTATTTGTTATACCAAACAGCCGCCTCCAACTTAGATGTCCGCATAGACTTTTATATGACTTTAGTCTTGTTGACTATCGTGCCAGTCGTCTCTTTGGTCATGAAGTAATCAGGTTCATGCTAGGCCACCTAGTGCCAATCGCAAGTCTGAGCCCGATGTGTCAGCGTCTTAGGGGGCTCCAACTTATCTAGGTCTTCCATTCTGAGCATGCTTCCCCTTGGTCCGCCGGCCTCCGTAGAGGGGTCCTATTACTAGGACCAACAAACCTACTGCTGATCTCAGAAGGGTATGAGTGGATTCGGCATACCCCTAATAGCTTTCACTACTGGGATGTCCTCCTAGAGTATTTCGCCGAAAATGTCCCGTCACCTTCGGCCCATAGTTAGGAAGCCTAACCTTGAAGCCTACTATCTCAATGCGCCTTTGACGGACTTCCTCAGTTCCACTTCTCCGGCATCGCCAAAGGTCTCCTCTCATATATGCTGCAAACAGCATGCGGTCGGACGGACAGCAGCGACGTATATGGTGTTATGATGTGGGCTTCATTGATGTGACATTTTAGTTATGGGACGCAACTCTCGAAATCTCACTAATGATGTGCGGGCCCCATAAGGGGGCCAGACGGGGGTGTTGGCTCCGGTAAATTGAGGGTCTGTGTGCAGTTACCCTACCGTGGGTCTGTGCACATGTCTCGGATTTCCATATGCCTAACAAGAACTCTATCACTCGGTTTTCCAGTCAGAACTTGTAGCATTTCGCGCAACAATTCTTCAAGAACCTAAAATAGATTTCCTGCCTTGTCTCTTATTTTTGCTCCTACATAAAGGTTAGCTCTGTTGCTGAGAGGCTGGTTCTAGTACTTACTAGGGCTAGCGTACTAGTAGTGTCTGATCCTTGTTTTTCTAGCCATGTAAGTATCACCCCTGAGTAAGAGTAACTAGATCCAGATGTGGGGCTTGCCAAGTTGGGCTCCTTACTTAGGATGTCTTCCTGATGCCCCTGATATCCCCTGTTACCACTAGACGCCCCAGACATTCCATGTTACCACTAGATACCCCTGACATCCCATGTTACCACTAGATATAGGTAGCGTCACCAGTACTCACAGGACCCACCTGACGTACCGGAGACGCACATTGAATCTCCTGAGGTACAGGATGCACAGGACACAATTGACATCTACCAGTTGTCCAGATGCGACACCTGCACATCAGACACCGCTTTTTGTTTTTGCTGATGAGGGTGGTAAGGTTTTACTACTGAGCAATGAAAAACTCCTTTCTTTCTTCTGTACATCCTCACATCCATGCTAACAGTGTAGTTCTATGTATGATCCTTGAATTTAAGAACTGTAAATGGGCCTCAACTGCATGGCTGCAGTTTTCGAGATCTGCCAGATTCTGTTGCAAACTGATCCCTGAAAACCATAATCCTTTCTCCAATCTCAACAGGTTGGTATGGGTTCCTCCTCTTAGCTGCTACTCAATTTGATCTTGCCCTGGCCAACCGTAATGCTTGGTATGACACATTCCTAATCTCTTGGTATCAATTGTAGTAATCATCTGATGCTGGGACCATTGTAGAGTTTACTGTATAGGTATCGCAGAGTTGGTATTCTTGTCCATACACTGCCTTGTATGGGGATATTCTAATAGTATCGGAGTGACCTGCATTGGAGTAAGCTGTCACTTCAGGGAGGGAGGTTAACCAGTTAGTCTGGTGGGCATTAACAACATTTCATAATGCTGTTTTAAGTTCCCTGATCTTCCTCTCTACCTGTCCATTGGTCTGGTAGTGACCCGACATAGCCATTATGTGTTCCATTCCTATTACCTTCAAGGTCTGTTTCCAGAACTGGGAGGTGAATCAGGGGTCAGCATCGCTGACAATCAACCTAGCTATTCCATGAGGCATAAAGATATGGTGCCGAAGCAAATCCATAGTCAAAATCGCAGTAGCATTCACTGATATCAGTATCAGCCAGCTGAAACCAACTGCTCTACCTACTACCACTAATACTGAATCATGTCCTTTCAGCTTAGTGAAGGGCTCCATGAAATCAATAGCATAGCTTGAAAATATCTCTGAAGGAAAGGAGAGCAAAAGGGTATTACCTGTAGACAATGTAGTCCATTCTCAATTCAGTTGACATATGTCACAATGTTGAACATAGTCCTTAAAATCCTTCCTCATCTCTGGCCAATAGATGTATTCAGTTGCATACCGGAGATTTCGATCAGTGCTATAGTATCTTTTATTATGTATTTCCCCTATCATCAGCTCTCTTCACGTTTCTCTATTCACTTTATGACCTTTCGGGATGTATAGGCAATCTTCTCCTCATCTTGTAGTGGCATACAGAAGTCCATTACATATATTGTAATGTTGCATCATGCCATTTTGTGAAGTGTAGTTGGATGTTACGATCCCTAACCGGTATCAGTTCTCAGCAACGGGTGGACGATACTTCTCTCTTTCTCTCTCGACGATAGTTCTTAGGCCGTTGCCTACGATAAGGTGGGAGAGACTCTCGTGTCT
>JACCEG010000096.1:135642-236622 GCA_014065205.1 Tuber brumale | reverse complement strand
CTTGTGACTCATCCTTCAAGTCACACGCCACATATGACTCACAACTGTGAGTCATATCCAAAACATCATAAACTAATCATATGACCGAAGTGGTCACATGCGCAAAACCCATGACCTCTAAATGAGGTCATGTGCGAAACATAACATATCATCATAACCATATCATATGACCAAAGTGGTCATATGTGCGAAATCCCATGACCTCCAATGAGGTCATGTGCGAAACATAACATACCTATGACTCATAACTATGAGTCATGTGAAAACCTTTCCTTGCTAAGCCACATTCGTGACATTGGAGTCCTTTGCTAGCTGATAGATAGGGTCATTCCTAAATCCTTTGACCATCTGCTCCCTCCCAATGTTTTTCATATCACCCACTCCTTGAATGATATCTCTTTCATCTACTACCTTTTGCAATACTATTACCTCCGCCTCCTCATTGGGTATCTCATACACTTTGTATAGTTCTCATTTTTCGTGAGGTAGGGAGGGTGGTTCTACTACTAGAACTTCATTCAGGTAAGTGAGAGGCCCTCTATAGAGTAGTTCATTGTGGTGATATTCAGGGCACTGAGAGTTGTGACATTTGGTATTGGTGGTACCACAGCCTAAGGCCTTCTTGATACGCTCCTAGATGGTGCAGATATCGAAGCGGGACCGTTGTGAATGAGTATCGTTGTTGTTGCGATCATCATCCGTATTTGGTGGGGTTTTAATAGCTGGTGGACTGCTGCATGGTGAGCCAGCATAGATCTTTGTTTTAGATTTCAATTCCTGGTGGTCAGGACAGAAAGGTACATCGCAAAATGCCCCATGCATTGTGGCATGTTCGAGTTCTTCCTCACTCCTGCCTCTCATATAGCTTCGATGATCTCTCCAATTGTTTAAGGATTCACTATTTCTGTAATCATTGGCGTCTAGCTGTGCTTAGTCAAGGCTGCAGTTGCTTCCATATTCTGAATGAGCATCGATGTACTCAATAGTCTGGGTTTCGAATCAAGACATCTCGCGTTCGGTAGTAGGCTCTTCACATGAGAGAAAAGATGAAATATGTGAGGGACTAGGTGAATTGTCTTCTTGTGTGGGACCATTTGCAGTATGTGGGTAATTATCATTCTCTTCATAAAGACGGGATAATGCATCTACTAAATAGTTCTATCGTCCAGGTCTGTACACTATTTTGGTTTCGTATTTTCCAATGAACCCGCTCCACCACAATTGCTTCTTAGTGGGTGTCGTGCTTGTTTTAAGATACATTAGAGGTAAATGATCAGTAACAATAGTAAACTTGCTTCCTGCAAGTATGTGGTGAAATGCCATCAGTGCATCAACTATCGCCAGCGCTTGCTTATCAGTTGTACCATAATTCATTTGGGCATTAGAGAATTTCCTGCTATGAAGCGAAGCAGGTCTAGCATTCTCAGGTGCTTCTTCTTGTCCTACCCGTGCTCCTACACCTGTGTTGGATGCATTGGTTATTCGCCATATTGGAAGTGGCGAATCATATTGCAATGGTTTCATAACCTCATATTTTGAAACAATTCACTTAACATTTTCCATGGCTTGGTCCCGGGTGGTGGTCCACACAAATTCTGCTATTCCGGTGAGTTCCATTAAGGGTGATATAATGGTTGCAATGTGTGGCAAAAACTGACTGATGTAGTTGACCATTCCTAGAAATTCTTGTAACTGTTTCTTGATCTAGGGTATTGTCCATTCTTCTATCTTCGCTATTTTTTCCGGAGCTGTTCATAATCCTTCGTCTTTGATAATATGGCCTAACCCCTCTATGCTGTTGACGAAGAATTCTGATTTCTTCTTACTTGCATAAAAATGAGCTTCCTTTAACTTGTCGCAAATCAGAGATATGTGTTTCAAATGTTCAGACTCTGTATTGGAAAAAATAAGTATATTGTCAATATACAGGTACATGAAATATCCTAAGTAGTCGGCGAATAGGTCAGACATTATGCACATGAAGGTTCCGGGAATATTCATATCTCCTTGTAGCATAACCTTGCTAACAAAATATCCAAATGGTGTCTTGTAAGCATTCTTGCTCACATCGTCTGGTTCCAGTCTTGTTTGGAAGTAGGCATTGCTCAAGTCGATTTTACTTTGGTATCTTGCCCTTCCTAGATTGTTTAGGATCATTGTTTGGTTAGGAATAGTTTCAATACCCTTAATCGTTATCTCCTTCCTGACCATGAGGTCCACCAATAGCCTCCTGCATTTCATGTCCTTCTTCTCTTGTGCAAATATTGGAGCTGCCGATAAAACTGCTTGTTGCACTATAATTCCTGCTTTCTCTTTTTCTCTTAGCCATATACTCATGTCTGTCACCCATTGGTCTGGTATTGAGTAGGTGGGTATAGAGCTCTGCTTTTTTCCTAGCTGGAGGTTTATCTTGTGATTGATCTTTCTTAGTGGTGGTAAGCTTTCCGGTATTTCCTTGGGAAACACTTTCTCATGTTGGTCTATAACATCTTCAGTGCTAATCAGTGCTGCCCGGATCATGCCACTAGTAGGTGTACAAACGATTCGAATGGCCTGCTTTGGAAACAGGATAGCTAATTTGACACATTCAATATGGGCTTGGTGTTGTTCCTGAAAAGGCATTCCTATTAGAGCATCATATTTTGCTAGGTTACCGACCAACATCATAGTTCATGGTGCACTCAACTTTCCTGCTGATATGTTGACTGTACATTCTTCATGACCTTCAGACCGCGATCCTTTCATGGCTAGATATATCCTGATTGGTGTCTTCAAATCCTGATAGGGAATTCCATGTGATGTCACAATGGTAGTGCTAAGCAGATTGGCTCCTATCGATCCTGTATCAAACAGGACTATGGCTTCTTTGGTATTTATATGCATTGTTCCTTCGAGAGTGTCATGTGGTTTAACATTTGTTAGTCTAGCAGCTATCGTGAGGATGTCTTCTTCTTCTTCCTCTATTTCTATGTCATTGATAAACACTTCTTCTGCTGGATTTTCCTATTCTACTCGATTGAAGGTAACTTCCTTCTTTACCTTGGTTTTGCGTTTTCCTTTGGCCTTGTCATCTTTGCTAGGACAGTCTCTTACTAGGTGTCCTTTACCTGCACAGGTATAGCAAAGACCTTCATCTTTTCGTTCCTTAGGCTTGTTGTGGGGCTTGTTGTTTGTTTTCTGATTGTCCTTCTAATATTCTTGTTTGGAAGTGAATTCTTATACTGGTTTATTAAACCTTTCTTTCCCATAAGCGCCAGTGCTTTTTAGGATAGCATCTATTCTTTCTTCATTTTCTATGACTTCCCTAATAGTATCTATTGTCGCATGCGGTAATTCCACTTCTTGTCGTAATCTAGGGTACATGCTCTTGAAAAACTGTTGAATAAAGGCATAATCGCTTATTGTGTTAGCATGTAGGCATGATCGAAACATTAGCAAGTCAGTTGCCATAGTTGATATTCTTTATACCTTATCATTATGTACTTGCATGATTTTGTGAAATTTGCGATAGGTATCATCTTTTTGTTTCGAAGATCGGAATCTTTCTCGTAGGAATCCAACAAGCTCTTCTCTAGTCATATCTTCTCTAAAATGCTCAACTACTTGGAAAGCTGCTTCTTGAGCTCATCCTTCAGTATAGAGGATCCAATAGTTTCCTCCTCTGGCCTCACTAGTTTGTAGCCTATTTAGCCATAGATATAACTATACTGAGTTATACCACCAGTCGAATGCTTCTGGTTTGAGGTCATCTCCTTTACCAGTAAACTTACTAGGTGATGGTACTTTGATACTGAGTTTGGCCATCATGACTGGGTTAGGCCTGAGAGTGGGTGGTCTTGGGACTTCTGATCCTAAGGCCCCTGGCCCCGAGGGTCTTACTTCTGAAGCCAAGTTGTCTGTTCCTTTGCTACTATCAGAGCTATTTGTATCGTCGCCTGGTAGTGCTGGAGGTACCTGTGTACCTGCAGGCTTTCTCAGGGATTCTGGATACCCTCCAGGAGTAGTGGTTGGCAGTTCTGGTAGTTGTTGTGATGATTCTCCTACTGATTGTTCAGCAGCATCTCTAGCTAACTGCCTAGCAGCTGCGTCGCTTACCACTTACTACTTTGCTAGAGCCTTCATGAACCGTCCTTTAGAATCTCTGGTGCACTGTTTAGAACCTTTCTCAGGGGCCTTGCCCTTACTTGGTCCTTGAATGCCTTCTATCTTAATAACTTGTTGAAGTTAAAAAAATATAACCGCCTCCCGGGTGATGCAGTAATCAAGGGGTTAACGGGCTTTATTCTTACAGAAGGTGGTAACTTGTGAATTCAAGTTCGGAGACTTTAACTGACTTTCTTGAATAGACTGCATGCTGCATCGCTACAACTGAAGTCTCTGACATATTTGGTAGATCTCAAACTAAAGATTCTCGAAGTGAACTGAAGAGAGTATCTGTTCAACCAAGTATATTAAAAACTCTGTCTGTCGAAGTCTGCATCTTTTAACGCAAAGAATAGCAGTTCTTAAATACAATTCTTAGGCTACCCTGAGTCTTATTTCTCATAACACATAAGACTCCCAAATGGTAGCCTTGAAACTAAATATAAAATATATAAAGTATCAAACCGATACTCGAAACCAAACATAAAATATATAGAGTATCAAACTGATACTCGCAACCAAACATAAAACATATAGAGTATCAAACTGATACTTGAAACTAAATATAAAACATATAAACTATCAAACCGATACTCGAAATCAAACATAAAATATTTAGAGTATTAAACCAATACTCGAAACCAAACATAAAATATATAGAGTATCAAACCCTATACTATCATACTAGAGGCACACCTCGTTTCTTGAAACAATTTCAAAACTCAAGCAGTATCAACTGATACCTGAAAATCTTAAACCAATAACAGGTACCGATTACAGTCTATAGATACTATTGTAATTTTAAACCTACAAGATCATAATCTAAATGGGGTCTCCTATATAATTTGGTAAATAAGCTTTTAAGCTACACACTAGTCATAATGCCAAGATATATCTACTACTGTGAAAAGACTTTGAGCCGGATGGATGTTTTGGCACCAAGAGATATCTACTACTAGTGTTACTACTGGAGGGCCTGGATGTCTATAATATGCAATGCAAATGAGACTGATAATGGGGGATAGTAATTCTCATGAGAGGTATAATGAATGATAGACAGATAAAAAATCTGAAGAAAGGACTGCTTGGGGATGGTTCTTGCAAATCCACTACTAGAAAAATCTACTAATGGACTCAATCTAGGCAGGCTGCCCCCCAGTAGAATGGCCATGCTGTCTAATCCATCACCTCACCATCTGAAATACAAGCTGGTTGGTGCAGGCTCTTTGGCTTCCAAGCAGGAATGTTGTCAAGCCCAGCACAAGTATGTTATTTCAGTTCATTCATGAGCTTCCCTGTAGGAGCAAGTAAACTGGAGGACTGTTCAGTTCAGTTTTTGATTTAAAATATGACATGATCTAGGTGAGATAGACCGATTTCCATAAGAGACAATATGAGATATGTATCACCTGAGAGCGAGGCCTACATCTCATCCTCATCTGTAGGATTATGCTTGTCAATACTTGGCATAAGTACAAAGATTGTCAGACATTATTCTATCTCATCGTCACCTGCATGACGATCTGCATCCTGGTCTTGAATGAGCACTAAGGATATCATATTATTTTCCTAAGTAGGTTCTTCCTGACAATTATTATTCCGACAGCTAATAGCCCATATATCTAGTACAGTTGTCCTCATCTGCAGCTGAACTCTGGTTCTATCTACTTGATTACTGAGATTGAGTGTCACCTGCTTGTCAGCATATAGGTACTCCCTTAGTGCAGGTATCTCTGGCCTCAGGTTGCCTTCTTCATGGTAAAAATACACCAAGAAATGGAGCAAGTCCCACAGTATGGGAATTGAGAACAGCCAGGCACATATCCTTTCACTATCTTCGATGAAAATAAAGTCCATCTCTTATAGGGATTGTGCAGGAAGCTGGCAGAGCAACCTGCTTCTTTGGCCCGCAGTGTCCAGCAAATAGCGAACCCATCTGGCTGGTGTACATTTCAAGATCATGGTGCACAGGGCTAGAATAGTGGGGTAATCCCAGACACCTAATCGGATTTCAGAAATGTGGGGGCCTCACCAATAATCAAATTGATAATCTGAAGACACCTTTAATAACCTTTTTTGTATGCTGCCTAGACCTGTACTGCATAATGATGGCTGGACCCAAACTATATACATTGCATGAGGTAGCCCAAGTAATACATTCCAATCTATAATTTCGCCATGAGTAACTAGAAACTTCACTTCAGTAGCTGGTAGAGAAATGAACTAACCTGTTTGAATATTAGCAGGTAGTGCTGGGTGCCAACATAAAGGTGCATGATGTTCATGTGTATTCTGTATGACTTGTGCAGCGGGGACTCATTTTGGCACATGATTATGATATGTATTTGTAGTAGGAGGTTGATAGAGGTCTTGGTCATTCTAGTTATCCTTGTCATCCTCGCTATCATCACCATGCTCTCTGTTCTTCCCATTCTCGGCATCCTCAGCACCCTCGATATCCTCAACATCATTGACGTCCTTGGCATCATTGGCATCTTCAGCATACCTGGCATGCTCTGCTTCCTTACCATCATCACCATCCTTGTCAACCTGGCCAGCTTGACTAATATAGGCTACTTTCGGGGCAGCAGCTTGTTGTACATGCAGGCCCCATTGAGGGGTTGCACTAGGCAGTAGCAATAGCTGGTTAACAATGATATGAGCTGGGACAATTGCTACAGTACCCAGCACAAGTTGAGGTACTGGACTTTTTAGAAAAGTGTCTCTCAACTTCTTACCACAGTCCTTTATGAGCATCATAATGGCTTCTTCAATCTGTCGCCTCCTGAGTATGTCATTGGCCCCCATCATTACAAGATAATTGCTGGAAGGCCAGAAGCTCCTCATATAGTGAAATATCTTATGGGAATTAGTACTTGAGAATATGTCACTATTGATAAAGTTTCTTGCTAATATCTAGTCT
Source organism: Tuber brumale (assembly GCA_014065205.1). NCBI lineage: Eukaryota > Fungi > Ascomycota > Pezizomycetes > Pezizales > Tuberaceae > Tuber > Tuber brumale. The sequence continues at coordinate 229,556 of JACCEG010000096.1, read as the reverse complement.
TTGATAGTGTTTCACCATACTATATAGAGCTGTCTGCAAGCATGAATTAGAGAACAGTTAAGCAAAGTCTTATAAGTGGTGATTTTTTGATTACCGGCTCTTGCAGCGGTAATCTTGCTGATGGTAACACTGGCTGGACAAAAAACTCGGGCCCATCAGCGCTTATGTGACAACAATACCATCAACTTCATATCTTTGTCAACTTGCTACCCAACAACCATACCTCTTCAGAAGACCAGCTTTCTATCAGAGACTGAGAAGGGACAAATAAATGTCCTAAGATCAAAAAATGACACTTTTTCCTCCATTTCCAAGCATCTTCACCCCCCTCTATCTCTTGTTAAAAACTTTTACAAAATATATGAAATGAGGGATTCTACCAAAAATAGTTCCTCAACTGGCAAACTCAGAATAATCAATAAACAAACTCAGCACCACCTAGCTAGGGCATCAAGGCATAATAGGTATCAGCCATTAGCAGAATTGCACAATAAAATTGCCTCTTAAGCCTCTGTAAGGACAGTCAAGCACAGCCTTGTCCAAGTCAATATTAAGAAGTTGAAGGCAAAGAAACACACTCTTTTGAAAAAAAGGCATGCCTCCCAGAGGCATACCTAGACAAAGCAGCATAAATAATGGACAAAAGAGGAATAGGAGAAGATTGTTTTTAGTGATGAATGCATGGTAGAAAAGGCTAAGAATCCAAGGAGTATTTGGGTCTTTAGAACACTAAGGGAAAAGTGGAAAAAAGAGTATGTTCAAGGGGTGACAAAGGGGCCTGGTATCAAGTTAATGGTATGGGCTTACATTTGGGGGTGATGTAAGGGTGGTTTCATTCCTATCTTTGAGAAGACTATCAATTGATAGGTCTATATTCAGGTTTTGGAGGATGGTTTGCTGGATACTTTGCAAGAGGTTGAAGATACAATTGGAGATCCTGTTTTTTACCAGGATAATGCAAAAATACATGTTGCAAGAGATACCCTGACTTGGCTGGAGGAAAACAATATACAGGTCATGAAATAGCATGTCTGTTCACCAGACCTTAACTTTATTAAGCATTGCTAGAAGAGGCTTAAGGAAAGGTTGCACCAGTGCTTTCCTGATATCCATAAGGCAAAAGGGGGCCCTGAAGTAGTAAGAAGGAGTCTTTCAAATGCCCTCTCAGAGGTTTGGGCAAATGATATTGAGGAGGACTTTTTGGAGAAGCTCTATAAGTCTATACCTAGAGGGTGGCTACTATACTAGAAGCAAAAGGATAGTATACAAAATATTGAATTTCTTTTCTTTAAAAGTTCTTTACAATTTTCCTCTATATTTATAAAACATGTGTTTGAAATTTCATCTCTTTCAGTAGTGTGGTTGGTTGGTAGCTCATAAAAACATGATCAGGCATGTGTCTTTGTTGCATTGCCGGCCCGAGTTTTTTGTCACCGGACTTTATGATAAAAACTTTTCTGCCCTCACCGGACGAACCCTCATTCCAGACCCCCCGTTGTTATTGTTGAAATGAAACACACTATGGCTGGACCAAGCGTTCCGGCGTCCCCACCGGAATCTTTCGGTGTCTGTACAACTCACATACCTAGTTGACTTGGATAGTATAAAGCATGGGACTTTGGAGACGAAAAGGGTTGGCAGTAGACACTAACTATGCGTGCTAGATTTGTATCAGTATTGTTTGAGGATTTGGGGTAGTGGGGGGTCTCTTACATTTCGCTGTTATTTTTCTCTCATGTCTGGCTGATTTTCCACCGACGCTCTCTATAAAGACCTTATACTTTGCCTTTCTTTTTTATCGATAATTCTCATTCAGACATGTGTTTCTTCACCTGTTAGACGATATTAATCTCTACTCATCCTTTCGTCACCCTCTTTGCTGCTCCTAAGTAGAAGTGAATATACTCGCATTCAGGAACTCGCCCTATATACTTCACAGTTATTTATATTTGGGTCTAACTATTTCTAGTTATCACGACATTCAAAAACCTAAGAGGGAACGATTCGCTGGAGAAGGTGAGAAGGGAAAGTGAGGAGAAGTGGAAAAGAAAAATATTGCGGACTTGAGGTTGGACTTGGGTGTTGAGGCAGAGCGTATGGGCATCAGTAGTCAGGAAGAGGAGGGTGAAGAACATGCCACATGTGTGCCCACTAAATGGACGACTAAAGGTGTTAATACCACATACGAATACTTGACAAAATAAAGCTCCTCATGGGAATTGGAAAAACCGTTCCTCAAATAATGCAAACTCTCTCTCTCCCCCACACAGTGCTTCCGGATATCCAATTGCCCAGGAGGAAACAGGTGGGATTTGGCCATCTAGGGTCTCAGGGTGCGACTAGGATATCCCAATAATAAAGGAAATTCCAGCCTATCCCAGTGGCCAACTAGATCACCCAGATCACTTGGCGGTTGGAATATCCTAGTTATAATAGTTATCAAGGAAGGTCGGGTCAATTAGCGAGTGATAGGGTATGAACAGGAACAAAATTTTACCAAAAAATTGGAATTGGTCCATTAAAGAGATAAATTTATATGGATATAGAAGTAGTATAATTCGCGGCATGTTCCATCCAAAGTCCCGGGATATGGTGTTACTAGTTTTATAGGCAAATTTCCTTCCTCCAGTCACCTCCGGGCTCCCCAGCGTCGTTCTCCGGGCTTTCACAATGTTCTGTAGTCTCTACTAAATCCGCAGATTTTCAACTAATTCCCCTTCACAAGCCTACTTTGCATTTCCGTCCATAGGACGTTCATCCGAACATCTCCATATCCCACTTTCTCCCACTTTCCCCCCAAAATCTCATCCTTGCTGATAATTAGTTAGGCCCTCATGCTTCTAATCCCAATCTAACACTTATTCATATAGAGGAAGTGGGACATTTTGCGGGTGCTGATAGTTTTCGACAATTAGCTAACCCATGATAGCTATAGATCTCTTTTATCTTCCAGCTCATGCTAAGGGCTCGTTCAGGCTGCTCTCTCCCAGAGAACAGCCCCAAGTGAGTCCCTCGCCATCAAGTTTGAAAGGAGCGCGCTCAGGGCCCGCATATGCTGTTTTTATGTTGAGGTGAGCAAACCCATATAGTGGTTATAGCCATAGTGAAGAAAGAGTTAATAAAGGGGGCATTTTTTAGTGAGAAAAAGGCTGCTGGAAGTAGAACATATTAAAGTGGACCCATGGGGGGCTCACATAATAAAAGCAGCAAATATGCCCAAACTCACTGGGGACAAAATTAAAAAATAAATAGATAGATAGGAAAACTGATAGGATTCCAACTAATATAAAGGCGGGCAGGCGGCAGAATGCAGGTCAGCAGAGAGGTTCAGAAAAATAATAAATCGTAGGTGATATTGAGTAACTTCCTTGGCCTACGGATAAATATTCCTCGACAAAACAATGAGTCCTTGTCATTTCTACCTCTCTTTTTCCTACACTACTCAGATAAATCATACCATGCATCGGTTTGTACAGTACAAACTCTAGGCTTTGGCAACCACCAATGTGCCTTACCTTGCCGTGGAGGTGTTCACAATAAACCTCTTTAGTGATTGTTTATAACAAGGCAGAGCTTCTTTTGAATAATTTGGGATTATGATAGCAACCAAGGGCTCGTTTGACAGCTATAAAATGGCGTTTTTCCGACCCTTATGGCGTTTTCGTCGCAAATGAAATATTTCAACACTCCACTTCTTTGGGCATAGATCAACTTGCAGTCCTCCTAACGGATTTTTGATTTTATCACAACAATCGGTAAGGTAGCTGTTAAGTTAGGATAGGTGAATGCTGTACTCGAGACTTGGTCCTTGGGATATCCCATCCACAAAGTGACCCACTCGGTCAAGGGGATAGCCACTTGACCAACAGGATATCCCCTCAACCAAGCGAATTTCTTGACTAGCATGGGACAAATACATTATACAAGTAAACACAACCTTGACAGAAGAGAAACCATAACCATTGGTCACTGATAACTAAGGACAAAATCGCTTCGCAATCAAAGCAGTAGTCACAGATGGAACGCCAATAATGATAAAAGGCAGGCGTGGCCATAGTCGGGAAAGAATCTGGAGGGGGATACCTATTCCAGATGTACGCCTGGAGGCCGCCAGGCACAGGCACAGTACACTCACTGGTAGGTGAATAACTGAGGAGTACTAGATGATACAACACCCACGACGTTATGATAATATAATCCAGGGCATTGTTCTCGGCTTTCAATTCGGGACCCACCAGTTTCCGGGATGTCCTTAAGCATGTTGTGGAAGGAATGCATGCCAGATGAGTTTCCCGTTTTTTTTTTTTTGCCACTATGGGAGCTTCACGGCGGCACCATTCAAGTTGCTTCAATGGGTAACCAAACAGGCCGAAAGATATTTTTCACCATGCTGATATTTCGGTAGTTGATTTGGGATCAGACAATTCCAGCTCCCATAGAGTTAACGAGTGACCTGGCGCGATGATTTCTAGTCAATATTCGTGATACTGCAAGGGGGCATCATGACTACTTCGCATTGCTATCTACCAGCTACAGAAATTTTATACAGTGTTTCAAGAAATATTCGGACCCCAAAGCCCTGGCCGGTTAACCTTTGACAAATCAGCAAATCCACTCCCGAGAGTGGATCCCACACATGGCATAGCACATAATAATATTATTATAGTAGCTGCAATTGGCCTGACAAAGGTCACCGTCACCTGCTCTTTTTATACCAAAAGTCGCTATTTTTAAGGCCGCCCAACACCGCCAGGTCCACCTCAGTTGGTTATATATCAGCTCTAGGTATAAAGCAGCAGTATGGGCTTCACAATACCCAAATTTCAGCCAAATCAGATGTGTCTTAGGCTGTAGGTTGGCCTATGAAAATCGGAATTTTCCAAATAACCACCTTTTTCTATCATGCAAGTACGGTCACCCATATAAATCATAGGGCTTAGCATGAATATTTAGACACCTCGAGCTTCTTTTGTCTGGGCAAGGGCTAATTCACAATTAATTGCAGCTAAAAAGAAATCTGCTAGATCACCAAGCCCCCCTAATCAGCTGATCATTCTGAGATCTACACGCGAAACCGCAGGCCACATACCATTGCCAGGGGCGAGAACCTGGAACACAGGGATATGCCCTCGAGGAAAGCCCTTCCTCCCCACCCCTCACGGGAAAAGAAATAAATTCCCGCGCCGCCTCGCGAAATCCGTATGGGAGGAATACCATGTGCTTGGGAATAGCTGCACATCCGCACTTCAGCCTCAACCCGAGGGAAAGATCAGCGCTACCAATACCTTTACTGTCATGAATGGGATGTCGATGCCAACCAACGGCGGTGGTGGCGGCGCTATGTCCATAGTGAGTGGGCAACATAACCCACTTCAGCATTATCAGCAACAGCTCCAAGCCTCTCAAGCCGCCTTGGGCCCGCATCCTACTTATCCACTAGGTAAAGTTCAATGGAGAAATGCACCTCCTCCCCCCCTTTATCCCCGCTATCTGCATTTCGGCACTTCCTCCACCTTGTTGTGTGATTACAAGTCCCCCTCATGTGCGGAGCGAACATAGAGGGGATACTGGGGGCTGAGAATTCGTTGCCAAGATCCCTCCTATGTTCGCTCCGCACCTGAGGGGGACTTGTACATCCTCCCCTGAGCGTGGCGTGGGGTCGCCCCGAAAACCCATCGCGTGCAATCAAAGCTAACGACCATCCGTCATGAAGGCACTCCGACCCAAAACCTATCATCACCCCATCATCACCCATCATTATCACCTACATCGGCATCAGCTTCCTCCGCGTCTTCCATGGCACTCCAGCAACAACAACTTTTGTTAAACCGTCAAATGGAGACCCAGAGTCAACTGCAACTTGACAAATCTCGGGTCACATTAATTCTCCAGATAAATACAGAGCTACTCCGAGAAACAATAAACCTTCAGGCAAATGGAAAGGGTGCCGGGGGTGAGGAGAACAAAACTCCCGACAAGGGATATATCGAGTACGCGACCAAAACCAGCACCAGACTCTTATTTATTTATTTTTGATATGTGCGTTCGCTGATACCCGAAGCTCGGTTTAGATGTATGCGACGGCTCCAATGCAATCTTGCCTACCTAGCTGCAATTGCCGACCGTTCGCATAAGCCTGCTTCCCAAATCCCACCCTCACCGACAATCCTGCTTGCGCCACCCGGAATGCCGGTTCTCGAGAAGATGTACAAAGATCTGCAAGGCCTCTATCCCACTGTCAAACCTGGGAACCCGTCACAGTCCGGACAAGCGCTGAGCCAGGGTGGAGGAAGCCAGTCAGGGAGAGGAAGTCAGAATGCATCGCCAAAGGTCAACGCTGCTGATAAGCCTACGACCCAACATCAGCAGCAGCAAACGCAGCAGCAGCAGCACCAACACCACCAGCAAGCTCAGCAGCAAGTTCAGCAGCAAGTTCAAATGCAGTCCCAGCAAAGCCCCCGACACGTAACATCACCTACCCCACCAGCGCAAGTCCCACATCAAGCTCTACAACATCAACAACCAATGCAAATGCAAATGCAAATGCAAGGAATCCCTGGTCAACAACATGTACAGTTCTCCCCTCCACACCATCCACAGCCGTCGCCGCATAATGCCCCTCAGATGGCACAGCAACACGTTCAGAGCGTCGGACCCGGTGGCCAGATCCCGAACTACGCGCTCCTTCAGCAGCAGCGGCACGCGATGATGCAAGCGCAGGCGCAAGTGCAGGGTCGGCAAATGCAAGTTCAGATGGGAGGGGTTCCGTCCACGGTGAGCATGAATTCCGGTGTAGGCGGAGGCATGAATAATGGTATTCCCGTTACCTCAATAGCTCAACAATCGGGGATGCCACAGCAGGCCATGATGGGGAATATGGGTATGAGTATGGGTATGCCTCCAGGTATGGTTCCGGGAATGGGAGTACCAATGGGTATGGGGGCACCAATGGGCGGTGGCCCGATGGGGGGGCAAATGGGCGGTCCTATGGGCGGGCAGGTGGGGCAAATGGCACAAATAGGGGGTCAGATGGGGGGTCAGATGGGGGGCCAGATGGGAGGTCAGATGGGAGGTCAACTGGGAGGTCAGATGGGAGGTCAACTGGGAGGTCAGATGGGAGGTCAACTGGGAGGTCAAATGGGAGGTCAGATGGGAAGTCATATGGGGGGTCAGATGGGAGGCCAGATGGGGGGTCAGATGGGAGGTCAGATGGGAGGTCAGATGGGGGGTCAGATGGGAGGCCAGATGGGGGTCAATATGGCCCAGATGGGTCAGATGAGTCCTGGGATGGGTCCGCAAGGTTTTGACATGTCGCAAGGAATGTGGAACGGCGGCTGGCAGCCTGGGCAGGGTCAGTAATGGAAAGCATCTGATTTCATTGATTCAAAATCACAATTCTCCTTACCGGTATTAAAAAAATTTCTTTTTCTCCCTGGGAATTACAATATGTTTATGTTTAAAAAAAGCTATGTGGAAAATAGTCTCTAGTTTCGTTTCTTTGAACTTGCTAGGTTTTCCTACCTTCCGTGACTCTCTGTTCGTTTCCTTCATCTTTGTCCTCAGATATCCTTGTGGCAAGCAGAAGCAATCATGATTCATGAACCTTATAATGGCTTTGTCAAGTATAGTCACGTCGATTTCGGCAAAAAGAAATGAAAAAAGGACATAAGCTCTGATTCACATTCTCTGATTCATCGCCTGCCATCACTCACACAAGATCTCAATCAACCTATGACCTTTAGTATCATTCTTGCACCTTCCGGAAGACGCGTAAGTCACATGCGCACGTGTGTTCGCCAAGAAGTGTGGTATGGGGGCGGAGGGCATAGGTTAAGCTATGAGTGAAGTATGATAACTTTTGGTGCAGTCGACTCTGATGTTTTTTTTATTTTATACATATACCACACGGGTCACTCGCCCTGTCAGAAGATGATGGGAAGACATCGGTTTCCTGTGATTGGGTCGAAAGAATATCTGCGTTGTCAGCATTATGAGGTAACTTATGTATCATCGTGGAAGTTAAAAAAATGGGGTTTGCACGCCCTATCATCATCATCATAGTATAATATCATTATAATAATATATTATTATGATAATATTATTATTACGATAGGGTTACCAGCGTGGAATACCAAGCCCGCAACAAGGCCACGATATATCATAGTATGGTATCATAATCTCAAGTTGGTAAGGTTGTTGGGTAGACCATCATGGGACAGGACGGCAAATGCTTCCCATTCTTCGCTACACACTAGCTGCCCGCGGTTGCTCTTATCAATAAGGCACAAAATACCAACAAGGCTACCATCAGCGCTCTTGTGAGTTCCATCCTGCGCAGGAGCCTTACTCAAGTCTACCGTACCAGCACAGTACGAGTGCTGCGGCTCTCGAGGCATCATTCGTCCATACCGGTTTGGACCATGTGGCCCTTGCAGCCATATTGGAGGCTCTATCCCAGAGAATCTACGGGAACGTTTTGTACAGCTGTTATTGCTTCTGAGTACCCCGACCTTGCACGGCGCCCGTAGACTCATCGGGCGGCAGCTACTCGCAGATCGGGACAGATCAACCAAGTACTTATCACCAAGTATCTTTTTTTTTTTTTTTTTTTTTCTATTCCTCGCCCTCCTCTTCAGAATACTCAAGAGTACGGTAGCGGCGCCGGCTTGACAGTATAGTTGTCCAGACATGAGAGGAATATGATTTGACTGCGGTTGTGCGTTGGCCTGCATAGCAATGGCCGCCTTGGGAGCGCAAGTACCCGAAGACATTGGCTAATTGCAAGAATATTTTCGTGGAGATTGGCTGCTAGACAGAATACCGGTATGTGATGTTCTCTACGAGTAGATTTTGACCCGTTTATCTACGAGAGTTACAGGAAGTGGAGTAAGTTTTATAATCTGCATAATATTGTTCTTATTATTTTCTTTCCTTGCCTTATAATTATTATTTTCTAGATAATAGTTTTGGGGGTCAACAACACCGCACGTCTTCCCCTCTCTCTCCTACCATCATTTCCTTTCCGTCCTGGCTGTATTGTGAGGCACTCGCCGCGGTGTCGCTTCCCTACCAGTGCCTCTTGGCCTATTGAGTTCGGGACGGTATGATACTGTACAAAGTACAACAGTACAACCTCACCACACGTTAACCATCATCATCATCCCCCACCGCAACCACAACCACAACAACTAACAACCACAACAACCACAACAACCACTACCACAACTACCACAACCATAACCGCCCGCAACCATAAGCACCACTATCAGAAGCCTTTGGCCACTATTCCCCCTTGCCTCTCCTCCCCATCGACGGTGATCTCTTTCAACCACTCTCCCTCCCTCTCCCTCCTTTTTGGCTAGTTACCCTCTCATAATAACACCCCCGCTCCAGCACTCACTCTAGAGTTCAGAGTTGTTTTACGCCTCGTTCCGCCCTTCCTTCCGCTTCGAGTTCCCCCGGAAATCTGTCGCAGGCCTTGGCACTGCTGCCCCCCCTCTTGCACCTTTTTTTTTTTTTTTTTCTCCCTCTCTCTTTCCTTTTCTTATTTTCCTCCCTTCCGATTGCGGGTGCTATCCCCCTCCCCCCCTCCTTCTCTAGTGTATTCATAAATCACCTTCATCAACCTACGCCTGCCCCCCCCCTTTGCTTGCATCTCATTCCTCAATCTTTCGACCTCACTCGCCTTTCTCACAGGGACACAGTTGAGCGTTCATCTGTAGCGGGGGTGCGTGGCTTAAGGACTCATGGCACCGAGTGAGATTGACTTTTATAAGGTTCTTGGAATCACCAGGTACGCGACAGAGGATGAGATAAAGAAAGCTTTCAGGAAAGCTGGTGTGTTCTTCTTTCACTCTCCTGGAATATATTTTCCCGCGCTACCGATAGACCCTCCATGTTGCATTTTACATGTGCTAATTTACTTTTCAGCCAAGGATACGCATCCGGATAAGAACCCCGGTGACCCTTTAGCCAAGGAAAAATTCCAGGACCTCCAGAGGGCACATGATACCTTAAAAGATAACCTCGAACGAGCAAAGTACGACGAGGATAATCCTTATCACGGATATCCCGACGGTGCATTCCCACAACATAGCAAGACCAAATCGTCAAGAACTACAAAGAGATACACCACCGCTACACAGCCTACACAGCCTCAATGGGGACCTCCCCCTCCGAGTACCTCCAGTGCCAGGGGATTTGCCCACCAATCAGGAGCTCGAGCGAGCGCTTATAAGGCTACTTACGGTGGGCATCCTGAAGGATCCTATCGGAAACCTCATTCTGGCTACGAGTATACTGGTTCCTATAGGTCAACCACAGGCCATGACGATGGTTTTGAATTTTACGAACATAGGTATCGTCCGGAGTCGCCCAGAGATTATGATAGAAGCTCTTCAAGTCGGACAGGTACTCGCCAATCTACAGCTACTCCTAATAGTAGTGCTAAAACCGCCTCATCATCCTCATCCCGTACGAGACCCAATTCTACTCCCGATCCACCGCAAACAGATTCGGCTGCACCAACTCCCGAGTTCAATTTGGGTGCCTATATCAAGGAACGCAGAGCTAGAGAGGCTGCTGCCGAGGCGGAGCAGAAAAGGCAGAAAGAGGAGGAAGAAGCTGTGCGAGCCAGACGGGCAGAGATGGAGGAACATGCAAAGAAAGCGGAAAGACTGAGGAAGGACGAGGAAAGGGCAAATAAGGAGCGTGAGAGGATAAAGGCTGAAATGGAGGCTAGGAGGGCTGAAGTGGAGGCTAGGAAGGCGGAAGCAGAAGAAGCCAGAATCAGGAGACAGTGGGGCGAAACCAATAAGCACCATTCTAGAAACGTATTTGGCTATGAAGACACACCTGTCGCCTTCCCGTTCCCTTCTGCCGAAAATGATTTGGAGAAGAAGGCGGACGAAGAACTGCGTGCGAAGACTAAGAGTGCAGCCTCCTCTACTTCCAGGCAGAAGTCGAGGCAATCTCCCACAAAGCCAAGGCATCACCGCTCGCATGAACCTGATACCAATGGGTATGCTGATGGCTGGAATAAACAGGGAAATAATGGTGACAATTCGGGCGGCTTTGCTTATCCATTTCCCCAAGGCGAAGACGGAAACGAGAGTTTTATGGACAAGATGTGGAGAAAGGAAAAGGAGAGGGTGGCTACAGAGAAACAACGAGAGACTAACTCTGGGCAATGGGAAACCCCTTCTCGTGAAAATGACCCAAGGACCCATAGTAGGACCAAGAGCGATCCAAGACCTCCTGGAAGGCGGGGATCGTTCACTCGTCCAGAAACAGCAGGAGCTTCTTCCCCGCCTTCGCCGCGAGCTGAGCCAGAGAGACAAAGCCCTCGTATTGCGTCTCCGAAGCCGAGACGTACTGACTCTCAATTTCGGTCTGTACCCCATGCTACATCCGACTTGACGGATTATACTGACTTTTCGGAACCTAGCTTCGAATTTAATCCAATTCCGGATGGCTCAACCAGAAAAGAGCCACACCGCACCCCCGTTACACCGATAGGGCAGGAGAGTCCGCTTAGCAAACACCCTGATTTCCGCTTTTTTGGTCATGAGCCTCAGATCGATCCCTTCAATTACACTACTGCCGAAGAGCTTTTCCCTCCCAAGCAGCCTTTTGCTCGCCCTCAGAGTCAACCCGTATACCCTACTCAACCTCAACACGTACCCATTCCCCGACAGACCCCCCAGCCTCACACCCAGCAGCAACACCAGGCGCGACAACCGCCCGATGTCCAGCCATTCAAAGAAGCTCTCTGGGATAACTTAATAAAGACCACTGAAGCATTCGCTTTTCGACAGGAGGTCCCGGCGGCAGCGCTGGGCAGCCCCAAGAAGAAGATGAGCGGTTCAAGCATTAGCAAAGGAAAGGGCAAAGGGAAGGGATCCGTTGCCCCGGACCCTATCAATATTCCGATCCATAACTGTACGGGCGCCAAGTGTGAACAGTGCCCAACAGGTACTACTGACCCTGTGAAACCAGAGCCTATGGAGAACTCCAAGTCGCAAACCAGTCACCGAACTACGGTTGAGGATGACATCGATGCTATGGATACTGCACCAGATACTGGAGTCCCTTCGCCGACGGTTAGTGCTAAACCCAAGTTACCGAGGCTCGGTATCGGCCGGCCTGCGGATGGTGACTCGGCGTCCCCGCGCTCACCTCTCCCTGGGCAATTGGGAGGGCTCGATAACTTGGGCAAATTCATGAGTATGCTTCCTTTCAGGCACGCCAATGCAGGTCTTGAGAACCTTAACGATATCAAGGTCAACCTGCCGTTTCCACCCCAAGCCTCCATCCAGCCGCGACAAGGCCCCACTCCCACCCTGAAGAATAGATTCCCGAAAGTTTTCAAACCAGATATTCGCGATCTCTATGAGCCACAAACCCCGGCCGAGGAACCGTTTGCCGTTCCCCTCCCGCCGAAAATCCCCAAGACACCGCGAGCCGTAGCCCTCGAATCCTACAACACACTCTTCTACCTCGTCGAGCCATACATCACGAAATGGAATGAGTATGAGGGGAAGTACAACGCCCTCCACGCCCGCCTCTCGAGCTCAGGGCTCCATGACGTGATAACCCTTGACGACAACACAATCATGAACTACATCACCCGCGTGCGCGAGAAGGACATGATCCTGGAGGATTCGTACCGCCAGGCGCGTGAGAGGCATATGCAGGCCCTCGAGAGCTGGGTCAACTATCGTAACTCAGTCCTTGAGCTGAGGCAGGGATGACTATCCGGGACCCCCATCGGCAAACACCCCATTCTATTCGTCAACTCTATCTTGCTCTCTTGCACCGCAGTTGCTTTGGTCTTGGTGCATTATGGGGTTGTTACTGTGCCGCTTTCGTTCGATCAGGGCGTCAACAGGTTGGAGGGGGTTCTGGGATCGCTTTATTCAGGATAAATCTCTTTTCTTGTTTATGCCTCTTTCGGCTTTCGATGCACCTGCATCGGATCCGGTTATGGGCTTTAACGCTTTTCCCTCCTTTTTTCTTCGCACTACGCGTCAATTCATGGGCTACCTCTTGTCCTTTCAAATATCCGGGTTCTTTTTTTCCAGAGCTATATACCTTATATTCACATTTTCTTACTTTCTCTTCTTTCTTTCACCTTCTATGCTATGCTAAACCTACCCGAGTCCAGCGGACGTGGCTATCTCTCTTCGTTAATGGGGGTCACCATCGGGACTGAACGGCGGGGGATCGGATTTTTGTTCTTGTCATTTGTATTAGTAGTGGCCCGGCTTGCATAGGGCTTTTGGGATACCAGATGTTTGGGTGTAATTAATTGCTTTTATTGGGGGGTTCCGATTTGTCTGTCTTTGAGCGGGTAGGGCAGTCGGTAAGCGGCGTGGGATATGGAGTCATGTGATATCACTCGGAGTTGGATCCGCACGACTGAGTGAGGGCTTGTATTTGCTGAGAGATGGGTGGGCAGGGATTCGGCGGCGGTGGCAGAGTTTTTTTTTTGTGCGGGTATGAGTTTGGATTTTGGGTATGGAGATGGGGGGTGAAGGATTGGGGAAAGCTTAACTTTTATTTTATGGTAGAACAGTTTTCGTTTGTGTTTATTGCCGAAATTGGCTATTTAGAAATTACCATGGTGCAATGACGTTTCACTGTATGCTGTCGAGGCCTGTTCGCGGTTTAATGCGGGTTTACTCTCTCACAGTAACACTCTCTTGGGTCGACACGAACCAATAACACATCATTCCGATGTGCTCAATTTCTTTTACAACACCACTGTATGTCCAAGAGCAGAATTTAAGTTAAGCACTCTACAAAACCCACAAAGGTACACTGGTAATCCCGATCCCGAACAACCACGCATGAACAAAACACAGTATCACAACCCCAAGACGAGCGCTCACCCACCATCCACCACCCATCCATCCATCCATCACCCCTCCCGAGCCATTCATAAAAAAGAAAAAAACATAATCCCTCCACCAGGAGCAGTGTCCACCACCATAACATTGTAGCAACTAATTACCATACCATAACCCATCCCGAATAAGTAGTCCTAGCCCATATTCGGTCCTCGTATGAAAATGTCCAAAACACAGAAAAGGAGGGAAGGGGTTAAAAAAAAAAAAAAAAGCAAACAGACAAAACGGGAAAGAAGCCCATGATTTCGCCGATCGGGGGATAAACCGATCAAGGCGCTGTCCGGTTCGTCACGGTGGGTGGGTTAGGGGGGGGGGGGCGGACGTGGGATCACATGGTATCACTCGTATATTCTATTGAACTTAGCACTTATCCGCCGTACAGTACAGAGCTAGTTAGTTCCATTCCTATGCAACTAACTGGCTCGTTACATGACATTCTTAAATTTTCTTTGCTTTATTTATCATTCCTTTCTCTTCATCATTCCTTTCTTAACCTTTAAACTCCACACCTTATTCAACTGTGGTATGTCTTCCTCCTTCATTCCCATATTATCTATTTGCTTCTCTTCTCCTTACCTTTTCAGACTATGTTGTTATTGTTTTTTTTGTTTTTTTGTTTTGTGTTCTTTTTCTTCCTCCTGGATTGAGGATATATAAACTCATGAGAGTTCATGTAATCAAAAATCAAGCCTCACAACGTTTCTTTCTCTCTCTCTCTCACGAACACATTGATATATATTCCGCTGAAGGTACAGTACAGTACAGTACAGTACATGGTATTATGATGTATGTATCCTAAGTCGACCCGGATCCGTATCGTACCGGCTCGCTCCAACACCTGGTGTGACAGACCGACCACCCATGATACGATGCATTGCTTGTAATCTCGTGTGTAGCGATCTGATGCTCGACCTGCTACCCTCCCGGTACGAAATAGGTGGAGGAGGGAGGGAGGGAGGGAGGGAAGACACAACCGCTAACAAAAAAAAGAAAATTCCTCCGTGAAACCCTTCGATGCAGTATCCTACGCAAGACAGTGAGGGGAAATCAACCGAAGGGGGGGGGGAGAAACGACGTATTCGCCAATTTTTGAGTTCTCGCTTGGGGGAATATGTTTGGGTTCGTTCGTTCGTTACTGGACGGACGGGGCGACGGCGTTGGAGGGAGATGGTGATAATCTATGCTGCCGCCTATTGATCCGTGGTTGGTCCTTTGGTGCGGTGGCGGTGGTTTGTAACGCTTGGATGCTGGGTGGGGTTAATGGAGGGGATTTGTTAGACAGGTGCAGTGCTGTGCCACGGCTCCGGCGGTAGGTGGTGCAGAGTTATTGGAGAGTTGTGGGGGTTATATGGCTTGACTTGCTCTATGCTGGCTCCATTGCTATGTGTGCTTGGGTAGGTTCGCGTACGTGACTTATCGAGTGGTCGTGGCCGAGCACAATATATCGTTCGCAGTTCGTCTAGGTGTAGGCAGTCTTAATGAATGGAATTGCCCGTGAATAGATAGTTCACAGTGTATCATTAGGATAAATTTGGCGAGCAAGCAAGGAAACAGCCATTGGGTTCGTAGGCAAACCGCGATAAACTAAACTAAACCAAATCGCGGGTTACTAGTATAGTACAGCATGCAAAAAAACAAACAAAAAAAGCATCGCTCTTCATAAAGATAATATACCCCAATGCCCAATGGCAATACCCTCAAAGTTTAATACAAATAAAGGTAAGAACAATAAGCCCCCTTTGCGCCATCAGACAGTTTCAATCCCCTCCACAGCATCAATAGCCCTCCTCCCCTCCCTCTCGAAAATCTCAATCAACCTCTCCGCCTCGCAGCACAACCTCTCTTCGCCCTGGGCCGCATTCCACTTCACCCAGTCCGCCACCGTCATCTCCTTCTCCTTCTCCGTGAGACCCGTGTTGTCATCCATTTCCATTCCCGACATGTGAAAGACGGTGTCTAGGTCCACCGCAGCCCAAGGGCGCACAGTGGCGAGCTTGCCAGATGGTTTAGTCTTTGGAGTCGAGGCTAGCGGGACGGTGATTTGTGTTCTTACAGGGGAGAGTGGAATGCGGGCAGGTGATTGAGGCACACGAGCCGGGGAGCGGGGGATCGCAGGCGGGCGGCGGGTGGGGCGGGGAGGGGAGGTGGGGGCCGTGGAGAGTGGTGCTGGAGGGGGGACAACTTCGTCGAGCTCCGTATCCGAGCCGGGGTAGAGGTCTGGGTTAGGAGCGCGGTCGGAGAAACTTACGGATCTGCTGGTGGTTACAGGCCTGCTTCCCTTGGGTACGGATTTTGGTTCGTCTTCCTCTGTTTGATCGGGGTCTTCGGGCTTTGCCGAGTTGCGAGGCTCAATCTCAATTGCTTTCATAAGTCTCTTAACAGGACGCGCCTTTTTAGAGCCCTCGTGGATGGAAGAGGTTAGTTCCTCGGATTGCGACGACGCAAAGAAGCTCTCGCTGCCCTTCTTAAGGATATCTTCAATGTTTCTGCTCTGAGCAGTCTTCTTCCCAAGTCTCTTACCACCCTTCTTGGACTTCTTCTTTGCGCCGCTGGCAGACGCTCGAGAAGCGTCGCTTTCGTCTCCAGAATTACCAACACTGCCCGCAGTTTTGTCCGTAGCTACAGAAAGGAGGCTGCTTCTGGTGGGACGTTTCTTGGGGGGCACAGTAACCTTCTTGCCGCGCTTTATCTTGGGAGGTAGCGCAATCTCCTCTTCAGGCTGTCGATCTCTCGGGTTGATCTTATACTTGATAACACTTCCTAGATCCGAAAGTGCTGTCTCAGCCTCTGCTTCGGGGGCAATTGCTGAATCGTGAATGATTATAGATTCGTCTAAAGATGTTGCCATCTGTTCGCTCTCTGAAGCCATTGACCTCATAGATGAAGTCATGTTGTGCATACCGGTAGCGCCGGAAACAGTCGATCTCATGGAAGAAGTCATGTCGTGTGCAGCAGTAGTATCTGAGATAATTGACCTCATGGAGGAAGTCATCTGCGTACCGGTATTATCGGAGGCAATTGAGTTTATAGATGTTGTCGATAGTACACTAGCCCGGCCTTTGATTTTCCGAACACGTTTAGTTCTAAGTGGCACCTCCGGGGGCTCCTCGGTTCTAGTAGGCGGCGGAGGAGGTTCCTCTACCACGGGTTTCTCTGATTCAATCTGGGTGGGAAGTGGTGGTTGGCTATCAACCGAAATGCTCCTGCTAGGTAGCTTCTGCGCCTTTGCGAGTACTCTACCCCCCCTCGGCTTCGGGGCCTCAACCTCCTGAGGAGGAGCAACTTTCTTCCCTCTTGCCACCTTCTTAGCTGCGGGCCTCTTGGGCTCTGGATCCTCGGCGGGGGCAACCTCCACACGAGCTCTTTCAACCTTGTCCTCGTATCGTCCCATTTCTCGTGGGCTACGGGGCCCTTCCTCGGCATCGGCTTGGGACAAATGCTTCGGAATCACAATCGGCATCGAGAAATCCTGATTGTTATCCTTGAACAGGGGCTTGGTAGGCGACCGGCGAACGGAACCAGGAGTAGCCGTACCAAGTGGAGTACGGGATATCCTATCACCCCTTCTTGCTGTTGGTATTAGCACACCTTCGGGCGCATTCCGCATGCTTTCCTCGACAGCAATGCTAGTTCTACTCCTCGTCAAGCGTTTGGTAGTGCGAACGAATGGCTTCTTAAAGGTTGCAACATCCTCTTCATCCGTGAGCGGCCTCTCAAAGTCGATAGCCAAGGCACGGTCGATTTCGTCATCGTCAGGGACAAAGGTTTTCGAATTCTTCTTGACTACCGGCCTTCTGGTCTTCGAAGAGCTCCTTGCACCCTTCTTAGGGCGCCCCCTAGCTGGGCCTACTGCCACAGACTCGTTATCACTGTCAGCCATCTTGGCATCTGCATTTGGATTAACGCTCGACTGCTTGGCAAGACTGGCCCTAGTTGTCCGACGCTTAGCCGGTGGGGGTTGAATGTCGTCTTCATCTGTATCTTTCGAACCATCCCATATGATGACGGGCTCCGGGTTCTGAACGATACTGCTCGCTCTCTTCCTCCCTCTAGGGGCCTTTACCGGCTCGTCGATAACAATTGGCTCTGGGTCGACAGACAGTTCCCGAGCGACAGAGGGCGCCTTCTTTGGTTTCCTGCCGCGTGTTGTTTTCCTAACAGGCTCGTCTTCCCCATCGCCGATTGAACTGGCAAGTGACTGAATCGATGCCCTCGACGCGCGTTTAGTGGCACGTTTTGGCGCAGGCTTCCATGTAAAGAATGGACAATCCTGAGAGCGTCGACGGTGTTCCTCTCTAAACAATTTCCGTTAGCACCGTGACAACCAAGTGACAAAAGCAACATACAAAGGATCATCATTCATCTCCCATCCATCCAGGGTCAGTTCACAATAGGCACAGCTAGCATTATCTTTCGAATCCTTGGCCGGGGCGTAATGCCATCCCGCTTCCGCCATCTAAAACCAACAAGTCAGAACCAATCACCCATAAAAGCAGACAAAACTAAAACCCACAGTCCCAATCTTCGGCAACCACCCCCGCTTCTCTTCATGCGGCCACCACTTCTTCCCAAAAGTCATAATCCGCGCCTCGGTCATGATTGTCCCACGAGGATCCGATAGCGCCTTGTGATCATCCCTGGATGCCAAAGCATACGCAACCTGAGCCCAGCCGCATTCGGGGCAATGCTTAAAGTGCTCTGATATCGGATCGTCATCCTCTTCCCAGCCGTCAAGGTCCTTATCGCAGAGGTAGCAGGTGACGTTATCGAGATGCGCATCAGAAGGATTGAAGTAGAAGCCGGCATCAGCCAGCTATTCGAAAAAAATGTCAGCACCGATCCCGGAATTCCGAAGAATTGAGAAGAGGTGTGAATATACCTTTTGAGAAGAAGGTTGCTCATGCGGCCACTTCCCGCTACCGGCATTTTTATTCCCAACAGTGGATGATGCGCGCCGCTTGCGTGTGAAGGATGCCAGCCGCTTCTCGTGAATACTCATGTCTTTTTTCGACATGATTGTAAGAATATATTTTATAGGAATAAGAAGACAAAAGAGAGATGGTAGAAAGAAGAGAAGTTTGGTTAGTGGGCTAAGCAGGGGGCGGTTTGTATTGAAGTCTATTTTCCCAGGCAATTCTGGACTTATTTGTTGTGTTGATTGGTGGTGGTGATGGTGGAGATAGTTTGATCGTGGGGTTGTGAAATAGGGGGTAAACAGCTGAAAGAGGGAAAGTCCCTTTGTTGTTGTTGTCGTCGTTGGCCGCGCCGCAGAGGTGGTGAAATGGGCGAAATGTGTAAGGACTCTTTTTCAAGGCGTGTTTGTTTTTGTTGTGACTTGTGAACCACTGCCGTAGGAGGTAACTGGGAGACTGATGACTAAGCATTAAATAGGAAGTCCTATCATAATTATCCTCAATAGCCTAACAAAAACAAACTCCTCCAATTGCTAGGAACATGGGAATAACTTTCCTCCCTATCACCACCACCTTTGCCAATCCCTACTGTAGCCGCCCGATCAGGATTGACAGAATAAAAAAGTCATCTTGTAGAGTTATTGTTCCTGTTCCTCTTTAGTCTTGGCAGTTAAGGTAGTCTTCGGTTTTTATTTTTATTTCTTTCCACTCCTTATCGTGAAGCCCCTGCCTAGGTTCGTCATTGCTTTGCTCGGTGTCCGGCCTTGCTTGGTTCAAGAGCTTTCTACCTGAGCGGTGTTGATGGTCTTCTTCGTTTTTATTGGTGTCCAAGCATTTCCAAGGGTATCCTTTGGGCTTTCACATATTGTCCTATTCGCTCACAAGCATCTGATAAGTTGAGACATGATGATATCACGGCATTTGGCAGTAGGTTTTGCACTCCATCCACCACTACCAATGCTACCCTATTACACACAGGTACAGCAGAACACAATAACTAACCAACCTCCTCCTCCTCCTCCTCTTGCAATAGAGAGCACCCCGATTATACCTATTCTACCCCTCCAGTCACCTCCGACAATACCGAAACCTCTCCTCAACTTCACCATTGACACCGCCCAACGACAGCAATGACCCAAATGCCAAACTTCCCCCTCCACCCCCAGACTTCAATGAGCCAGACCTGGACCTATTCTCCTACACCCATCTCCCCCGCAACTTTGGCACAAACCAGCACATGCACGTCGACGATGCCCTTAAAGATCGCCTCCGCTTCCTCCTCTGGCAATTCCGTGCGCCGGTGCGCTATGCATTCGCCTACGGCTCCGGCGTGTTCTCCCAGGGCAGTAAGTTCGGCGGTGGTAGCGTAGCCGGAGGAAAGAAGCCAATGATAGATCTAATATTCGGCGTGACTTACACACAACACTGGCACTCTTTAAATCTCGCGCAGCATAGAGATCACTATTCATTCCTGGGTGGAATGGGAAGCGCGGTCATCAGTCATGTTCAAGACGGCTTTGGGGCTGGGGTGTATTTCAACCCCTACGTCGATGTTGGTGGCACGGTAATACCCCTCCTCCCCCACCCCTATACCCCACAAGAGAATGCGAGAAAGAAAGAGATCGGTACTGACGCCCAGGAGCTCAGCTAGTAAAATACGGTGTGGTAAACCTCGCAACCCTAATCCACGACCTGCAAACTTGGAACACCCTCTACCTGGCGGGGCGCCTCCAAAAGCCGGTAAAAATCCTCCGTGACGATCCGCAAGTGCGTCTGGCAAACCAGCACAACCTACTCTCGGCAATCCGCACAGCGCTTCTGCTCCTCCCGGAGAAATTCACAGAACACGACCTGTACACGACGATAGCCGGGATCTCCTATACCGGCGACCCGAGGATGAAGTTATACTCGGAAAACCCGCACAAAGTGAACAACATCGTCCGCAACCAGCTCCCGCACTTCCGCCGTCTCTATTCTCCGCTCGTAGAGCAATTGCCTAACATACAATTTTTGAGCCAGGGCGTAACATGGAACGACCCAGCGGAGCACATCATGCTGGAGCAGGATATGCACCCCCAACGCCGCGCAAATATAATCCGCCGTCTCCCGAAATCCTTCAGGGAGAAATTGTATTTCCAGTACCAGCGCAAGTTCGCCATCCCAGCACTCGACTTCGAAAAAATGGTTGGTCGAAGTGCCGATGAGGAACGCATGCTTAGGCGGGAAGGCGGCGAGTTCGAGCGCAGGATCGCGAGGGATTTAGACAACGTTGGGAAGGTTGTTAGCGGCGTTATTAAGGCTACCATTAGATGGCCGAGCACCGTTCAGAGCCTTAAGGGTATAATGACTGCCGGGCCACTGAGGAGTTGGAGGTATTTGAAGGAGAAGATGGGGAAGTGGTCTGCCGCTAGGAAGAGTGTGGGTATGGGGCGGAAGTGAAGGGGGGAAAGGAAGGGAAGTATATATGGTGGGAGGGTTATGATGATGAATACCTGAAGTGTTTTGGTTTAAGTTAGTCGTTGTATGACCGGATTCTTGGCCCCCCCTTTTTTTCTTTTTCTTCTTTCCCTCCGTTTGAGCGCTGGGCGGAGGGTGGTTTGGGAGCTGCTTAGAGTTTCATTTTCCTCAGTATCACCAGGCAGTGGCAGTCTACTTGCTTGCCTGGTTCCTTCTTGTACATTTATTCGGGTGCGCTAGATTGTGTGTAGAATGAGTAGTATTGTGTATTGTGAGTTGCCGGGCTGAATGTGCACCTGAGTAGTAAAATGAAGACCGAAAACCGCCAGCCATCTAACATTGCCACCATAATTTGCAATCAGAAGAAGAGTGTTGTGGGCCTGCGACCTTGACAGAGGGGAATTTTCACGGAATATACGGCAGGGCCTAATAGTTCAGTAGGTCTTTGAGATTTGCGTGTATCTATTGTTGCGCCATGTGTGCATTAATCCTGGAAACCCACAACACTGAATCATGCCAGTCTTCCGGATGGATACTATAATCGTACAAGTACATAGTTGGATATCCGCTCTCTATATATGTTCGGGGAAAATTCGCACTCATATGATACAAGCAGTCTCAACTTACCCTTCTGATAATATTGAATGATAGTTTCTTGGCTTTATTTCTTGAAACGTGACCTCGAGTGATATTTAATGAACTTATTAAAATGAGGATACATCGCGTAGCCTGGAGTTCCTGTACCGGAGGGAAGAAAAAGGTCATAAATAGGATAATATCACTTGATCAAGCAAGAATTGGCCATACAAACAATACCGGAAGCACCGTCCAGAAAGAGAAAACCGAAAACCCCCAATCCGGACCTGCCCGGGGCACTATAACCTCTTCAATGCAGCAAACCTCTTTGCTAGGTCGTCATCATCCAAGGCACTCCTAGTCCCACCAGCTGCAGCTGCCGGTTTCCTATTCTCCGTAACCACCTTCTTGGCGAGTGGACGCATAGCTGGTGGGTCAGGTAGTCTAACAACAGGGTGAACATTCTCAGTTGATGGGGATGGTGGGGCGATATTGATCGGAGATCGCATCTCACGAGGCGGGGTAGCTTTTGAGAGTTCTGCCGCTTTAGGGTCCGCGAGGAGAGGAGGGTTTTCACTAGCGGGGACAACAATGGCAGTAGAAGGATCGTCGTCACCCCCCTCTGGTGGAGGTGTACTCGGAGGCGTTTGCCCCCAAGGGATACCGTAGGTCCGCGCAATCTCCTTGAGATAGAGTGTTACGAGAGTCTCTGACGGGGGTTCGACACGAAGTTTCTTCAGGACCTATGAAAAATATTGGTTATTTCGATTTCGAAGAGGGAGTAAGGAAAGGTACCCTCTCTGCAACTTTCCCGTCACTGTTCTCGATTGCGGCAAGGGCAAACTCTTTACCGTACTTCTCAACAAGAAACTGGCGGACTTGCTGAAGCTCTTTGATCTCACTCCTGGGGGCTGCGTAGATGATGCTTTTCACAGCTTCCTCTAGTCCTGGGTCACACTCCCTACACTCGTCAACGGGATCCCACAGAACGGATGAAGTATGAGGGAATATACTTCGGTTCCATCATCCCTATCCTAGCTAGTAGGAGCTCACAATACAGCTCCAAAATTTCCATGAGCTCCACCGAGATGTCCTGTCGGATAATATTCTCCACTCGAATCCGGGCAGACTCTTCTTTGCCTTGTTCCAGGAGCTGGGCCATCTGTCGACGGTTTACCTTCGCTAGGGCGGTCTCCCGCTGCTGGGTCATTCGTAGGCGAGATACGGAGAGCTTAAGAGCTACCTTAAGCTTTGACTATTTTTCGGAGGTGTTAGCTATGGTGAAAGAGCACGTCAAATAGGGCAGAATTTACAATGAGTGTCGAAGGAGGAGGCATGGTGGATAGAGGTGAGAAGGACGAGATAAGATGAGAATATTCCGAATAAGAAGAGAGATGAGATGAGCAGATGAGAAGTGTAGATGCCAATATAGGAGTTATTGTGAAACGATGAGAAAGTTCCCCTCCAGATGACGAGGCCCCGCCGCCAAGACAGCAATGCTTTTAGATGATAATCTCAGATGGAGTTCAGATGTTGGTGTCACCTAACATTTGGGATGCTCCGAGCCTAACTTATACTTTAGAAGAGCATAACTGAGAAAAATCCCCCCAATTTCTCCCTGCCAAGTCCTCTTTGGGCTTGCGAGCGAAATCTTGGCAGACGTTGTATCATACCTTAAACACTGCTTTGGCTTCGGGTGTTAATTTTTTCTCTTTTGCCCTTTTTTTTTCATCCTACTCTTCTTGCCCGGTCACCTTCTTATAGTTTGCCCCACGCAATCTTTAGAAAGGCCCCCCTCCCCTGTATGATACTTCATACCTCATCACGCGACCGAAGCTTCGATTGCTTTATGTTTGAATTATGGCTGCAATAGGTCCCTGCCGGAAGCGGTGGCTCGCTGTTCGTGAGGAACTGACTAGAGGTATGTCCTCCCAGGCACCTAAAACGTTATCTCTAGAAAAGGGGTCGACGGGACTAATCAACGTTGGGAATAACAGATAGGCTGCCAACGAGAGTATTCAAGTGTGTTCTTGCGACTACTCTCACAGGTTTGTGTTCCCGTACGAAGGATCGGGTCGTCGGAAATCTCCAGACTTTTTGTGTTTCTAATTGAGAGCTTTAACTTTTAGTCATAATTTCACTACTTCCGAATATCCGCAGTAAGGATCCGCAATTGATCTCCCTTGCGTATTCGAATCCTTGGATTTTTCGCATTTTATTCTTTGCTTGCACTTACGGCGTTACTTTTTGTTCTGGGTTGGACGGTGTTTGCTAAAATGTTGTGTGGGTGTGCAGATGTATATAGCACGGCGGCATATCTGTCATCCATCACAACGGTGTTTGTGTCCTGACTCCTGTCTCACTGATTTCTACTTTGCGCTCAGCTAATATCTCTTTCGCAATATAGTTTTGGTATATAGCTCCGTTGGCCCATGACATAACTTTTCTCACTCTATCTAGGCCATCCCGGACGTCGACTTGGATCGATGGTGGAGTGTATGCAGCCTACCGAGTTACTCCAAGAGAGTGCATTACTGATTGGCTTGCTTTCTAGCACTAACACTCGCATCACTCGGCGCATCGATCGGTATCGCGTGGGCCTCGTTGGCGGTATACCTAGGATCACTTGTACATCCTCATAGTGAACGGGGAATGATGACAATAAGAGCAACCTTCCTGACAATATCAGTTTTTGTGCACGGTTACGTTAGGAACTCCACGCCGAGGCTTTTTATATTAGTTCTTCTTATGGTTATACCTGTAGTTATCGGATTGGTATGACTCCTCCTTTGCTGAAACCCTATTAAAATTTTCTAGCTTACTATCTGACATTGGGAGAAATAATAGACTTCTCCGATATACGAAATGAGCACTGTTTTCCCCAAGCAGTTTTTTTTTCCGATATTAACAGCTTCAGCAATTGTGCTGCTGGTAAATGTGGCAGTGTTCCCCGAGTTTGGAAGCACATACTTGGGCTTGACAACAATTGAAGCCCTTCAGAAGACCTTGAAAGTTCAAAAAGATGCTAGTCAGTTATTCCTGACTTACAGGAATCATCCAACTTCAGATATCAATGCAAACTCCGCGGGGAAGAAACCCTCCTTAAGAGATCTAACGGAGGCGAAAGGCGAGCTTCGCAAGAAAGTAACCGAGTGTAAAGGCGCCCTAACTGAATGCTCATTTGAACTTGCATTTTCAGTCCTTGCACCATGGGAATTGAAACCTATAGCAAGCAAAGGCGTTAAGAAGCTGGTCGCCAACACTCTCAGTCTTGTTGGGGCCTGTGAGAGCAAATATGCATTACTCGGCGATGGGAGTGTAACAGATAGCCAGGCAGCGGAGAATAAACACATCGAAAAGACGGGCTCAGTAGAAGAGGGTGCTAACATTGACCAAGTGAGACCGAGAAAAGAAATTGAATCCGGTGATCAACAGCTGTTGCGATACCTACTTGAACGGTGTGTAAAAGTTTGCCGAGTGAGCGATGGTGACTAGTACTAACGTGACACCTTTACGATCTCTAGGGTTGAGGAGCCACTGAGCGGCCTGCAAGCCACCATTGACAGATGTGTAGATATTATCAATACTTGTGTTGCATGTACATTTGTACTGGCTCCCTTTTCGGCTCACCACATTTGATGGGCTAACAAGTTTAGGACGTACAAACGCTTCCGTCCCTGAAACAGGGTAAAGGAACGCCTCGCCGTCCGAAAGGAATTCTGGTCCAGGAACTCGATGTGCATATTGATTGGCTTGAAAATGCAATCGAGGAATTTGGCAGAAGATCTACCGAAGCCCTTGAAGGTGCAGCAATTAAGGAAACCAACAATGTAGAGGTGATAGATGGGGAGATTGATGTGATGCCTCGGGACGAGATCTTCCTAATTAGTAGCTTTATACTGAATTTGCGTCAGGCTGCGTGAGTACATCGATTTCGGGACATTTCTCCCACCGGGAATCTAATTTTTATGCTGCCATTACTAGTTCGCACACGCTAGATATGTTAAACCATTCCCGAAAATTAGTCGAGCTCCATAAAGACCGTAAAGAAAGGCGAAGGATCTGGTTTCCGAAGATTAAGCTACGGAAATGGCTTTTCAGCGGAGTTGAAGAGCCCGAGAGTCTTCCGGCTGCCAAGAGGGATGCTTATCTCAAGGAAGGCGGAGACCCGGATGAGGACGAAATGGCATCCAGAGAAACGCTAAGGGAGAGGAAGGGGCGGGAAAAGACAGTGAGGGAGCGCGTAGCCGACTTTCTTGAATGGGCTGGCGATTCAGACGATGTGCTCTATGCTTTTAAACTAACATTGGGTGTTATGCTGGTGACTTGGCCGGCCTTCGTCAGCGGCTGGCAGATGTGGTTTTACTACAATCGAGGATGTAAGAGCCTTGTTTCCGCTTCCAATCCTTGATGGCACTGACAGCTATTGTAGTATGGGTCGGTTTAATATTCATCCTTGTTTTTGAGAACGCTGTCGGATCTACGATCTGGATCTTTGCCCTTCGTGCTGTAGGCACCTTGATAGGGTCTGTATGGGGTTATGCCGCATATGAGGCACGTAACGGGAACGAATATGTGATCGCAACCATGATCTTGATAGGAACAATTCCCGGCTATTACGTCCAGCTTGGGACCAGGTACATGAAAGCGGGCATGATCTGCACCATTTCAATGTGTGTTGTGGCGCTCTCCACGCATTTACAAACTGTTCCCGGATCGTCGCAAGAGAACTTTACGAAGCGTTCCGTTACTATGCTTATAGGTGATATCTATCTCGCCCTTATTTCCGGCCAATTTACTAATATCCTCAAAGGCGGCGTTGCTGCAACTTTGGTACAAATGATCGTCCTACCTGCCAAAGCCCGAGTGAGACTGAAAGAATCACTCGCTTCAGCAATCGTGCAGATTACCAAAATGGAAACATGCATAGCATACGGAGTGGATGATACTAGAAATATCGTCAGTACACCGAGGCTATTCCGGAAGTTCAAGCGAGCAGCAAGGAAAGCCGAGGAAGCCCTTGCCGGCGCAGAAACCTTCCTGGGCTTCACAAAGCAAGAGCCAAGGCTAAAAGGTTCCTTTGATACCCAAGAGGTGGTGTATAAAGAAATTATATTCGTCCTCCGCCAAATCGTTGACAAAATGGAGAACATGCTCCAAATGCGCAAAGCCTACGGTTCCGCTGTGCTAGAACAATATAACTCTTTAGTATATGGCTACCGCCGTAACGTCGCCGCTTCAATCACTCTGATGCTCTTCGCCTGCCACGAAGCACTGACGACAAAGCTTCCTCTTCCACAATTCCTACCATCGGCAAGGTTAGCACATCTCCGCATGGTAGTCCGCGTCCGCCAGATCCTACTCGAAGAAGACGAGCAGCAAGAGCGCGAGGGATTGAACCAGCGGTTAGACGCCAGCGCTGGGGCCCGGCGCAGAGCACTCAAGCTCAAGTTTCTCTCCTGGAACGCTTCTGCCGCTGCCTTGGAAGAATGTATAGAATATGTGGAGGAGCTGGTCGACCTCTTGAAAATGCTCGTGGGATCGAACGAGTTTAGGTCTGGGCTGCTGCACAGACCGACGTACAGGGAGTACGTCGAGAAGATGCGACAGCAGAGGATGGGTACTGGCGGGGAGGGTGTAGAGGGTGATAAGAAGACGCTGCCTTCGACGATCGGTAGCTCCCTCGCTGGAAAATTAGCGAAGATAAGGGGGAAGGGGGAGGATGCGTCTGTAGAGATTGATATTCCGAATCCGCTGCAGAGGATTCATTCACGAAGAGCGGCGGTGAAAACGGGGAGGCAGAGGAATAGGACTGTTGAGGTGGTGGAGGAGGATAGGTGGTAGCTACTCTTTTATCAGGGCTATAGAGGCGTTTTTCCCATTCTTTTGAATTTCGGATACTTAGTTTTTGTCACTAAAAGTGTATAATAGCGTGAGCATTGGGCGCTACGGTTGAAATGCATGGATGGGTTATAGGAAAAGTACAGGGGAGAAATTTATCTAATAGAATTTGGTATGGTTCGGCTGCGCGCACTTGTGGGGCGTTGGTGAGTGCGGAAGTGTAGGATCTGATAGCTTATTAGATTGCAGAGCTTGTATTTAGGTGAGAAATGCTGTAGTGGATACCATAATCGAATATAGGTCCTCTATAGCATACCCATAGCACCTGTATCCCTATCGCTCCCGTGGTATCCCGTCCACCTGTCCATCTATTACCCTGATGAAAATGAAAATGAAAATGAAAATGAAAGGAAGAAAGAATGGCACAAGAATTGCCCGAAAAGATTACATTTTACCTCCCATTATCCGTCCCTAATCCCCCCACAAATCCCCCACCACCCTCCTCCCTACTCCAACTTATCCAGGTGCTCCAACCTCGTAAGCACAACCTGTTTCGATGTCTCCTCAATCTCGCCCGCCAGAAAGACCTCATCAAGTATCGCATAGACCTTATAAAAATTAAAAACAAGATCCAACTCGCACACGTTCCCAAAAAACGCATCAAGCACCTCCACGAAGAAATGTATGGCCTCCAGATACGCGAGCTCGTTGTCGTTCGCGTCGACGCACACACAGAAGAAGAGGCCAGCGTAGCGGCGGTAGACGATCTTATTATTACGGAACTCGACGAAGTTGCTTTGGTTCTTTTGGTCGCGCGGGGCGACGAGGCGGTGGACTTCGCCTTTCAGTTTGACCTTTTCTTCGTCCTACGCATGTTAGTAGGGACGCAGAGCGGTGAGGGGGGGGGTGTGCGGGGCATACATCGTATGGGGCATACCACTTTGCTAGGCGGGTTTTGCCCCTAGAGTGGGGGAGAGTGGGGGTTAGCACAGCTCCGGGAGGGGAGGGGGGCGAGGGGAACTAACTGGCGGTTTTGGATTAGGATGAAGGAGAGGACCATTGCTGGGGGGATTAAGGAGGTTGCGTGTAGTAGCTGGTTCGTATTGCAGCTACGAGTACTGGTGATGGGATTGGGGGAGGTGTCGTGCGGTTGGGTTAGAGTTCGCGGGAGGAGAGCTTACAGTGCTTATGGTTGGTCACGTGGTTGGCTGGTTATGCTTGTAGGATGTGCTAGGATAACGCGGGGATGTATGGTCTAATAGGAGGTTTTTGCTGTGGTGGAACTCCTTGCCAACCTTCCCTTCAGGCGGCTTAAAGTGTATGCGTGAAGCCTCAGTGCGAGCCTGAGACTGATTTCTGATGGTCGCGAACAGCATAGTATACGGTACTCGAGTAGTGTCCTGCTCTTTCCAGCACCTGCCCCCAGTGGTACATAACAGGTAATAATGACTAGGACACCCCCGAAACGTTGGCAATCCTGAGATATCAACGGAACGAGAGGATTTATCAAAAATCCGAGGCTAATAATTGGCTCGGTTCTTTTTGTTTGCATTATCCTCAGGTGTCCGAGTTCTCACCCTCACTAGGGATAAGTTACCGGCAGCTAGTTACCTTTGAACGCTGAGATATGATACCTCTCCATTCCTTGGATGTTTGGTCTATTTTTCCTCCCGTACTCAAGGAGCTCACAAATCAGAAGCACAAGCTTTGCCTACAGAGATGTTGCTAGGAGGGCAAGATGGAAGGCTTTTCCGAGTGCCTACACTAAGCCCCTGAGTACGGGTAATACAGTGTCGTGATCAGACTGCCGGGTGAGAAGGATACTCGAGTATCATACAAGCATCACCTCTTCACGTGCGAATGAGTCGCTTGCCAAGATCTGGGTAACGCCTTTCGTCCTAAATTATCCTTACCCGCTTCCCCGCCATCGATCATCCCGCTACCCTGCCAGGACCTCGAGGCGAAACACTCAAACCCCCCCTACGATACCTACCTCCTCAGATCACGGGAAATAAATATAAGGCAGCAATGAATCCAGTAAGGTTTCCGAAACGGGACGGCGGAAACTCTGCAGAAGAGAAGGATCGGGTCGTGCAGCAGACGGACAAAGACGCTTCTCAGTTGAGGCTGAGTGCTATTGAAGCGGGATATCTTGAGGACCCATTCGCGAAGCTGTTTGTCGCCGGGGAGGTCCAGAGGCGGTACCCGTTAATAAACAGAGGTTCGGGGCATGCATTATAACTTCCCCGTCATCTGATTCTGATTGAATCGTTTACTCTAGGGACATACATTCGCACAACCGCCATCGACAAGCTCGTCAACAATTTTCTGTCCTCTTCCCCAGAGACACCAAAACAGGTTATCTCCCTGGGCGCCGGTTCGGATACCAGGTTTTTCCGCATAGCTTCTGCAAATCCGGGTGTAATACCAAACCTCGTCTATCGAGAACTAGATTTCCGAGCCATCACCAGTCGGAAGATTGCTTCGATAACTGCTTCCCCGGCACTCCAATCTCTCCTGTCGCCACAGGACCTCTCGGTAGATCGGACGAACGGAAGTCTCACATCAAAAAACTACTCTATCCACCCCCTCGACATCCGGACCCTCCACCCCTCCGCTGATTTCTCCGCTTCGATAAACACCGCCATCCCAACGCTCTTCATCTCAGAATGCTGTCTCATCTATCTATCCCCGACAGAAGCAGATGCCATTCTTAAATGGATAACCACAGACTTTTCCTCCTCGGTTGGTATAATATTGTACGAGCCGATCGGCGGGGACGACGCCTTTGGTCGCGTGATGATACAGAATCTCGCGGCGAGGGGGATCGTTCTAAAGACGCTGAAGAAATACTCTAGTCTCGAGCGGCAGATTGAGCGATTAAGGATTCTGGGATTCGCGGACGGGCAGCTTGCCGTCAGTGTTAAAGGCATACATGATGGGTGGGTCAGCCCAAGGGAGAGGGGAAGGATCGCAGGGTTGGAAATGTTGGACGAGGTCGAGGAGTGGGATATGCTTGCTGCGCATTACTGTGTGGCTTGGGGTTGGAGGGATGGAGGTGGGGTGTTTGCGGGATGGCGGAATGTGGGGCGGGGAGATTAACTCCTGCGCTTTGGGGTATGATACTGTAGGAGGATAATGGAAGTGCTCGAATCGGTTATATCATACTAGGATGACAGATGTATTGGGTTCTGACTTGGGCTCCATGAATCAAATTCTATGATAGATCATGAGGTGTGTTCAATCGGGTATGCGGTCTGCATGAGAGGAGGGCAGAATTCCGTGCAGTTCCATATTTTCCGACGTCACAGACTATCACTCGATTGCCCTCTAAATCTATTCATGTATGGTTAGGATATGAGAGGGGCGGTAGCAAAGGCGGCTTACTTGACACCGCAGAGACAGGAGCTGCAAATAATAGAGAACAATGAAGTCTCTGAACATGACGACGCCCGCACACAACCGGAATAGCAGCAGGTAAATTAGCTAGAATCGTACTCTGGTATGATACGCAAGTACCGGTACAGTACGGTAGGTGGTGATCGGGTAGACTAAGTCACGAAAAATCCAAAATCCCACCAACATAAACCCACACGGGAGGACAAAAAGGATAGTCTAAAAAAACCAAGGTCGGCAAGAGAGACAAGCCAAGTATCTTATCCAGCGATATATGATATGCATAGACATTTAATTTATCCGTAAGCGCGTTTTTCGCGGATAAATCTAGCGCACGGCTACCTCTTCCTAGCAAAATCCCGGACCCCTCGTTTTATCATACAAGTTTTTTATCGTCAGCATTTACCGGTACTCGTACCCCTTGAGAAAAATTCCTTGTCGTCCGTCATCATGCTGTGTTCCACAATTTGGGGCCCCCCCCCCTTTTTTTTTTTCTCCCCCCTTCCTTCTAGAAGAACTCCTTTTCCAGGTCTCAGACCTGAATCGAGGGAAGGGAAGGGAAGGGGGGGGAGGGGGGCTTTTTCTTTTTGTTTTTTTTGTTGTTGTCTGCCGAGACATGTACGAGTACTGTATCATAAACTTGGCGTTCGGTTTTTCCTCTTGTTTCTGATTCTGTTCATTGGGGGTTTTTTTTTCTCTCTCGCGGGTGTAACGTCTGATTGGTTGGTTTGGTTTGGCTAATTGTGGTAGAGGGAAAAAAAAAAAATTTAAAATTGGAAACACTTCTTGATGACTGGCTGGTGCTTAGTAGTGTGGGGAGAATTTGGCGTTTTTGGCGTATATTTGTGTGTTTCTTCTCACTCAGTTCTGAGAAAGATGGGAAATTTCTTTTCTCGGAGCGGTTGGCTGTTGCTGGGGGTAGGCCCGCACTTGATCCTTGGTTGTGGGAGTGGGCCGATTTCGGGGCCGGTACGGTAACACGCTTTTAGGGCCCGTGGAAGGAGAAATGCTTATCATAGAATTGTAACCCCCCCCGCTCTAACTATCCAATCGTTTTGGAATGAATAAACTCTGCAACAAAAAGTGAAGAAAAAAAAGGAAAAAAAGGAAAAAAAGTGAAACCGCTCGCTAACCTTTTTCGCACACCTTGCTCCGCTCTATCATACTCACAAAAGACCCAGCTGCAAAAAAAAAAAAAAAAAAAAAGAGAGAGATCCGAACACCTCCTTATCAATATATCTTTCCGAGACATCCTCCCACATTCACTTTCCCTTTGGGATCATGAGCCCGAACCCACTTCTGAATATTAGGGGGATAGTGGGAGGGGGTGCTCGCCAGGTTCCTGACTGAGCATCCGCCGTTGTTTGGAATATTCACATCGGTGTCTTTATGCGCGAGCAGCAGTGACACAATTTTCTCATGCTCCTGACGGCCTGCGAGGTGCAATGCGGTATCGCCATTGCCATCGCGCAGGTTGACTTGCACCCTCGGGTCGCTCAGAAGAAGTTTGACCACCGCCACACAACCCCTCACTGCTGCAACGTGCAGCGGAGTGCCACTA
Source organism: Tuber brumale (assembly GCA_014065205.1). Classification (NCBI taxonomy): domain Eukaryota; kingdom Fungi; phylum Ascomycota; class Pezizomycetes; order Pezizales; family Tuberaceae; genus Tuber; species Tuber brumale. The sequence continues at coordinate 196,902 of JACCEG010000096.1, read as the reverse complement.
CTGGAGCTGTTGTAGTTGATTGCTACCCTGGGGTCTTCTAGCAATGCTCGCACGACGCATTCGTGGGTCTGGTCTGCCGCCGTGTGAAGCGGTGTCCAGTCGTCGTAGTTTGTCGGATTCACGTTTATTCGCGGGTCGGCCAAGAGCTGCCCGACGACCGGGCTATAGCCCCAGAAGGCAGCGGAGTGCAGTGGAGTTGGGTTTCCGATATTTTGAAGGTTTATGTCCGACCTTTGGTCTTCTATTAGGAGCCGGACTACAGCCTCCTGCCCCCAGAAGATTGCCCTGTGAAGGGGTGTGCCGTTGCGCTTATCCTGGGTGTCTACTTCGACTCTCTTGTCGTTTAACAAGAGGCGGACCACTTCTTCGTGGCCCCTAGTGGCGGCGAGTAGTAGCGGTGTCGAATTCGCCTTGTCCGCAGAGTTCACGTCGATGGCCGGCTCGCGCAGCAGCAAGCGCACTATTCCGGCACGGCCGTATCTCGCTGCCAGTGCTAATGGCGTTCGGCCTTTGAGGTTTTTGGTGTCTGCACTGACGCCGCAAGCTAGGAGAGTGCTGATGACCTTTTCGCTCTGGTCCAGTACCGCTTTATTGAGGAGCGCACCCTTCCCCACGACGTTGAGGAGTCCTCTGTCGATGAGTCTGCTCACAGTGGCCTTATCTTCGCGCTCCGCTGCGAAGTAGAGCGCCCTCTTTCCGTAAAACTTGTGATGCTTGCGACACACGCTGTCAAGGAGACCGGGGGAGAGGAGGATTGCGAGACGCCGGTTCGCTTTCAAAAGGGCGTTTAGGTCGGGTGGTGCAAGTTCTCCCGCAATCTGGAGGATGAGCTCGTTTGGTAGGTGTAGGAATGGCATGTTTGTTTGTTTGTTTGTTTGTTTGATGGGTGATTCTCGGGTTGGTAGGAATGGAGAAAAGTCGGCTTATGGGGGGGATGCTGCTGTCTCTGGGGGATCAGAGGGAACGAGAGGGACTGGAGGCTGGGGGTTCTTATTGGAAAACGAGAAAACGGCTACACAGTAACGGTAGACTAGGCCAAGATTATTATTCCCTGCAGCCGGTGTCTGATTGGGGTGAGTGCCTGCAGCCACGTGTCGGAGGTTTCGGTCACGGCAGTTACCATTAGGCTGCCCCGCATCATAATATCTCACTCGTCTGACACTATCAGCTATCGACTAAGCGCGAGGCGCGGTGTTGGCGCGGCAACCTGAGGTATTGTAACCGCGTTTGCTTCGGCGATCCACTGCCCCAGAGACAAAAACGCCCCGTTCGCCAGCCAACCCTACCACAATTTATCTCTGTTGCTTATCGATAGTGGGTTTATCCAGATGAATACGGCAGGTAAAATTTTTTTTTTTTTTTGCAAGATCGCCGTGTACCGCATAGACTGGAAAACAGCATGCAAACACAATATAAACGCGCAGAGGGAGACGGGATCAGACCAATACACGGTACCTGCACTTTTTTAGAATCGACCCCTCAATTCCCTCTGGATTTGGTGCACTCTACGAAGTCCTAATATTATGTGAGCTTACTGCTCTAGGCAGCATATTAATATACCATTACCCAGCCAAAACTAGTTTTTTTTTTTCTTCTTTTCTTCCGTTACAAGTGCCCCAACTTTAACAGCTAGGACAGCAAGAACCCACCTCTCTGGAATGAGATCTGCTGTGTGAATGCACTGTTTAGATGGTTTGGACAACTAACTATACAGACAGAAGGAATAAGTGAAAAAATCATAGCATGTGGTGTTGGGAAAATTTAATAATTATCATAATTATTATCATATCATAGTTGTGAAAGTTTATCCTCAGGTTGCTCAGCTACCCTAGGACATTACCTACCTACCTACCTTGAGTCCCCCACACGGAACCAACAACGTTAGTCCTAACACGGTATGACAGTAGACTGCTGTAGCGATCGCAGGCCTCTGATGCTGACGCTGGGATTTTATTAGGTATGATAAGCTGTAGAATATTTAGGTTTGGGACACACCCCTTGCAGCAGCAGAAAAGTATGTTGGGACGAAGAGGTTTTTTTTTTTTTGCTCATATTTCTTCTACCCTCGTGTTACTTCTGGCCTAGGTCATTAAGTATCGTACGATATATCCTATGGGAGAGGGAACAATAGCCTACTGTATTTCCAGTAACAAGGAAAGCATTACTACTTTAATCCAGAGAGTTTCGAAGAAAAAAAAAACTTGTATCATATCATACATAGTATGAAATACCTTCCTTCACCAGATCACCTCATGGAGAACTTACACCTATCATAGGGCACAGTTTTTTTTTTATATATATTTTTATAATATTATTATCATAATTATCTCCGTACTTTTATATAATCAACTATACATATCATACAAGTGCGATTACATACAATATCTAGCTAGTCACCCTCCTCCTTTTATATTGAACAGCAACATTTATGATACCGTACTCTACGCTTGATACGTCACAGATATGATACCTAAAAGACTAACTAACTAACTAACTAACTAACTAACTCCCCCCCTCCTCTCCGCCAATATAACCCACCGCCAGATTATGTTACTAAACAAACTTGGAAATAAACTCTAACCCTGAATTTCACCATGTATGATATGATAGTGTTCAAGACGATAGTCTAGTCTAAACAACGACCCGACTTATCGTACCCGCCAAGACAAAACCAAAATAAATATTTACAGTATATCATATAAGAAAAATTCCATCATATGATAGTATAATCAGGAACTTCTCAGCCGCTTATCTAGAAAAACCCCGCCCCCTTTTCCGTATACAATACCAGCTTCCAATCTCACCATCCTCCATCCCATCCAATAGTCTACGAGTATAGAACTTTGAAGGCCTCTGCTGTACTTAGTACAGTACAGCACAAATCAGAAGAGCGGGGGTGGGGGGGGNAGGGGAAGATTTCTTGTTCCGAAAACCGGTCAGGAAAGGGTAATTGTTATTCCAAGTTGAAGTATCCATGAGGCACTGTAAGTCAGTCTAGATTCGAATGCGCCAGAACCAAGCATGATTGGTTATTACCGTATACTGTACCAGAGTTTTCCGCCAGGGAAAGGTTGCCACGTTGAGCGTCATAAGTCGCGCGTGTAAGTTGGGGGGGGGGGGTGTGGAGTTGGACAAAACCTTAAAAGTTATGATAGAAGTATGATAAGTTAAGTGATCGCCAGATGGATAAAGTGGGACGTTCTCCAAATAGAATATGCCATTATCGGGGAGGGAATAAATAAGATAAGTGGCGGGCGCTATGATAGCGAAGACTCATGCAGTTATCATATCATAGCTCTTGACAAAAAAGCGTTATGCATTTCTTGGGTGATACTTCATGAAGGAAGTAATAATTCCAATTGGCTAGACTACGGTAGACTCGAGGTTGGACTACTGTATGTGTATGCGATGGCTGATTGGTATGGTATTGAAACGAATTGTGTAAAAGCTGTTTTTTTTTCCAGTCTCGTATGTGATTATTAATTGTGTTGCTGGGTGGGTGGTGGTGGTGGTGACGTTCGCATTGCACACGAACCGCCAAAATCCTGGGGATTTGGTTGGCCAGGCTTTGACTGTCTCCAATGTCACGACATCGCGAGTAGACTATGGGGGTGTCCAAGCCTAGCTCTGGCGCAGATACCGGTAGAAGGTCTGAGAGTTCATTGGGGGTGGTGGAAAATCTTAATCCCTCCAAGCCTTTGATTTCTCGCCGATCATTCGTTCAATTAGATGTATCCTTACAGCAGCTGGTCTGGGTCTTTGGCTTCTGAAACATTGTATCATATTTCTCCCCGGACAACATAGTCGTCCGGTCAGATAAGCCCTACATTTTTACCCTCTAGTTTCCAATTTTTAATGACCCCATCGGGTATATATATCTCTCCAATTCCTGTTGTGTGCTTTTGGTGCCCTAGGTCCGGGGTACAGCATCGCTCCTCAATAGAGGCCACCCCCATCACAAATCCTCACTTATGTCACTGAAATTCTCAATTTCTGTCCTAGATCCCATTCCTAACAGCGCCAAGCATCACAATATCCTTCACTTCTGCGCCGCCGCCGCCAATTGCGCCAACTTTCTCTTCATGGAGCGAACGAAATCCTCCTCCACATAAATCGCCATAACACTCTCATGAGCGAGCAAGGCGTCCGCCCACTTTTGCCAATTCCCAATCTTCCTGATCCTCTCTATCGCCTCCTGGGGGAACACGTCAACTCCGGGCTTCGCGTATGTGTATAATCTAATGACGAATGAAGCGGTAAGCACCTCCGCAAGCGTGAGCCTGGAGCTCCCGCCAAAGAAGGGCTTAGCGTCTGCCAGTAACGGCGCCAATTGCTTCTCGATAACCTCGACGCACTCATTTGCGTGCCGTGTCCTTGTGGCGGCGTCGGTTGTGATGAGGGCGGATTGGATTAGCGGTTGGGCTTTGGTAAAATAGGTGTCCACGAAGAAGCTGATTTTGGCCCGCTTTAGAGCGGCTGTGATATCCCCCTTAGCATTTCAACGGTAGGTGGATGACCACTCCGTGGGTAGGAGAGGGGGGGGGGGGGGGGGGGTTGGGTACCCTCTGGAGTGCCCGGGAAGGGGACTAAGTGATTCTCTTTCAATTCCGCGAGGAAAGTGGCGACGATGGAGGATTCGGTGATTATTTCGTCGTTATATTTGAGCGACGGGACTAGTCCCCTCTATCATTTCATTCATTTGCTGTTAGCATGCGATGGTAGAGGAGTATGGGAGAGGGGGAGGAGAGGGCTAACAGGGTTGATCTCAAGGTACCATGGCTCCCTCGGCTTTGTCAGATCAATGATGACCTCTTTATAGTCTAGCTCGAGCTCTGCCAATGCTATGTGCGCGCGGTGAGCCCAGGGGCAGGTATGGTTTGTGTAGAGCGTGATGGACATTTTTTTCTTTTTTGTAATCTTCGTGCGGGGTGGTGGAGTGAGGAAAGGTAACGAAGAAGGAAAGGAGGTGGAAAGGTGCAGGCTATATATACCGTATAGATATTATATATTTAGCGGTTGTTATTGCGCTATTGATAAAATTAATAATAATTTATTATTATAATGATTATGTACAGCACAGTACTCCACAACTTCACGGCAAGAGAGTCTGTGCCATCGCCTACCATTCCTCTCCTTTCTCTGTCGTTGCCGCGGGCAAGGCTTCGGACTTCCGACTTCCAACCTTCGTGTATGCTTGGGGGAGCCGACACTCCTTTGAACAGTTGTGGTATCGTACCTGCAGGGCCCAACTCAATATTTGTCAGCCAACGCTCTGAGCCCTGCACTCCATCAGGGATAGGGCGATAAAAAAACCGGTCAATTGGCACCGGAAGTCCGTTGTCACAGTCTGGAGTACTCGAGTACCGGTACCGGTAATCATGAATTTGTGCTCAGTTACTGGATTCAGAATTTTGTACCACTTTACTCGGGTGATGACCATAATACCGGTCCTGGAGTACCGGTGTCTCGCTGGATAACGTCATATCGTGAATTCCATGAAACTAGCTATGCTAACCAGCCAACCTAAAGAAAAAAGTAAAAAAATAAATATATGAAAGAATACGAAAAGGTAAAAAAAACTGAAAAACTCCTGCCAGGTAGTTATCCAGTACAGTATGATATCAAATCTATTCAAATCCAGTCCATGCCGTGATATGGTGTGCGAAATGCAAACAATTAAGTCAAGGAAAGAGGCGAGAGGGAGAAATCATAACCCCAACAGGAACGACCCGATCCAAACAAAAAGGGGACCGAAAAATCACCGCGACTGCCTCCTCTTCCTTCCTCCTGCCCCTGCGCCACCTCCATTGTTCAAATTAAACTCATCCAACCTCAACTTCATCAGATTCCCCGCCGCTTCCACTGCTAGCACGTGTTCTTCTTGCGTCTCCACCTTAACTCCTCCCCCTGCCTCTCTTCTGGCGGGGGCGGTGGAGGAGGAAGGCGGTGATAATGAAAACGAATCACTCCGGCAGACCCGCTGCCCACGCGAGAAGGTTCCCAGGACGAACCTAGGGGGGGCGGATACGCGGGTATGTTTTGCACGCTTGGGGGTTGGCTCTGGCTCTTGTGGTCTAGGCCGGTAGTAAGAATTTGCGTTTGCATCAGGGCGCGGGCGCGGGAGATGGAGGAGTGGAGTTATTGGTGGGAGAGACTTGTCCTTTTCTGCTTCTTGTTGCGGGTTCTGCTTGTTCGCTACGCTCTTGTTCCTTGTGTAGAGGGTGTTCGTTGAAGCTCTAGTATCCCTGTCTTGCTCAGCATCTTGGCTCGGTAGTAATTGTGGTCCTCCGTCTGCAACCCTGTTATTTCCCCCATCAAGCCTCCTCCTCCTTTGCGGGCTATTCCCGTCCGTCCAAATTTCTCTCACGGGGTCGAAATACCTTTTTGCAGAAGATGGTGATGATAATTCTGGAAGAGGTGGTGGGGGAGGAGGGGTGCGGGTGCGTGTTCGGAGTCGGTATTGGGCGTAGATTTGGTTCCTTGAGGAGGAGGAGTAGGAGTGAAGTGGTGGTGGAGAGAGGCTTTTTGGTCTTCGAGTGGTGGGGTATCTTGGTTCTGCTACTGCTGCTGTTGAAGAGGAGGAGAAGGAGGAGGAGGAAGAAGAAGATGGAGAAATGGTAGATGAGAAGCACAATAAAGGTGTCCCTGGACCTACGGCAGCGGTGCTAGGTGTGACTGATGGTGCTTGTTGCTGAAGTTGATGCTGATGCTGGTGATGGTGTATGGCAGTGTGCAAGCGTCTTTGCTCAATGCAGAGTTGAGCAGCGGATTTCTCACAGCAAGCACTTATTATTTTGGCATCTATCTGGTATTTGCCGAACTCCGGGTGGTGTTCTGGAAGACATTGCTCCGGGAAGGAATCCCCGAATATAATGGTCAGGGCATAGCGGATCCTGTAGCAGAACTTTGCTGCGAGGGCTTTGGCTGCCTCGTATGGTATCCAGTAGCCTGGATTGTTTCCCCCTCCCTCCGGTGATGGGACTTGTTAGTTTGAAATCTTAAGGGCTTCATAAGTGTGCCAGTATCTGTCTGCCTACCTTGTGCGTGAAGGTTACCACCCGTGATGTTATGGCACACGGACGCGAGTCCTGGATTAACCTTTTCCCTAACGGCATTTCCAGGTTCGGTCTGTAAAAGTTAGTCCATATGTTAGTTATTTCGTTTTCCTTTACCAAAATCCTCTTCTCTCTCGCAAAAGCTAAATAAATCCAAGTTTTGTTTTTTTCCACCAACCTTGCCGGGTTTGCAACAGTCGAAGAAATCGTGCACTCTGACGAGACCGTTATAATAATCCCACATCACCCACCACCATCTTTTCTCACCCTTCACGTTCGGCGCTGTGAATCGGTATTCGAACACTGGCAATGGGGATTAGCCCTAGAACGCTAAAAAAATATTTCCTTGCCCCCCCCGCTTTCTTTTCAATTTCTTTTATAGGGTATATAGGAGGGCGAAGGGGGGGGTTCCCTCTCACCGTCAAACCGATTCCTCCCAGTTTTTCGAAGAAAATCTTCTTTACTCCCCTTGAATGGTATACTCCTCGGGTAACTCCCGACTCCATCGGAAGGGTACAACTCCATTTCCAGGAGCTTCTGGCGGTTATACTCCGACTGCTGCGGTTCATGGGGTGGGTAATTGACTTTCTCTTTCAGTGAGCCCTTGCTGACCACACGTTCCTTGGGTGTCATCCGGCCTGGCCTTGCCTCACGACGAAACGCGGGAGGAGAGAATCTTGTTAGCTGGGGGCCCGACTGCGACTGTAATTGTAGCGACGGTAGTGGTGGCGGCGGAAGCGGAGGAGGGGGAAAAAACAGAGAAGTTGGAGGTTCGGTGTCCGGCTCAACCTTTATGACAAGTGGTGGTACGTGAGCTTTCAAAAGCCTTTTGGTTTTTTCAGTAGGTGAGGGTGCCCGAGACATGCCTTTTGGGGAACCGGTCTATCCTCTTTGTCTTTTACTCTTTTTTCTTTCTTTTCTAGAAGTAGGAAAACTCCGGGGTCGTCGTTGCTTCTCGGACCGAGTGACGATATGTGATACCCGAGCAGTACGTTGCGTATGTGGTGGACAGGTAGCAAGTTCTCGTGTGAGAGATCACTTCCCCTCTCCAAAGCGAGAAATAAACGGGCACGGAAAGGGGTTTTTGTAGCCACTATTTCTTCCCCCCCAACTTAGCAATAGATGGAACAAGGATGGGAAAAGGGTTGGAAAAGCAAAGGATTAACTCAGTATACCGATGGTAAGTTTCGGGGAGTTTCGAGATGTTTCCAAAAAGCGGATCGTATGCAGCTATTTATTTATTGGTTCGACAGGCTTTTGTTATTTTTTTATTTATTTTTTGTTGCCGATTTAGTGAGATGAGGAAAGGGAGGGAGGGAGGGAGAGAAATGGGAGGGAGGGGGAGAGGGAAGGAAGGAAGGGTTCGTTTTGGTGAACCGTTTCCCGGGGGGGGAGGAAAGAAGAAAAAAACAGTGAAATAAATCGTTATCGAGATGCTTGCTGCACTGGTCCTCTGTTATTCTTCCTCTCTTTGACTACTCAAATGTTCTTTGGTTATCCCCTCCACTCTCTGTTGGTGATCTAAAGTTCTTATGCTCTGCGTGTGTCTGTGCACCTTTATACCTTCACTTTCGAGGCGGAGGATATATGCAAAGCAAAGTCAACGACACCCCACAAAGCCGGCCGAACTTGGGTCGGACCCCGCGAGGCCTTCTCCGCCCCGGTTAGCGAGAATGAAGGTGAGAGTAAGAAAGTGAAAGATAAGTCGATAGTGAAAGAGAGTTTCTTTCTTATTTTTCTTCTTCAACAGGATAGACGGAGCGCTGGAGTCACCATGTCGGTAGTGCACGCATAAGCCGTATTAGCCTTTGTCTAGAAATGAACCAACTCCAATTCTTCTTACTCCCAGGGTCTCTCTATTCTTGTTATTCCCCCGGCCGTTCTCCTCCTTTCTTTCACTTTTTTTGTCTTGTAAGTGTGGAGAAGAAGAATGAACTTTTCTATGACGATAACTGAAAGAGATGACGTTTTAGAATATTCTAGGAAACGGAACAAGTGTTTTCCTTCTCCCTCTCCTTTTTAGTTGGGTGGTAGAGAAAGATGGTAGAACAACCTTTTGAACGGTCGCGGTCCGGGTATCCGAACCAAGCACACTCCCAAAATCTAAGCCAGAAGGCACCATGTGCTTACTCTAGATTAGAGGGAGATGAAGGGGGATAGGGGGATAGGGGAAAAGAAGAGAGAAGGCGAGAGAGAGGGAGGGAGGGGGAAGGAAGAGGAGAAGCGGATAGCCTTGATAATACCTATCAGCACAGACCAGGAATCCGGAATTTCTTAACGATATGGCAAAACTACGAGTGAAGCAAAATGGGGAGAAAGAGGGGGCACACAGGCCATCCATCAAAATCATCAAAAAAGAGGTGGGAGGAGTACCCAATGGCACGTTTTCCACACTAATAGGAAAAAAAAATATTTAATCGGGTTTGAGGGGATTCGACAGCAGCTGGAAGCAAGCCGATGGCGAGTGCATGGAAGTTTAGTTTGCTTCCATTGTCTTTTTTTGCTTTCTTTTTCCTTTTTCACCTATTCATACGCTGCTTGCTTGCTGGGCCCGTCAAAGAGAAGAAGGAGAAGGAGAAGGAGCAGGCGCAGCAGAGGGGGGGAAGAGCATCCGATTTGTGTCATACCTCGTGCAGCATGCGCAATGCCGTTGAAAGCGTGAGTGGTGGTGATTTTGTGGTAAACCTGGGAAAGGCATATTGCGGGCCACTTGGGTGAGGAGGGGTGACGGACAGTGCTGTGGGTTCATATGCAGGGAGAACAAACCTGGATGATCCTTTTGTTCCAGAAACCATGCAGGTATCCCTTTTGGTGTTCCTGATGTTCGATGGTAAAGGCACTTTGTGTGCACATACCACCGTGCATCGTTTGAATTGTCTTTTATTTATTTATTCTCATTCCATTTCTATCCCCCTTGCTCCACGTACCGTGCTCTAGACATGCACCACGAGGATATATGCCAACTGCAACCAGGACCATTTAAATGAGAATGAATAAAAAACGGAAGAAAAAAAAAACACGTGAGCGGACGGTGCACTGACGCAGTCGAGCGAGTGTTTGTGTCACTATCCCGAGGGAAATACTGAAGCTTTACCGCACGCACGGTAGGGATGGTGCAGCTGAGATCGAAGCCCTACGAACCGCCTCAGCGAAGATCCGCTGTAAAGTATCACAGTGGAATAAGTCGCACCCATTGCGAGATGTGCTACCCGCATTTCGTCCTGTGCGACCAACAACCTTCAGTACGACCTATCCAACCCATGCCACTAACTTGGTCTGGTCAAGCACCCATGGCAAGAGACGGAAAAGGAACCACGAGGTGAATAAGATGACACCATTAGGGACAAGGGGAGAGATCTAGAAGGGGAATCCTTGACTCACCATTCCTCGAACACAAGACAAGAACAACAGCAGCAAGCAAGCAATCGTTCAAAGAAGCCCCCCACAAGACACCTGCATGATCGACGTTGCATATGCAGCTTACTCACGGTACCGTACTCCTTGGCAAAGGTCTTCAATCGGTTATCCTTCCTTCCTTCCTTCCCACCCCGTGGGATAAAAAAGGCCAATGGATGAGCGATCCTGAGATGCCAACCCGTCAATGACACAGATACGTGCAGCGGGTAAGAGATGTTTCCGTGAAAAAAGTATCGGCGGGTCTGGACGTTCCCGGTGGGGGTGTCTTCAGTGTCAAAGATCGGTAGCTTGGGCGGTTTGTGACATTATCCTACGTCCGGGGTTGATGTGCTAGTGCAAGGGGTCGAGTATATAAGGAACTTGCTCCGTCACATGGTGGAGAAGGGGGATGAAGGAAGGGATCACAAGCCTGAGCGCGTGCTGTGTTCTGGGGTGAAGGTTACAGGGGACTAGAAGGATAGTAAAGTGGAGGTTTGTGGAGAGAGGAAGGTGAAGGAATTAGTAAGCATGAGAACGATACATGAGTATGATATCAAATAGTTCGTCTGCCAAGCCACATCCAAGCACCGACAAATTCCCCGCCCTTGACTGCTTCCTTCTTTCCCGCCCACTCAAGCAAGATGAACGTATGTACTCCACCCTGTCAAATCCCGCATTCGACAGGTCCTTTGTACGATACGTATCATACTAAGCGGTGAATTTGAGTATGACTCTCACAGTTCAAAGTAGGCTAGCGTGGTTTAAACCACCAGTCCCCTTACCGGTAGTTGTACTCGAGTATTACAAAAGTCTATCGCCTACCGTACAGGTACTGCGATTTCATCCCCTTAGTGGTGAGGTTCCAAATTTCCCTACTTTAGGTAAACTCCAAAATTAGCGGTATTTTAGTGTTAAACCGACCACAGTGCTTAGGCAAAAATTGTTCGTGAATCTGCTTAGTCAGATATCTCGCACTTTAACCAACACAGGTAAGTTACTGTTTATATAATTATTATCATAGTGACTAACCTAACAAGTTGTATTATCCCTTTAGTCCGTCGGGAGGTGTGCGCCCAAGAAATCTGGTTAAGAAAATAGCGAGATCTGGATAAGACAATAACGGGATCAGGAAATCACCCCTTCCTCCATGGGGAATAAATTCAAACCGAGACGCCTAGCGCCGATTTCTTGGGCGCACCCGACAGACTGTGGGATACCAACGCCCCAGATAAAATACTTCATAACGGCTATTGATATCAAATGAGGCTGACTACTACGGTTTGCTAGGAATACTAGAGATCTGAATCTGCCGCTTGAGAATATTTCAGATTTCTAACCGTTTCGGCTAGTTCTCTTCCCTAATTACCTTACCCTACTAAAGGTTCGCGACAATTTGATCGGCCTCTGGATCCCCTGGACACACAAGATGGGGGGAGGTATGACAGGTATGACGCTGGTTGGGCGAAAAGCAAGGTGAAGCAAAAGTAGATAGCGATAGCCCAACAGATTGACCGAATGTTTAGTTAGTTGGATAGGCTATATGGGAATATGCTACTATACATGACTCCCTGCAGAAAGAACGCTCTCCTCCCTCCAGTGGCGAGCCGAATGCATACCCGTTGGTGCAGCACCCATGGAACCAGCTGGGCCCGCTACGGTAACCAATGCCTGAACTCGGCAGGGGAATTGAGGGGCCCCGGGGGCTGGACGCAATCAATAGTGAAGGCTGGGATCAAATGGGCGGAACGCAGAAAGACCGATCCCATTCCCATAAATCCGAACCTGGGACTGGGAACGATGCTCAACGGTAAGGCTAAGTTAATGAAACATGAGTGAGAGAATGTGTTCTGAACGGCTGGATCAATCTAGCTCCACCTTGCCCCTATGAATTCGAGATGGTACCATGATACACTTCAAGCTGACCCAATGCGTCGCCAGTCTTGAGAGATCTGAGCTCGTACGGTAGTCCATCATGCCCTGGCGCCTTACCATTCTCCCTCCCCACCCGGATTCCTGGGTTTGATCGGTTGACCTGCTGATATCTGGGAAGTGGTGATTGGAGGATTCGCTCGCAGCCGGATAGGTCTCGCGGCCTCCTTCACCTCCCCACTCCGCTGAAAATAGGAAACCTCAGAGATCAAGGGGGAAAAAATATAAACTACCCCTATCGCCATCCCCCTTCATATTTAATCACGGTCTGACAAAGGAGAGGAAAAGGAAAGAAGGACCCTAGGTACAGTCAGCCAGGGGAGGGGGGGGGAAAGGCTCTGGGGACCAGGTCCAAAGTGAAACCGCCAGATAGATTGGGGAATCATCATAGGCTGCTGTCTAGCTCCCCATCGATATGCGTGAGCTCTACCATATCTTTTAAACCCACTCTTCCCGTGAGCCCTCGTGCACCCTATGGCATCAATGGCGTCGCCAGAGAGAGAGAGATTTTTAAACAATTTCCGGGGGGGAGGGTTAGAGCCAATGAAGCCACGGGCTTTACCTCGGCTTCGACGGGCTTCGGCCTAATGAACTGATGGTTGCCTGGGCGCCCCCAGGCTTTGGCGGCTGGAGATAGCATGATGAGCTGGACCAATCCGGCTCTTGGGAATGGTGACTAGACTAACCAACCGGCCTATCGACACGCAGGCTAAATCATGGCTCTCCACACCTTCAACAAGGAAGGATCGTTCATACAGAAGACCAAAAACAAAAACAATCCACATATTTGAACACCCTGTAAAACTTATAAAACTTGGTAGCACGATACTCCTCCACTCTGGCAGTATCATAGTTGTGATGTGCTTTCTGTTGTTCCCGAAGCTCTAGCCAAGTCTTGGGGTCCAATGTTTTGTGTTCCTCCATTGATTTTAGTTAGTCGGAAACGCCCTTTGGTGATGTAAACATCCTCCTCGAGGACAACTCGCACAAAATTTGATAACTTACGGAAACCAACAGACTATGATACAACGAGTAGGGTGCAGGAAACCGGTGTTTGGTTAAGCTCTATTAGCATAATGTATGATGATAAGGAGATTGGGCCACTTTCACTCATGTAGGGGATTATGGATGATTCAGATAGGTGGTGGTTGGCTGGGGACAGACTTGCTTGGAAACCTGCCTAACACCGACCACAGCTTACAGCCATTGGCCAACCATCAGAACAATCGCCGCAGCGTAATCTCATCATACTGGTGCTCGTACTGCGTTCATCTCTGCCCTACTTTATCGAGAAGAGAAATTCCACCATCCTTGCGGATAAACCAATTATCTGCTATGATAGCCTTGTAAGTTAGCTGATCGTGTGGTATATCACACAAGTTGGGCTGGTGTGAAAGCCACACTCGCGAACTTCCTTCCCTCTAGTGTTCGGCACGAGGCGAGGATCTTCGAAGAGTTCTTGGCTAGCAATAGTTAGAAGGGCAAAAAAAAAGATATGAGTGACCGTTGATGAAGAGGTGACCATAACAGTGGGGGTTCTAAGCACTTCGGATCACACAAAATTCTAAAACACAGTTTTTGTCCGGGGATTGAGGTAAAAAAATCATTGTGGATTACACAGTACAATCCCAAAACACCTTTGACGGACAGAAATGTTTGGAGTCAATCTGAGATCACAATATTATTAGAGAGGACTAGTTCCAACATCTTTCTCTCTTACCTTAGGTATCCATGAGCATATATTGGAGTGTTGCCAGTGGTGAGTATCTCTCACTACGGCGTTTGTGAGGGCGAGGGGGTGAAGACGAAGGAGCACCGGTATATTATTCCCGTAAATAGATTATAAAATTGTCAAATTCCCATATCTCATTCTATCCCCCTTTTTTCTTTGATCACGCCCTATTATATATATCACACAGTTCTTAGAATTAAAACGCCTGGTCTACAAGTACCCCCGCAGCCACCTTCGAGGACGATTTTACAATCCCCGGGGACCACAAGGCCAACCCCTCTACAACGTGTGGAGCCTCACCACCAACTCGTAGCTGCCTAAGAGGGCACTCGTGCCGAACGCTACTTCCCTCAAAAAAGCCCCTGTGCTTCTACAGCCTTTTGACCAAAAAGTATCCAGTACTACCGGTAATGGCACGACGACCGGTACGGTACCATATGAGCACCACCGTAGTTTAATTGGACCAATTAATCATAATAGCCTAACCTCCGATTCTCCAGACCCGATGGGCCCCACTAGCACCGCTCAGATTCCATCCCTCCGCTACTGCTTTCGGGCCGCCCATAATGGCTCCCATCGTGCATAATTATCCGAACCGGGGGGGGTGAGCTCAGGCTGGCAAAGTGACCATAACACCCCCCCTTGCACGCTCCCAGACATTGCCTACCGAGGGGCGCCATCGTGGGGGTTATCTACCGGTTGTTCGGCCGGCTCTTATTCCTCGGGGAATTACTAATGGACAGGTGTCCTTGTTATGGCATTTGAATCCTGTTACAGATAATTACCCTGGTGCAACATTCGGAGCTCTGAATATGCAAAGGAGAACCCACTGCGGCCTGTTACAAGGCGGGCAAAGCAAATCCTCCTGATTGTGTATCGGTAAGAGAGATGAACCGCGGAACAAGAACCTAATTTCTACTAATGTGACACCTTCACTCACGTATCGAGGAAATAGCTTTATATTCGTCCGGATCAGTAGGTATATAAGGAGGAATAATAGCGAAGGTCCAAGGCCTAATTTAAATATCACCCTAAGACTATTATAATGTTGTGGATCAATGTGTCGGCTAACAGCAAGCCATGAGCTTTTCGATAAGCAAATAGTAAGAGGGATAACAAAGTGGAAACAGGAGACAACGATAACTCAAGATCCTGCGGTTGATCATCGAACGGGTCAATAAAATACACGATCCTTTTAAAGACCTCTTCCATCCCTCTAATGAGGAGCCGGGCGCGCGCGGCGCTCCGGGGATGCAGCGCCCAACGAACGGGGCAGACGAGCTCACCAACCAACCAATACCTGAATGCAGCTGGAGAATTGCGAAGGCTGGAAACCAGACAGAATAGTGAGTGTCGGGGCTGATCGCATTTCCAGTGAGCCTGACTAAACAAGGAGCCAGAAATAATGCCCAACAATCATTGCAAATAGTCCATCGAGTGAGAGGTTATGACAATACATCACAGCGGGCCGGGGAGAACAATTTCTTGGGGGAGGGGGAGGGCTGGCGCCACTGGTCACGTATTTTTCGCAGAGGGGTGTTTGACAGGAATTGTAAGTTCCACCCCCCAGCTCTTGCCAAGCCTAGTGGGCAATCCATCCCTACGCTAGGGGTTATAGTCTAGAGTTGGATTCTATGATATCATACCACCTCGTGGCAGGACTGATTTCCCGGGGCTTGATGAGCACTATTCATCATAAGGATCCTTAACTATGATATAGTCTTGGTTAGTTAGCTGGAAAATTCTATACAAGTTTTTTCCTATTGTTTACCAGGCAGTGTTCAGTTACTTCTAATTAATGACAATACAATCCGAACAAAAGAGAGGGAGACCCCCGTGTCCCAGCGGTACTAGTTCTAGTGCCGGTACGCGGAGGGGTAATAACAACATGATAATATTATATAGACAGACACACTGTACAGTACACGTGAGAGCTGGTGAATTTCAATGCAGATACCAACGGAGAAGAGTTTATAGTATCATATATTTTTCCTCTTTTTTTCTCTTTTCTCCCATTTCTTCGTTCGTCTTCCTTTCTGTCACCTATGCTTCGCCACTCACCTATTTACTGTGTTTTGAGATAGAATGACTTTTCTCCTCCTTATTAATACCAAAGACACCACAGATTTTGCTCCCGCGGCCCTTTTCCCCGAACACCACAACTAACAATACACTGTATCCCGGCAGATAAATAAATCTACCCCTCCCCTCCCCTCCCGCTCACCCTCCCTTGCGAGTTTTGGTAAATCCCCGCTGCTTGTAAAGTACTGCAGGAGCTATTCTATATGCATCGTGAGTTCAAGGGAAGGGGTACCTCAAGAGTGGGAAACTAAGTTAAGGACTTGCTCTAAAAGTTAACCCACTATCATTACACCCATGCATGATACGTACGGCAACAGTAGAGCACCCACATAAGAATATCAATTAAGTCCTAAAACTCAAAATCGATATACCAATAACATCATATAACGTAAGACATCCGGAAGTCGGACAAACCATGGAAGCCGGACATTGCTTTTTTGATGACAAAGGGAGGACAGTGTGTCAAGAGAGAAGTATATCTTAAGAATGAGTAGATAGGAATTAAATCAGTAAAATACAAGAAGATCAGCTAGGGGAAAAGTTCAAGCTTTTTGAAAATCAAAGGTTGACAAGGAGAAGGAGGACTGTATTCGACAGGCTCTGACTGCCTGGGAGAACAGGGATCAACCCCCAATGTTTTGAAACCTTGCTCTCAAGTTTGGCATAGCACATAGTGTCTTATGTGATCACTCAATGGAGAAGATATAGAATTGGTGGCAAGCTCATAAGCATCAGCAAAAAATGTCTCACAGTACAGAAAAGGCTTTGGAAAGATGGTGTTCGGACATGGATGATATAAGTTTTCCACCTAAAATGGATATTTTGTGAGGAATGGCACAGTCACTGGCCAGCAGAAGGGTAGAGGAGGAGAACAATAATGAAATCACTCTCCTTGGGGGGGACCTGTACCACTTGCTTCCTAAATAAACATCTTACTCTTGCAGCCTGCTACAGTGGACACCTTGATTGGCAATGAGCTCATGCTAGCAATCCTGCAATCATTCAAGATTTCTTTTCAAAACTCACTTGGATAATCAGAACAAATAAAATCCAACCTCATAATATCTATAATATAGATCAGAAAGGTTTTACTTTAGGTTTTTCAGCATGGTCGCAGGTTTTTTGTCCACCATATAGACAGAATCCATTGGTGATGCAAGACAGGAGTCATGAATTACTCACTGTCCTAGAGTGCTTCATCTGATTTTTTTGTTCTTCTATTTGTTGATTATAAAGCCAAATCTCATAGAACCAGATAGCATAGTCAGACAAATAATTTATTGGCTAAATTCTGCCTCAGTCCTAATGGGTGGACTGATGACTCCCTATGTCCTTAATGGCTCACTGATTACTTTAATGTTTTCACAAGAGATTGAGCAGGTGGATGGCCTTGTCTCTTAATTATTGATGGACATGCATTTCACATCTTCTATGACTTTTGCAGATATGCAGTTGTGAATCAATTTCATTTGATTTTGCTCACTTCCCATTCTACTCATTTATTGCAACTGCTTGATGTTAGATTTTTTAGTCTATTGCAGTATTTTTATAGAAAGGCTGCAGATGATTATGTTCACAACTTATATTTTAGAATTCTAAATGGGACATTTTGGGGTTTCTACTGTGATGCTTAGAAGCTGGCTTATACTAAATGTAATATTAAAAATGCCTTCTATGCAACTGGTATTTGTTTTTTCAATTCCAACACAGTTTGACTTGGCCTCCTTCTATTAAATCCCCTGACTTCTTTTCTGGACAACTAATCAGCTCCTTCTCTGTCAAAGCAAATCCTTCACACTCCTGAAACCAGAATGGACTTTTGGCATCAAACAACTACTGCTATAAAGTTTGTTTCCTCAAAGATACCTTCCGCAGAAATAGAAACTGTCATATTTATCCTCTATCTTGCCCATTTAGCCAAAGCATCTTATGCCTGGGCAGAGATTGTGACTCTTGAGGCTCAAAAATTGTGAAATGAGTTTGCAGGAAAAAAAGCAGTAAGAACAGACCATTAGGAGCTATTAAAAGCTAGGATTATAGAGGGACCTGATGTTAACTAGTTGAAAAAGGAGAGGGAGGAGGATGAAGTTGTTATAATTCTAGTTTATCTAGAGTGTAAGGAGATGTTTGTACCATAACGAGGATATTCATCATGGGGTTTCATTTGTTATATTATGATTTCACACATATAACCTATTTAGAGGTCATGGGAGCTGCACACAAGACTAAGGGGGCTATATGCTATAGTTGGCTTTTATACATCTGACCTATTAAGAGATCATGGGGGCTATGAATATAACCAAGGGGGCTGTGCAAAAGGATATATTATTTTACACATATGATCTATTAAGGAGTCATGTGACTTATGCACATAACCAATGTTGAGGTCATATGACTTTTATGTTATGCGAGTATATGAGTCGCGATTGCGACTCATAGTTGTTTTGATTTGTAAGTGAGTCAGGTGAAGAACTATATAAGAACGCTGCTGGGGCTTGATAGTTAGTTCTTCATGCAACTACCCATCATACTTTCCTACCTATACGTTTAAGAATAATAAGTTATTCTACTACCTGTTCTACTATTGTAATAAGATCGAATTATTAGCGTTTAAGCAAGGAATGTAGGCAACAGCCTAAGAGTAATAATCAAATCCTTGATAAGTACTTGAATCCAGAAAGGATATAGTGAACGAAGAGAAGTATTCTGGATACATATAAGGCTAACTAACTAAGTGTCATTGCCTATTGCAAAATACATAATGAACAAGATAACGAGTAGGATATATAACATTTGGTCGTGTCTCCTACATGATACCCAATGACAAGATGGAAGAAGATCAAGCAGTACCAGTACCCTCACCGGTACCTGGAGTAGCCCTGGTATACATGCTAACTATGACTGAGGTACAACTAGAAGCTAGGGTAAGGACATTCAGACCAGCCCCAACAGCAGAATGCCACAAACTCAAGGACTCCGATACATTCAACGGAGAAATAACCAAACTCAGAGGCTTCCTAGTATAACTAAAGTTGTACTTCGGAGCGAAGAACTGGACCAAAGCAGATAATGACAAGAAGATCAAATACGCCATAATACTATTGAGGGGAACAGCAGAGGAATAGATCACACCAATTATTGAAGAGATCACACCGAGGGAATGACATGAATGGAAGGAGTTTGAATGAGACTTGAAAATCCAATTCGAGGACAAAGACAAGCGACAAAGCGCCCAAAATGAGATTGTGGAGATGAGACAGGAAAACTAAACAATAGTGCAATTCTGGCATGCTATGAGACTCCTATCAACAGATACAGAATATGATGCCAACTTTCCTCAACAGTAGTTGTTAGAAGGAGTTAAAAAAGAGCTATAGACAACATGGACCCAGACAGTACAAAAATTCAACACAACAGAAGACTTGGTCCAATAGTTTGCAGAAATTGAAAACCACATGTATCAGCAACAACATGGAGATAAGACCAGAAAAGGGAAAAAAAAAGAAACCTGCAAGAAATGAAAATAGAATATTCAGACCTCTTATGACAATGCAAGAAGGAAATACAAAGGACCTCGATGCTGCAAGAGGATGTGGACAATCATTCCAATAACCACGGACATGATTCCAAAGACTAGGACTACGATTTCAGTGAAACCTCCCAAGGTTGATACCAGAAGAATACTGAAAGTGAAGGGACAATAACCTATGCTTCAAATGAAGACAAGAAGGGTACAGAGTTGTTAGACAGACGCTAAACTATAGTATAATTC
The DNA here is from genome assembly GCA_014065205.1 of Tuber brumale. Lineage (NCBI taxonomy): Eukaryota > Fungi > Ascomycota > Pezizomycetes > Pezizales > Tuberaceae > Tuber > Tuber brumale. The sequence goes on along the minus strand of JACCEG010000096.1, from coordinate 176,936 downwards.
TGGGGGACATAGGCCAAATCTTTGATCAGAGAATCTGTTGAGGAAGGCTCATGTCGATAAATAGGTAATGTAAAGATTTAAGGTGTAAAACAATTTTATATTGATAAGATCTCTTCTCCGTTGCTTGATGATGTCTGTAAAAGCTCGAGAGGCACTTTGATATTTATATCCCATGTCTGACTGTTCGCAGACTACTTCTAACTACTATGCCTCTGAGATACCACTCTGATTTTAATACGCAAACATCCAGAATCTTATAAGTGCGAACAGCGTTTGACCCTGAAACTTATTACACCCTTTCACGGTTGCAGAATAGTATTCCTCAATTGAGATGACTGTGCTATTTGTTATACCAAACCGCAGCCTCCAACTTAGTTGTCGGCATAGACTATTATATTACTCTAGTCTTGTTGACTATCATTCCCGTAGTCTCTTCAGTCATGAAGTGATCAAGTTCATGCCAGGCCACCTAGTGCCAATCGCAAGTCAGAGACCAACATGTCAATGTCTTAAGGGTCTCCGACTTATCTAGGTCTTCCTATCTGAGCGTGCTTCCCCTTAGTCCGCCGGCCTCCATAGAGGAGTCCTATTGCTAGGACCAACCAACCTACAGCTGATCTCAGAATGGTATGGGTCGATCCAGTATGTCCCTAATAGCCTCTGCTATATGGACATCCATTTGAAGTATTTCACCGAAAAGGTCACGTCACTTTCAGCCCATAGTTTATGAAGCAAAACCTTGAAGCCTACTCTCTAAATACACCTGCCATAAACTGCATCCATTCTACTTCCCAGATGTCACCAAAGGTCCCCTCTCAGATAACCTGCAAACAGCATGCGGTCAGATAGACGGCGGCAACGTATATGGTATTCTGAAGTGGGCTTCATTGATGTGACATTTTAGTTATGGAACGCAAGTCATGAAATCTCGCCAATGACAGGCAGGCCCCATAAGGGGGCTGGAGAAGGGTGTTGGCTTCTGCAGAAAACCAAGGGTCTATGTGCAGTTACCCTACCATGGGGTCTATGCACTCCTTGTCTCAGATTTCCATATACCTAATATGAGCTCCCACCTACCAGCCTTCGCCTCGAATGCCATTATAACTTCTTATATTTCTTCTAAATACATTTTAAGACGCAGTGTGGTCAGGGTAAAAAACCTCTCTCGTTTACTTGGCCACGGTAGGAAAACCTTTTCCTCACTAGCTTACTTCTGCCCTTCCTGGCATATCTGGATTTTCATTATGAAAATTCTCCACTATGTCTTGCGCGTTTTCCATACTAATAGCTGGCTCCAATATGTTCTCATCTTCTGAACACCCTTGCCATTTGACGAAGTACCACAGTTCCTGCTTCTCTTGATTGTGACCGCGTACCTATTTTCTATAAGAGTGGATCTCGCTTCATACTATTTTTTCAACCTCTCATTGTACAGCGCCATCAATATCCTCTGGTTCTCTAGGGGGTTGCGGGTGATTATCATGAACTGATTCGCGATAGGGTTCCAATAGTACAATATGGAATACGGGGTGAATGTTCCATCGATTGGATATGTGGAGCTTGAAAGCTCGCGATTTGTGCTTTTCCATGATTTGAAAGAGACAATATAGCTTGGGGGTTAACTTCTTTGATTTCTGTCCCGTGCGAATGTTCTTTGCGTTTAACATTACTTTGTCCACGATCTTGAAGTTCGGCTGTTGTTGAGCTTTCTGGTCATAATATTTTGACATTCCGTGGCATATCTTTTCTAGTAACCCTCTTCCATGTTCATGAATCATCTTAATCCAGTTCGCATAGAGTGTTGCTCCTGGATTTTGAGCTTCACACTCCTTCATCCACTCTGTCTGTGGATGGAATCTGTAGTTCGCATAGAATGGTGACATCCCATGAGTGTTGGTTGTAGAGTTGTTATAGGCATGTTCAGCTAATGCTAGTTGATGATAACAGTCATCCTGATCATAATTGACAAAACTTCGAAGGTATCCTTCCAGCACTTGGTTGGTACGTTCGGTTTGTCCGTCAGTCTGAGGGTGGTATGCCTTTGTTAGGCAGACACCAAACTCAAGTATATAACCGAGGGACGTAGGCCAAAATCTTAGTTCGGAGAATCTGTCGAGGAAGCCTCGTCTCGATAAAATAAAAGTAAGGTAAAGATTTATGAGGTAAACAATTTTATATTGATAAGATCTCTTCCCCGTTGCTTGATGATATCTGTAAAGCTCGGGAGGCACTTCGATATTTATATCCCGCGTCTGAGTGTTCGCGGACTACTTCCAACCACTATGCCTCCGAAGTACCACCCTGGTTTTAATATGCAAACGTCCAGAATCTTATAAGTGCGAACAGCGTTTGACCCTGAAACTTATCACACCCTTTCGCGGACTCGGAATAGTATTCCTCTGTTGAGATGACTGCGCTATTTGTTATCCCAAACAGCTGCCTCCAACTTAGATATGCGCATAGACTTTTATATGACTTCAGTCTTGTTGACTATCGTTCCAGTTGTCTCTTCGGTCATGAAGTGATCAGGTTCATGCCGGGCCACCTAGTGCCAATCGCAAGTCCAAGCCCAACGTGTCAACGTTTTAAGGGGCTCCGACTTATCTAGGTCTTCCATTCTAAGCGTGCTTCCCCTTGGTCCGCCGGCCTCCGTAGAGGGGTCCTATTTACTAGGACCAACCAACCTGCAGCTGATCTCAGAAGGGTATGGGTGGATTCAGTATACCCCTAATAGCTTTCACTACTGGGATATCCTCCTAGAGTATTTCTCCGAAAACATCCCGTCACATTCGGCCCATAGTTTAGGAAGCCTAACTTTGAAGCCTTCTATCTCAATGCGCCTTCTACGGATTTCCTCTGTTCCACTTCCCAGATGTTGCCAAAGATCCCCACCCATATATCCTGCGAACAGCATATGGTCGGACGGACGGTGGCGAGGTATATGGTGTTATGAAGTGGGCTTCATTGATGTGACATTTTAGTTATGGGACGCAACTTGCGAAATCTTGCTAATGACGTGCGGGCCCCATAAGGGGGCTGGAGAGGAGTGTTGGCTCCAGTAAATTGAGGGTCTGTGCGAAGTCACCCTACCGTGGGTCTGTGCACATGTCTCGGATTTCCATATGCCTAACATGAGCTCCCTCCTACCAGGCTTTGCGTCGAATACCTTTATAATTTCTTCTAAATACAATTTAAGACTTAATGTAGTGAGGGTAAAAAACCTCCTGTGTTTACTTGGCCACGGTAGGAAAACCTTTTCCTCACTATCTTACTTCTGCCCTTCCTAGCATGTCCGGATATTCATTATGAAAGTTCTCCACAACTTCCTCCGCATTTTCCATACCGGCGGCAGGCTCCCCTGTGTTCTCATCTTCCGAACACCCTGGCCATTTAACGAAGTACCACAGTTCTCGCTTCTCTTGATAGCAGCCGCGTACTCATTTCTTGTAAGAACCAATCTCGCTTCTTACGATTTTTTCAACCTCCCCTTGCAGATCGCCGTCAATGTCTTCTGGTTCTCTAGGGGGTTGTTGGCGATTGTCATCAACTGACTCGCGGTAGGGTTCCAATAATGTGGCATGGAATACAGGATGAATGTTCCATCGATTGGATATGTTGAACTTAAATGCTCGGGACCTGCATTTTTCCATAATTTGGAAGGGGCCGTATAGCTTTGGACTTAGCTTCTTGGATTTCCGTCAGGTACAGATGTTTTTTGCGTTTAACATTACTTTGTCCCCCATCTTGAAGTCCGGCTGTTGTCGGGCTTTTCGGTCATAATATTTCGACATCCCTTCTCGTCTCTTTTCTAGCGACCCTCTCTCCCTTGTTCATATATTGTCTTAATCCAGTTTGCATAAAGTGTCGCTCCTTGATTTTGAGCTACGCGATCCTTCATCCACACAGTCTGTGGATTGAATCCGTAGTTTGCATAGAATGGTGACATCCTGTGAGCGTTAGTTGCGGAGTTGTTATAGGCATGTTCAGCTATCGGTAGTAGCTGATACCAGTCATCCTGATTGTAATTGACAAAACTTCGAAGGTAACTTTCCAGCACTTGGTTGGTACATTTGGTTTGTCCGTCAGTCTGAGGGTGGTATGCAGTTGACATTCTTCGCTTAATTTGCAGCGCCTTGCAAAGGGATTCCCAAAATTCTACTGCAAACTTTCAGTCCATGTTGAAGACGATTTCGGTTGGCAGGCCATGCAGCCTGCATACTTCTTTCAGGAATGCGTTTGCGACATCTTTGGCCGTAGCCGAGGTCTGAAGTGCGATGAAATGTGCCATCTTAGTGAATCGATCAACTACTACCATTATCTGAGTGCATCCTTGCGACTCTGGTAGTTGTGTAATGAAGTCCACTGAGATGCGCGCCCATGCTGCGTAGGGTATTTGTAATGGTTGCAATAATCCGCACTTAGCGTGTCTGGGCGATTTGTTATGTTGGCATTCATCGCAGGATCGTACCTAGTCGTTGACCCATGCCGCAAGTCCTTTCCAGTAGAAGTCTCTCTTGATTACTTCCAAAGTTTTTTCTTGTCCGAAATGTCCTGCAACTTTTGCATCGTGAAATCCTTCTGCAATCTTATTATATAGCGCCAGACTGTCTGGTACAAATAGTCTTTGCTTATAATATAGTAGGTCATCGGTTAAGGTCCAATCTTTGGGAAAATCCTTTCCTTCATCTTGTAGCTTAATGACTTCTTCCCTCCGTTGCCTCCAAACTGCATCTGTCCCGATAGCCGCCTGTATCTCGTTCAAGAATTCCGGATTGAACTGCTTCCTACCTTTCTGCAGGATAATAGCATTTGACATTAGAACATTTTCGGGTACTTCTGAAATATCGCACCAATGGTCGTTGTCTTTAGCCGATGCCTGTAGGTAGCTGATGCTAGGTTCCTGTTCCTTGACGATCAAGGATCTTGTCGCTATATCGGTGCTTCCAAATCCCGTGGTTCCTTGCTCCGTTTCTCCCAAGTCGTCGACTTCCATCATGCCCAAGGTGTTGACCTTTTCTACGACTAATTGAGCTATGTGATCGCCCATTCTTACTTGGCAGTCCAGATCCTTATGGTTAAAAAGTACGACTTTGAGTTCACCGGTGTAATCAGCATCGATTACTCCCGCACCAGTGAAGATTCCGCTTCGGACCACTAATCCACTTCTTCGGGCAACTCTTCCATAAGTTCCTTCGGGTAGCCCCACCACTATACCCGTCCTTATTAATGCCTGCCCGTATTTCGGGACAATGTCATCCTCTATGGCATACAGGTCATGCCCTGCCGCCATTCTTGAGCCTTTTGTCACCAAATATGCCTTTTTGCTCAATCTCTTGACCCTAATCATGGGTTCCCTTCCACCTCTTCGAGGTTCCAGATCCAAATCCTTTTCTCCATCCCAGTCTTCTGCTTCATCGCCTTCCCTCGCTACTAGCAATACGAAGAAACCTTTTTTTTTTTAAAGTTTTCTGTTCGCGATGTGTAGCTCCCTCCACAGGACGGTACTCTGGCCGTCTGCTTAATGCATCAGGCTTTCCGCCCTTTGTGCCTGGTCAGTATACAATGTGAAAATTGTATTCTACCAACTTCTAAGCCCATCGAATTTGACGGCCACTCCAGACTTTCGAGGTGAGGAAGTATTGTAGGTTTTGATGGTCGGTAATCACTGTGATTGGTTTCTCCGTTCTGATCAAGTAGTGTCTCCATTCTTCAAAAGCTTCCAGGATTGCGAGAAGTTCTTTATCATCAATCTCATAATTGCGCTCAGCCGAGTTTAATTTTCTGGAATGGAAGGCTACTGGGTGTAATCTTTTCTCAAAGTATTGAGAAAGGACGCAGCCAAGTGCAAAATCGCTAGTGTCCGTCTCTGCCACCGTCTCTCTTTCTGGGAAAAAGTGGTGGAGTATGGGGGCTGTGGTGAATCGGTACTTTAGCTCTTCAAAAGTCGTGTCTTGTTCAATTCCCCATTGGAAATTCTTAGGATTTCCTGGTAGTGTCTTGGTTATTGGCTTGCAAATAGCCGAGAAGTTTTTTATAAATCGTCGGTAGAAGCTAGCAAACCCCATAAAGACTTGTACTTCTCTGACTGACTTAGGTGCTTTCCAGACCATTATGGATTCCACCTTTCGGGTGCTCATAGACACCCCATCGACCGCCACCATATAGCCGCGGAATTCTACCTCCGTGGCATGGAAAGTCGATTTCTTTAGCGATACTGCTAATTGAAAGTCCGATAGACTTTGTAAAATCCTTTTAACAGCTTCAATATGTTCCTTCTCATTTTTCGAATAAATGAGAATATCATTACGGCAACATACGACCCCAACGTCAAGGTATTCCTGAAGAACTTGGTTCATCATATCTTGGAAAGTTGCTGGAGCGTTGACCAATCCAAAAGGCATAACCTTATATTCGTAATGTCCGTATCTCGTACGGAACGCTGTCTTCCATTCATCTCCTTCTTTTATCCTAATCAGGTGGTAGCCGTCCTTAAGGTCTAACTTGGTGAAGATCTTCGTGCTGGCTACTCTATCTCTGAGTTCGGACATTAGTGGAAGGGGTTGTTTATTGAGGATAGTAATCTTATTTAGATTCCAATAATCCACAACTAGATGTGATCTACCATCTGGTTTAGGTACGAATAATATGGGTGCACCGGCTGGCGATTGGCTCCGTGTGATTTTCCCTTGTTTGATCATCGTTTCCAAGTATTCTCGTAAAGTTTTAAGCTGTTTTTCGGATAGTGGGTATATGGGCCCCCAAGGGGGAGTCGATCCTGGAATCAACTTAATTTCTTGATCGAATGTCCGTCTTGGGGCTAATTCTTCTGCCGTCTGGGCTTCAAACAAATGTTTATAATGCCTGTATTCTTTTGGTAAGGATGCAAGTTCCACCGTATTCTCGATGGTTCCGATTATTCCAATTCGGCATGTGTTTGGGTCGCAAGCAACGGATTCATCGTATTCAAATATATCCGCTATTCCTTCATCTTCTTGCCCACAGTTTTCACAACGTTTTGCGGAGAAAGTCCAATTTTCTGCATCTTCTATGTGAGACACTGGGTGTTCACGATGCCACCAACCAAAAGGAATGATCATTCCATAGTGACCTGCTTTAGCCACTTCACATGACACTTCTGAGATGTGTCGATTTTTTCCTATTTCCAATTTTATAGGGAGAGTGTAACACTTCCCTCCTGAGGCGGCTGACGATCCGTCAAAGCCTAAGATATCAACTGCATTGTCGCGTTCTATAGAGGGAACGCGAAGGTCTTCAACTAGGTCCTTGTTGATAAGGAATACGTTGGATCCCGAATCTAACAAGACTTTAACTTTGTATTGCTTATCGTGTATATGGAGGTAAGCGATCCCCTCTGGACAGCTGTATCATTTTGGTTTTGGAGCGTCTAGTTCTAGGCGCTTGGCGCGGATAAGACTTTCTTGGTTCTTTCGTTTAGGCATCATTGATGGGGGTGTAGGTAACAAAAATGTTTGTTACTATGCCCGCGTAGTTTCGACCATTGAGGTCTCCTCAGACAAACTAGTAACTCTTTTAGCTCTAACAATCTGGGTCTACATACTTAAGCGGCGTTTCACCGATACGCTTATTGCGCTCGACCAGTCTTCAGGCTCGATGCCTTCTCTTGACATGCCAGACCTAGGCTCATAGCAGATTTTCGGGCGGTTATTAGCCATTTTACTCTCCTGGTGTGGGGTTTCCGCATTCACCGAGTCCTTTCCCTTAGGATTTCAGTTATGCGTGCAGCTCCCTCAGAGGGGCCTTGCGCACTAAAGCGGTACATCATTATCCCACACTCGGAGCAGAAGGCAAGATAGTACATACGTATAATACGACTCAGACTCATGTGGTAGGTGGAATGGCCCGCGTCGGTTGTCCTCCTGTCGTGTATTGTTATCAGTTAGATCTTGCATTGCTATGTCCCAACTTCTTTGGTATAGTAACTTGCTTGCACACGGGTAGCAGGCAACCACCAGGTGGCTCGAGGAACTTCGTACTGTTGGCTCCCCGGCCATGTGGGTATGTTGACTATCCTCTCTTTCGATCAAGACTCTCCATATATTGATTCTTGTGTTCGAGCTCGTAAGTCCCTCATGGGGTCCCTTCACTTAGGCCTACTTGCGTTGATCCTGAAAGGAGAGACTGACTTCTCGCCGCTTTGACCATTTTGGGTTTCGACTCCCATAGTTGCACACGGACTACCCGATCCCCGTCGTGGTCGCTACCCAATACACCCCAGCTAAAGGGGGTTCCTTTTTCGATTTCAGCTCCATTTGGACACTGAATACCCAAACGCCATCGCCGTTGGTGCCAATGAACTGACCTAGGTCAGTACTTCGTCGCCAGCTAGTTCCCAGATCTTATTTACTCAGGCTGGGTGTTGAACGGTTGCGGCTTTGTGAGCTAATTTAGGCTTTACAATAGCCGATCTTGCTCATCGAATTCCCATTTTTATCGGTCTTGAGTTGACCGTTGCTGCCGATATATGGGCATCTCCCCAACACGTTTGATAGGTGTGGTTTTTCTTTCCACAATGTGTGCAATCTCCTTCTTTCCTTTGAGTGTCTATTTCGCTCTGTGGAATGCCGGTATGGGCCTGGGCGAAGTTTGTGTGGGAGGTCTTTGTCGCACCTCCCAACCTTTTCCTGGGCTGGTCTGGTTCATCGTCCCTTTTCCATTTTTGTAGTGGAGCGCCACCTCCTTCGACATAAGGTTTAGTATCCTTTTGTCGCTCTGATTTAGAGTCCTGTCAGTCTTCTCTTTTGACCTCTTGGACTATTTTGGGCTTGGACTGTTAGTCTTGCCCAATTTTCTTTCTGGCTAGCAGTCCTTCTTCTGACCGTCCACATAGCCTTAGTGCCTCCTCCCATTCTTGATCCGTCGTATATTGCAGGGCCGACCACCTGCGGACAATCTGTTCAGGAAGTTTGTCTTTGACTACCTCTCTCCAGGATTCCCAGGTCATGCATGCACGAATGTTATGGTTGTGCAAGACTGTCAGATAGCATTCAATACTGCCGTCGTACGTGACTAGTTTCATTACGCGGAGGGCTAGTCTTGCAGCTTCAACCAGGGCGAATCACTTGATTATATCATGTTCAAAGCGGGTCCATGTCGCCACCTCTGGTTGCTAGGTTTCCCCTTGAAGTCCGTCCATAGCCTTCTGATACCATATGGTATACGGGAGGACTATTTCTCCTTTGGTACGGCTGAGCGCATATATGACACGTTCCCTAGCGTCATCCCAGATTTGCAGGTTTCTTTCGAAATAGTCGATGGATTGCAAAATCCACACATATATATCTTGTGCGGGTTTATCCTCAAAGAATGGGGGTGGCTTTGATGGTCGCTTAATATTTAGCGCCATCGCATTGGCCAGTGTTTCTGCCATACCAGACTGTTCTGGTATCTGTCCTTGCCTTCTCCGGCTAGGACTTCCTCTCCTTCTTCCTCTCGTATCATCATCATCGTCATCGTTACTAGGATCCCCTGGGTTTCCTCCCTGTGCTCCTGAGGGGGATGCATCTGCGGCTTCTCTGCCTTTTCCCTTTTCTCTACGTGTAGGTGGAGCGTAGCACTCCTCGTCGACCGTTTCTTGGACGGCGGGTAAAGGATCGGGTCCTGCAGCTTTAGGACTTGGTGCGGCAGCCAATATTCAGTTTATCGACTGTGTCAACACCATCAGGGTATTGTTAGTCTCATTATTCTTTACTGTTGCTGCTGGTCCTGAGATTGGCGGATTTCGGCCTGGCGGGTAGTCTGATCTAAACGTATCTGACCTAGGGTACGGTTGACCTCTCTTTCACGCTTAGTGCATTGGGTGCGGAATTCTACGAATTCTGCCCGTAGACTGAGGACCATCTGTTTCAAAGTCTGATCTCGAGCTAATGCCACTGGGCTTTCTTCCCCGAGAGTTCCATGTAACCTCGTGGTTACCTCTTCATATTCCTGTTGACACTTATCTTGAGCGTCTATTTTCCTTGCCACTTCCCATATCATTTCTTCTTGGATACCCTTAACTTCGCTTTCCACGCCTGCCAGCTGTATCAACAATATTGCAATGTCGTTATCGTGGACATCTTGTCCTTCAGCTATTTGCTGTTGAACCTTGATTAGCTTTAAGGTATTGCCTTGGGTAGCCCCTGTCAAATGTTTGAAGGCAATATTGGCTTGGTCGAGCGAGGAATCTATATCCTGCCTAATTCGACCCCAGGTTATTGCAAGACGAGCAGCCAACCTTGCTAAGCTTGTGGCATGGTCTCCTCCTGATTTGGGCGTGGGGGCCCTTGATATCCGATGTGTACTAGCTACAATGGAGCATCGGTGAGAGGGTATATTTCCTCTCCGAAATGCGGGTTCATGAGGTGTCGACGAGGAAGGACTCCATGTGGCCGTATCATCGGTCTTATCCGTCGTATCGGGTCGGGTATCCATTGGCTCTCCTGCCGTTATTCTTTTTCTCGGGTGTTGAGGTATCTCAGCCATTGTGATACTTTCCAGATAGGCTAGCTGCTCTAATAGCCCGGGATGAGGGATTACTGGTACTTCGTACCAGAGTTCTCGATATCCTCTAAAAGGTTTAAGGAATCGTATGTAGGGTATCCAACGCTTGAGGTACTCTAGAAGTGTAGGTATAAAAGGATTCTGTGGGTCCGATTCTGGACTCAAAACCTGAATATCTTTTTTCTCGAGGTTTAGAATGTACTTATAGTACATGTAAGGATTTCTTAGGCCCAGGCCGAGGGGATGTCTAATCCTCGGATGACTGTGCCTGGGTTTTCCTTTTTCTTCTCTGCTGTCTTTAAAGAGCACAGGGTACTCCAATCTACGAAGTTTTCTGACTAGGTCGAATTCCACTCAAAATCCGAACCGTGCCAGATACGATATATGCTATTGAATTGATCCCTCGTTGGGATCCCGAAAGGTACTCTGAACCACGAGGGTTATTGCGTATATTCTTCTTCGATTTCGAACAGCTCACAATCAAAGACTTCTTCGAATGTCTGCATATAGATAGGACAGTGAGGTGCTTCGAAACTCTAATCGAAGTCTGAGGTGAGGGTGGAATTTGAAGTGAACTCGTAGTTCATATAGTGAGCCTTGGTAGCAGGAGAACTATCAATATACTATTAGGCGGACGCCAAACTCAAGTATATAACCGAGGGACGTAGGCCAAAATCTTTGTTCGGAGAATCTGTTGAGGAAGGCTCGTCTCGATAAAATAAAAGTAAGGCAAAGATTTATGAGGTAACCAATTTTATATTGATAAGATCTCTTCTCCGTTGCTTGATGATGTCTGTAAAGCTCGGGAGGCACTTCAATATTTATATCCCGCGTCTGAGTGTTCGCGGACTACTTCTAACTACTATGCCTCTGAAGTACCACCCTGGTTTTAATACGCAAACGTCCAGAATCTTATAAGTACGAACCCCATTTGACCCTGAAACTTATCACACCCTTTCGCGGACTCGGAATAGTATTCCTCCGTTGAGATGACTGCGCTATTGGTTATACCAAACAGCTGCCTCCAACTTAGATATTTGTATAGACTTTTATATAACTTTAATCTTGTTGAATATCATTCCAGTTGTCTCTTCGGTCATGAAGTGATCAGGTTCAAGCCGGGCCACCTAGTGCCAATCGCAAGTCCGAGCCCAACGTGTCAACGTTTTAAGGGGCTCCGACTTATCTAGGTCTTCCATTCTGTGCATGCTTCCCCTTGGTCCGCCGCCCTCTGTAGAGGGGTTCTATTTACTAGGACCAACCAACCCACAGCTGATCTCAGAAGGGTATGGGTAGATTCGGTATACCCCTACTAGCTTTCACTACTGGGATATCCTCCTAGAGTATTTCTCCGAAAACGTCCCGTCACATTCGGCCCATAGTTTAGGAAGCCTAAGTTTGAAGCCTTCTATCTCAATGCGCCTCCCACGGATTTCCTCCGTTGCACTTCCCAGATGTTACCAAAGGTCCCCTCTCATATACCCTGTGAACAGCATATGGTCGGACGGACGGCGGCGACGTATATACTGTTATGAGGTGGGCTTCATTGATGTGACACTTTAGTTATGGGACGCAACTCTCGAATTCTCGCTAATGACGTGCGGGCCCCCTAAGAGGGCCGGAGGGGGGTACTGGCTCCAGTAAATTCAGGGTCTGTGCGCAGTTACCCTACCATGGGTCTGTGTACATGTCTCGGATTTCCATATGCCTAACAGCCGTGGACATTCTTTGCTTAATTTCTAGCACTTTGCAATGGGATTTCCAGAATTCTTCTGTAAACTTTGAGTTCATGTCCGAGACGATTTCGCTCGCCAGGCCGTGTAGTTTCCATACTTCTTTCAGGAATGCATTTGCGACATCCTTGGTCATAGTCGATGTCTGCAGTCCGATGAAATGTGCCATCTTTCTAAATCGATCAACTACTACTATTATCTGAGTCCATTCTTACAACTCCAGTAGTTATGTGATGAAGTCCACTGAGTAAGATGGCCATGCTGCATAGGGTATTTGCAACGGTTGCAATAATCCATACTTAGCGTGTCTAGGCAATTTATTATGTTGGAATTCATCTAGGATTGAACCTAGTCATTGACCCATTCCGCAAGTCCCTTTCACTAGAAGTCCTGCATAATTATCACCAAGGTTGTCGCCTGTCCAAAATGTCCTGCAACGATTGCATTGTAACATCCTTCTGCGACCTTAGTATATAGCTCCTGGCTATTTGATACAAATATTCTTTGGTTATAATATAGCAGATTGTCGGTCAAGGTCCAGTCCTCAGGAAAATCTTTTCCTTTCCCTCATAAGCTAATGATTTCTTCCCTTCCTTAGCTCCAAGGTATGTCCATTCTGATAGCTACCTGTATCTCGCTTCAGAATTCAGGATTAAACTGCTTCAGACCTTTTTGTAGGATAATGGCGTTTGATATTGGAACTTTTTCTGGTACTTCTGAAATATCATACCAATGTTCATTGTCTTTACCTGATGCCTGTAGGTAGCTGATGCTAGGTTCCTGTTCCTTCATGATCAAAGATCTTGTCGCTATATCAGTGCTTCCTAGTTCTGCGGTTCCTTGTTCTATTTCTCTCAAGTTATCTACTTCCATCATATCTGAGGTGTTGACCTTTTCTACTACCAGTTGAGCTATGTGATCGCCCATTCTTATCTGGCAGTCCTTATGTTTATGGTTGAATAGTATAACCTTGAGTTCTCCGGTGTAATTGGCATCGATAACTCCTGTACCGGTGGAGATTCTGCTTCGAACCGCTAGATCACTTCTTGGGGCAACTCTTCCATAGGTACCTTCCGGTAGCCCAATGGCTATACTCATCCTTATTAATGCTTGTCCATATTTCAACACAATATCATCCTCTATGGTGTACAGGTCATGTCTTGCCGCCATTGTTGAGTCCTTCATTGGCAAATATACCTTCTTGCTCAATCTTTCAACTCTAATCACAGGTTCCTTTCCACTTCTTCGAGGTTCCAAATCCAAATCCTTATTACTATCCCAGTCCTCTCCTTTATCGCCTACGCTTGCTACTAGTGATACCAAGAAACATTCAGGTTTCAAAGCTTTCTGTTCGTGATGTGTAACTTTCTCCTCAGGATAGTACTCTGGCCATCTGCTTAATGCGTCAGGCTTTCCACCCTTCATGCCTGGTCGGCAAGCAATACGAAAATTGTATTCCTCTTGTTTCTGAGCCCAGCGAATTTGACGGCCACTCTAGACTTCCGAGGTGAGGAAGTATTGTATGTTCTGATGGGCAGTAAAGACTGTAATCGGTTTTGCCGTCCCGATCAAGTAGTGTCTCCATTACTTAAATGCTTTGAGGATCATAAGAAGTTCTTTATCACGAATTTCATAATTGTGCTCTGCCAGGTTTAGCTTTCTGGAATGGAATGCTACTGGATGTAACCTTTTCTCAAAGTATTGAGCAAGGATGCAACCCAGTGTGAAATCGCTAGTAGTAGTTTCTACCACTTTTTCTCTTTCCGAAAAGAGGTGGTGGAGTATAGGAGTTGTAGTGAATTGGTATTTTAATTCTTTGAATACCGTATCCTGCTCAACTCCTCACTTGAAATACTTAGAAGTTTCTTGTAATGTCTCGGTTATGGGTTTGCAAATAACTGAGATGTTTTTAATAAATCGTTGGTAGAAGTTAGCGAATCTAATAAAGACTTGTACTTCGCTAACTGACTCAGGTGCTTTCAAACCATTATAGATTCTACCTTAGAGGTGCTCATGGACACCCCATCGAAAGCTACTATATAGCCGAGGAATTCCACCTCTACGGTATGGAACCTCGCTTTCTTTAGCGATACCGCTAATTGAAAGTCTGATAGACTTTGTAAAACCTTTTTGACAGCTTCAATGTATTCCTTTTCATCCTTTGAATAGATGAGAATATCATCCAGGTAACACACGACTCAAACATCAAGATATTCCTTGAGTACTTGGTTCATCATATCTTGGAAAGTTGCTGGAGCGTTGACCAATTCAAAAGGCATGACCTTATATGCGTAATGTCCATATCTTATATGGAACGCTGTTTTTCATTCATCTCCTTCTTTTATCCTGATCATGTGGTAACTGTCTTTAAGGTCTAACTTGGTGAAGATCTTTGCGCCAGCTACTCGATCTCTGAGTTCAGATATTACTGCACGGGGATGTTTGTTCAGGATAGTAATCTTATTTAGATTTCAGTAATCCACAACTAGGCATAGTCTGCCATCTGGTTTAGGTACGAATAATATGGGTGCTCCTGCTGGTGATTAGCTTCGGGTGATCTTTCCTTGTTTGATCATAGTTTCAAAGTATTCCCATAAAGCCTTAAGCTGTTTTTCGGATAGTAGATATATCAGCCTCTTGGGGGGAGTTGATCCTGGAATCAACTTTATTTCGTGATCGAACGTCAGTCTTGGGACTAATCTTTCTGCTTTGTGGGCTTCAAACAAATGTTTGTAATGCCAGTATTCCTTCGGTAAGGATCCGCTTTACACTGTATTTTCGATGGCTCCGATATTTCTGATATGACATGCATCAGGATTCCAAGTGACTGATTCGTCATATTCGAATATATCCGCTATTCCTTCATCTTCTTCCTTACAGTTTTTGCAACTTATTGTGGAGAACGTCCAATTTTCCACATCTTCTATGTGAGATACTGGGTGTTCACGATGCCACCAACCAAATAGAATTATCATTCTGTAATGACCTGCTTTAGCCACTTCATACGACACTTCAGAGATGTATCGATTTTTTCCAATTTCTAATTTTATAGGTAGGGTATAACACTTCCCTCCTGAGGTAGCCGATGATCTATCAAAGCCTAAGATATCAACTGCATTATTTTGTTCGATAATAGGAACGCAAAGGTCTTCAACTAGGTCCTTATTGATAAGAAACATGTTGGATCCCGAGTCCAACAAGACTTTAACTTTGTATCACTAATCATGTATATGAAGGTAAGCGATCCCCTCTGGACAGTTGTATTGTTTGGGTTTTGAGGCGTCTAATTCTATGCGCTTAGCACGAGTAAGACTTCCTTGGTTCTTTCGTTTCGGTATTGTCGATGTTGGGTGTAGGTAACAAAATGTTTGTTACTATGCCCACGTAGTTTCGACCATTGAGGTCTTCTTAGACAAACTAGTAATTCTTTAACTCTAACAATCTGGGTTTACATACTAAGCGGCATTTTACCAAGACATATTTGCACACGACCAGTTTTCAGGCTGGATGCCTTCTCCTGATATGCCAAACCTAGGCTCATAGCAGACTTTTGGACGGTCATTAGCCATTTTACTCCCCTGGTGTAGGGTTCCTGTTTTCGCCGATCCTTTTCCTTCGGGTTTCTGTTATCTGTCCAGCTCCCTTAGAGGGGCCTTACTCACCAAAGTGGTACATCCCTATCTCACACTCTGGCCCAAAGGGAAGATAGCGCATACATATAATACGACTCAGACTCACGTGGTAGGTGGAATGGCCTGCGTCGGTTGTCCTCCTGTCATGTATTGTTATCAGGTGGATCTTGCATTGCTATGTCTCAACTTCTTCGACATAGTAACCTGCTTGCACACAGCTAGCAGGCAGCCACCACGTAACTTCAGGAACTTCGTACTGTTGGCCTTCAGGCTATATGGGCATGTTTACTATCCTCTCTTTCGATCAACACTCTCCACATATTGATTCTTGTGTTCGAGCTCGTAGGTCCCTCGCGGGGTTTCTTCACTGGGAGCCTACTTACATTGATCTTGAAAGGAAAGACTTGCTTCCCACCCTATTGATCATATTGAGTTTTGACTTCTGTAGTTGCACATAGAATACCCGATCTGTGTCGTGGTTGGTACCCAATACACCCCAGTGAAAGGGGGTTCCCTATTTCGATTCCAGCTCCATCTGGACACTGAATACTCAAACGCTGTCGCCATTGGTACCAATAAACAGACCTTGGTCAGTTCCTTGTCTTCCCCTAGTTCCCAGACTTTATTCACCCAGGCTCAGTACTGGACAGTCATGACTCTGTGAGCTAATTTAGGTTTCACAATAGCTGATCTTGCTTGTCGAATTCGCATTTCTATCGGTCTTGAGCTGAACGTCGCCGCTGATATATGGGCATCTCCCCAACATGTTTGGTAGGTATGGTTTTTCTTGCCACAACGTGTACAATCCCTGTCTCGCCTTTGAGTATCTATTACACTCTACGGGATACTGGTATGGGCCTGGTCAAAGTCTGTGTGGGTGGTTTTAGTCGCACCTCCTAACCTTTTCCTAGGTTTCATGGGTTCATTACCCCTTTTCCGTTTTCGTGGTAGGGCTCCACCTCCCTTGACATGAGGTTTAGTATCCTTTTGTCGCTTTGGTTTAAAGTCCCATCGGTCCTCTCTTTTGACTTCTTGGACTATATTTGGCTTAAACAGTTTGTCTGGCACAAGCTTTTCTCTGGCGAGAAGTGCTTCTTCCGATCGACAGAATAGCCAGAATGCTACTTTCCATTCTTGATCCGTTATATACCGCAAGGCCAACAACCTGTGCACTTTTTGTTTTGGAAGTTTGTTTTTGACTTCCTCCCTCCAGGATTCACCAGTCATGCGGGTCTTAATTTTACAGTTGTACATGACAGTGAGGTAACCTTCAATACTGCCTTTGTACTCGACTAGCTTTATGGCTCGCAGCGCTATCCTTTCAGCTTCTTCTGGGGCAAATCGTTTGATCATATTGTGTTTAAAACAAGTCCACGTAGCCAACTCCTGCTGTTGGATTGCCCCTTGAAGACCGTCCATAGCCTTCCTATACCAGATAGTGTAACGAAGCACTATGTCTCCTTTGGTATGGTTGAGTACGTATATAACTCATTCTTGGGCATCAACCAAAATTCGCAGGTTTTTTCTGAAATAGTCAGCACAATGTAAAATCCTCATGTATATATCTTGCATGGGTTTATCCTCAAAGAATGGGGGTAGTTCTGATAGTCAATTAATGTTTAATGACATCGTATTGGCAAGCGTTTCTGCCATACCAGACTGATCTGGTATTTGTCCACGCCTGCTATAGCTAGGACTTCCTCTCCTTCTTCCTCATTTATTCTCATCATCATCATCATCGCTAGGATCTCCGGAATCACCTTCCTGGGCACCTGAGTGAGATGTATCAGCGGCTTCCTTGCCTTTCCCCTTCCTTTTATGTGTAGGCTGGGAGTAGTAGGCTTCGTCATTTCCCTCTTCAGAGACTGAATGTAGCGGCGCCGGGTCCGGTCTTGTCGGTTCCTTTGTCGTCTCGACTAAATCATTTATGGCTTTTATCAAGAGGAGACTTGATCACTTCCGTAGTATCTTCAGCCATCTTTTTTTGATCCCTTTGCAATATGCATAAGCTCGGACATTGTTCTTTCAAGCCATTGTGTATGTCTATCAGTGATGCTGTGAAGTGCTTATCCTGAGCCACTGTTTAGTTGTGGAAGAGGTTGAATTCGCCACGGAGCTCTGACACAAATTTTCCCAGGGTTTCATATCATGCAAGGGCATCTTGTCCTTGCTGACCTAGACTACTATGTAACTGGGTAGTTATATTTTCATGGGCCTGCTGCCGCTGATCTGGTTCAGCTATCTTCTTTGCAACTTCACGTAGCATTTCCTCTGGGATGCCCTTAACTTCCTGTTCTACAGCTACCAGCTGCATCAACAATAATGCAATATCGTAGTCATTGACATCTTGTCTGGCGGCGATTTACTGTTGGACCTTAAGTAATTTTAAGGTATTGTCCTGAGTGGCTCCCTTCAAATGTTTGAGGGTGATATTGGCTTGGTCGAGCGAGGTGTCTATATCCTGCCTTATTTGACCCAAGGTTATCTCCAGACAGGGTTGCTAGCTTGGCTAGGTTTGCAGCCTGATCTCCTCCTGGCTTCGGCATGGAGGATTGTGATATCCGATGTGTGCTTGCCACACTAGAGGATCAGTGAGAGGGTAAAGCTCCACTCTGGACCTCTGGTTCTTGATGTGTTACCAGGTATGGACTGTGTAAAGTCGAATCATCAGTTCCCATCGTGTCGGGACAGCAGTCCATAGGTTCTCCTGCAATTATCCGCTTTCTCGGGTCTTGCGGAATCTTCGCCATTGTGATATTTTCCAGGTAGGCTAATTGCTCTAATAGTCCTGGATGAGTGATTACTGGTACTTTGTACTAGAGTTCTCGATATCCTTCAAAGAATTTAAGGAATCATATGTAAGGTATCTAATATCTGAGATACTTTAGAAGTGTAGATATAAAAGCGTTTGGGCAATCTGATTCTGGACTCAGGACCTGAATTTCCCATTTCTCGAGGTTAAGGATGTACTTATAGTACATGTATGAGTTCTGAGGCCCAAGCGGAGGGAATATCTGGGCCTCAGATAACTGCGCCTGATTTCCTTTTTTTGGAGTACCGGGTACTCCACTCAACGAAGTCTTCTAACTGGGTAGAACTCCACTTGAAGTTCATATAGTAACTCTTGGTAACAGGAGAACTATTAATATACTATTAGGTGGACGCCAAACTCAAGGATATAACTGAGGGACATAGGCCAAATCTTTGATTGGAGAATCTGTCGAGGAAGGCTCGTCTCGATAAAATAGCTAAGGTAAAGATTTAAAGGGTAAAATAATATTATATTGACAAGATCTCTTCTCCGTTGCTTGATGATGTCTACAAAGCTCAGGAGGCACTTTGATATTTATATCCCGCATCTGAGTGTTCCCGGACTACTTCTAACTACTATACCTCCGAAGTACCTCTCTGGTTCTAATACGCAAACATCTAGAATCTTATAAGTGTGAGCACCATTTGACCCTGAAACTTATCACACTCTTTCACAGTTACAGAATAGTATTCCATCATTGAGATGACTGCGCTATTTGTTATACCAAACAGCAGCCTCTAACTTAGTTGTCCATATAGACTATTATATTACTCTAGTCTTATTGACTATCATTCCAGTAGTCTCTTCGGTTATGGAGTGATCAAGTTCATGCCAGGCTACCTAGTGGCAATAGCAAGTCCAAGGCCAATGTGTCCACATCTTAAGAGTCTCCGACTTATCTAGGTCTTCCTTTCTGAGCTTGCTTCCCCTTGGTCCGCCAGCCTCCATAGAGGGGTCCTATCACCAAGACTAACCAATCTACAGCTGATCTCAGAAGGGTGTGGGTGGATTCGGTATGCTCCTAATAGCTTCTGCCACTGGGACATCCTCTTGGAGTATTTCGCCGAAAACGTCACATCAGCTTGGGCCCACAATTTAGGCAGCATAATATTGAAGCCTACTATCGCAATGCACCTCCAATGGACTTCTTCTGTTCCACTTTCCTGCTGTCACCAAAGGTCTCCTCTCATACATCTTGTGAACAGCATGAGGTCGGACGGACAGCAACGACATATATAGTGATATTAAGTGGACTTCATTAATGTGACTTTCAAGTTATAGGACGTAACTCTCGAAATCTCGCTAATGACATACGCCCCCATAAGGGGGCCGGACGGGATTGTTCGCACTCTGGCAAATTGCAGGTCTGAGCGCAGTTACTCTACTGTGAGGTCTGTGTACTTTGTCTCAGATTTCCATATTCCTAACATGACCATTGCCACCGCTATATGGGCATCTCTCCAACCCGTCTGGTAGATGTGGTTTTTCTTTCCACAATGTCTGTAATCATCACCTCGCCTCCGCGTGTCTATCACACTCTGCGGGATACCGGTATGGGTCTGGTCAAAGTTTGTGTGGGAGGTCTTCGCTGCACCTCCCAACCTCTTCCTAGGCTTTTCTAGCTCCTTGTTCCTTTTCCGTTCTGGTGGTAGGACTCCACCTTCCTTGACCTAAGGTTTGTTGTCCTTTCGTCACTTTGGTTTTGAGTGCCACCGGTCTTCCCTTTTGACCCCTTGGACTAATTTCGGGTTGGACGGTTTGTCTCTCGCAAGCTTTTCTCTAGAGAGAAGTGCTTCTTCTGAACAACCGCATAGCCTGAGTGCTTCTTCCCATCCTTGATCTGTTGTATACCTCAAGGCTAACAGCCTGGGCACAATTCGTTTCAGAAGCTTGTTTTCGACTTCCTTCCTCCAGGATTCTCTGGTCATGTGGGCCCTTATGTTATGGTTGTGCATGACCGTGAGGTAACGTTCAATACTGCCTTCATACTCGACCAGCTTTATAGTACGAAGGGCTAGTCTTTTGGCTTCCACTTGTGCAAATCGTTTGATCATATCATGTTCAAAACGAGTCCACATAGCCAACTCTGGCTGCTGGATTTCCCCTTGAAGTCTGTCCATAGCCTTCCTATACCAAATAGTATAACGAAGTACTATGTCTTCCTTTGTACCATTGAGCGCATATATGACTCGTTCTCACGCATCCTCACAAATCTGCGGGTTGCTTTCGAAATAGTCCCTGCATTGTATAATCTACACGTATATATCTTGTACGGGTTTATCCTCAAAGAATGGGGGTAGTTCTGACGGCCACTTAACCTTTAGCGCCATTGCATTGACAAGAGTCTCTCCCGTACCAGACTGTTCTGGTGTCTGTCCTCACCTGCCACAGTTAGGACTTCCTCTCCACCTTCCTCTCTCATCGTCGTCATGATCATCGTCATCAGGATCTCCTGGGTCACCTCCCGGGGCACCTGAGGTGGATACATCAGCAGCTTCTTTACCTTTCCCCTTGTCCCTATGTGTTGGTGGGGAATAGTAATCTTCGTCATTTCCCACTTCCTGGACTGAAGGTAGCGGTACCGGAACCGGTCTCGTCTGTCCCTTGGATGTTTCTGCTAAATCCTTTATGGCTTTCACCAAAGACTTGACAGCTTCCGTGGTTTTTGTGGCCATTTTCTTTTGATCCCGTTGCAATGTGTGTAAGCTTGTACATTGTTCTCTCAGGCCATTGTGTATGTCTACCAGTGATACTGTGAAGTCTTTATTCCAGGTCACTGTCTGGTTACAAAAGAGGTTGAACTTGCTGCGGAGTTCAGACACTAATTTTCCCAAGTTTCCTCTTGTATAAAGGCCTCCTGTCCTTGCTGACCTAGACTATCATGTAACTGAGTAGTTAAATTTTCATAGGCTGGCTGCCACTGATCTTGTTCGGCTCTATTCTAGGCTACTTCGCATAGTATTTCCTCTTAGATACCTTTGACCTGCTGTTCCATGCCTACCAGCTGTATCATCATGATGGCGATATCATTGTCATGGACAGCCTGTCCATCGGCGAGTTGCTATTGAATCTTAGTTAATTTAAGGTATTGTCTTGGGTGACTCTTTTCAAATGTTTAAAGGCAATATTGGGTTAGTCAAATGAGGTATCTATATCTTGCCTTATTCGACTCAATATTATCCCTAGACTAGTAGCCAGCTGGGCTAGGTTTGCAGCATGATCTGCGCTTGGCTTTGGTGTAGAGGATCGTAATATCCTATGTGTACTTACGACACCAGAGGATCAGTGAGAGGCATTCAGTATAACTTCTGTCAGGAATTGTACCTCTTGAGGTGTTACCGGGAAGGGGCTATGTATAGCTAAATCATTGATTCCCGTCGTATCTAGTTGGGTGTCCATAGGTTCTCCTGCTGTTAACCTCTTTCTCAGGTCTTCAGGTATCTCGGCCATTGTGATTTTTTCCCGATAGGCTAATTGTTCCCACAGCTATGGATGAGTGATTACTGATACTTCGTACAACATTTCTTGATATCCTGTAAACTGTTTAAGGAACCATACTTAAGGTGTGCAATGTCTGAGATGCTCTAGAGGTGTAGGTAAAAAAGGGTTCAAGCGATCTGATTCTGGATTCAGGACCTGAATTTCCTTTTTCTTGAGGTTCAAGATGTACTTGTAGTACATATGTGAGTTTTTTAGGCTCAAGCCAAGGGAATAGCTGGCCCTTGGATGGTGGTGCCTGACTTCTTCTTCTCGGAGTACTGGGTACTCCACGCGATGAAGTCTTAAGACTTGGTTGAACTCCACGCGAAGTTCGGACTGTGCCAGGAGCAATATATGAGATTAAATTGATCCCTTGTTGAGATCTTAAAAGGAATTGGGAACCAGGAGAGTTCTTAAGTGAACTCTTCTTCAATTTCGAATAACTCAGTGTCGAAGATTTCTTCAGATGTATGAATATAAATGGGACAGTGATGTGCTTCGAAAATATAATCGAAGTCTGACCTGAGGGTGGAGTTTGAAGTGAACTTGTAGTTCATATAGTAAGCCTTGGTAACAGGTAAACTATCAATATACTGTTAGGCGGACCCCAAACTCTAGAATAACTCTGAGGGACATAGGCCAAATCTTTGATCAGAGAATCTGTCGAAGAAGGCTCATCTCGATGAATAGGTAAGGTAAAGATTTAAAGGGTAAAACAATTTTTATATTGATAAGATCTCTTCTCCATTGCTTGATGATGTCTGTAAAGCCCAAGAGGCACTTCGATATTTATATCCCATGTCTGTGTGTTCGCAGACTACTTCTAATAACTATGCCACTGAAGTACCACTCTGGTTTTAATACGCAAACGTCTAGAATCTTATAAGTGTGAGCACTGTTTGACCCTGAAACTTATCACACCTTTTCACGGTTACAGAACAGTATTCCTCCATTGAGATCACTGTGTTATTTGTTATACCAAACAGCAGCCTCCAACATAGTTGTCCGCAAAGACAATTATATTACTTTAGTCTTGTTGACTATCGTTCCAGTAGTCTCTTCAGCCATGAAGTAATCAAGTTCGTGCAGGGCCACATAGTACCAATCGCAAGTTCGAACACAACGTAGCAAGGTCTTTAAGGGTCTCCGACTTATCTATGTCTACATTTCTGTGCGTATTTCTCCTTGCTCGGCCATCCTCTGTAGAGTGGTCCTATTACTAGGACCAACCAACCTACAGCTGATCTCAGAAGGGTATGGGGGGATTTGGTATGCCCATAATAGCCTCTGCTACTGGGACATGTTCTTGGAGCATTTCGCTGAAAATATCATGTCATTTTTGGCCCATAGTTTAGGAAGTCCAACCTTGTAGCTTACTATCTTAATGTACCTGCGACAGACTACTTCCATTCTACTTCCCCGATATCCCCAAGTGTCCCCTCTTATATAACTTGCAAACGGCAAGCGGTTGGAAAGACAGCGGCGATATATATGGTGTTATCAAGTGGACTTCATTGATATGACATTTTAGTCGTGGGACGTAACTCTCGAAATCTCACCAATGACCTGCGGGGCCCATAATGGGGTCTGAAGGGGGTGTTGGCAGTCCGGAAAACCGGGGGTCTGTGCACAGTTACCCTACTCTCAGTCTGTGCACCTTTCTTGTCTCAGATTTCCATATGCCTAACAACGTGGCCGCCGTCTGTCTGACTGCATGCGGTTCGCAAGATATATGAGAGGGGACCTTTGGTGACATCTGGGAAGTGGAATGGAAGAACTCCGGCAGAGGCTTATTGAGATAGTCGGCTTCTATGTTAGGCTTCCTAAACTATTGACCGAAGGTGATGTGACATTTTCAGCAAAATACTCCAAGAGGCTGTCCCAGTAGCAGAGGCTATTAAGGACATACTGGATCCACCCATACCCTTCTGAGATCAGCTGTAGGTTGGTTGGTACTAGTAATAGGACCCCTCTATAGAGGCCAATGGGCTATGGGGAAGCATGCTCAGAAAGGAAGACCTAGATATGTCGGAGACCATGAAGACATTGACACATTGGGCTGAGACTTGTGATTGGCACTAGTTGACCCAGCATGAACTTGATCACTTCATGATGGAAGAGACCACGGAAACAATAGTCAACAAGACTAGAGTAATATAATTGTCTATCCGGACAACTAAGTGGAAGGCCACTTGTTGGTACAATAAATAGTGCAGTCATCTCAACAGAGGAATACTATTCCGTAACTGTAAAAGGGTGTGACAAGTTTCAGGATAAAACGCTGTTCACATTGATAAGTTTCGGGATGTTCACATATTAACACCAGAGTGTCACTTTGGAGGCATAGTAGTTAGAAGTAGTCCGCGAATACTCAGATGTGGGATACAAATATCAAAGTACCTCCCAAGTTTTAGAGACATCATTAAGCAATCAAGAAGGGATCTTTGCAATATAAAATTGGTTACAATACAAATTTTTACTGTACTTAATTTTATTCAGACCAAGCTTCCGCGAGAGATTCTACGAACTAATATTTTGGCCTATATTCCTCTGTTGTACTAGAGATCAGCGTCTGCCTAACTGTCAGGCGGACGCCGATCTCTTGTATAACTGAGGGACGTAGGGCAAAATCTTTGTTCGGAGAATTGGTCGAGGAAGGCTCGTCTCGATAAGGCAAAGGTAAAGTAAAGATTTATGAGGTAAACAATTTTATATGGATAAGATCTCTTCTCCGTTTACTTGATGATGTCTTTAAAGCTTGGGAGGCACTTCGATATTTATATCCCGCGTCTGAGTGTTTGCGGACTACATCTAACTACTATGCCCTTGGAGTACCACTCTGGTTTTAATACGCAAATATCCAGAATCTGATAAGTGCGAACACCATTTGACTTTCAAACTTATCACACCCTTTCGCGGACTCGGAATAGTATTCCCCCGTTGAGATGACTGCGCTATTTGTTATGCTAAACAGCAGCCTCCAACTTAGATATCTGCATGGACTATTATATTACTCTAGTCTGGTTGACGATCCTCCCAGTAGTCTCTTCGGTCATGAAGTGATCAAGTTCATCCCGGGCCAGCTAGTGCCAATCGCTAGTTCAAGCCCAATGTGTCAACGTCTCACGGGACTCTGACTTATCTAGGTCTTCCATTCTGAGAATGCTTCCCCTTGGTCGGCCGGCCTCCGTAGAGGGGTCATATTACTAGGACTAACCAACATACAGCTGTTCTCAGAAGGGTATGGGTGGATTCGGTATACTAGTAATAGCTTCCACTCCTGGGATATCCTCTTCGAGTATTTCGCCGAAAACGTCCTATGACTTTCGGCCTGTCGTTTAGGAAGCCTAACTTTGAAGCCTACTATCTCAATGCGCCTCCCACGGATTTCCTCCACTCCTGTTAGGCATATGGAAATCCGAGATATGTGCACAGACCCACGGTAGAGTAACTATGTACAGACCCTCGATTTACCGGAGCCAACACCCCCTTCCGGACCCCTTATAGCGCCCACACGTCATTCGTGAGATTTCGTGAGTTGCGTCCCATAACTAAAATATCACATCAATGAAGCCCACGTCATAACACCATATACGTCGCTGCCGTCCGTCCGACCGCAAGCTGTTCGCAGGATATAAGAGAGGGGACCTTTGGTGACCTCTGGGAAGTGGAACGGAGGAAGTCCGTGGGAGGCGCATTGAGATAATAGGCTTCAAGGTTAGGCTTCCTAAACTGCGGGCCGATGGTGACGTGACGGTTTCGGCGAAATACTCTAAGAGGATATCCCAGTAGTGGAAGCTATTGTGGGTATACCGAATCCACCCATACCGTTCTGAGATCAGCTGTAGGTTGGTTGGTCCTAGTAATGTGATTCCTCTACGGAGGACGGCGGACCAAGGGGAAGCATGCTCAGAAAGGAAGACCTAGATAAGTCCGAGTTCTTTGAGACGTTGACACATTGGACTCAGACTTGCGATTGGCACTAGGTGGCGCGGCATGAACTTGATCACTTCATGACCGAAGTGACCACTGGAACGATAATCTACCAGACTAGAGTAATATAATAGTCTATCCAGATATCTAAGTTGGAGGCCGCTGTTTGGCATAACAAAATAGCGCAGTCATCTCAATAGAGGAATGCTATTCCGGGTCCGTGAAAGGGTGTGATAAGTTTTAGGGTCAAATGGTGTTTGCACTTATAAGATTCTGGATGTTTGCGTATTAAAACCAGAGTGGTTCTTCGGGGGCATAGTTGTTAGAAGTAGCCCTCGAAATACTCAGACATGGGATATAAATATCGAAGTGCCTCCCGAGCTTTACAGACATTATCAAGCAATGGAGAAGAGATCTTATGAAGATAATATTCTTTTACGCTTTCAATCTTCACCTTACCTATTTTATCGAGACGAGCCTTCCTCGACAGATTCTTCAATCCTAGATTTTCTAGCCTACGTCCCTCAGTTATATACTTGAGTTTGGCGTCCGCCTAATAGTATATTGATAGTTCTCCAGTTACCAAGGCTTACTATATGAACTACGAGTTCAATTCAAACTCGACCCTCACCTCATACTTCGCTTACATTTTCGAAGCACCTCACTATCTCATCTATATTCAGACATTTGAAGAAGTCTTCTATAGTGAGCTTTTTCGAGATCGAAGAAGAATACATGTAAGAATCCTCGTGGTTCAAAGTACCTTTCGGGATCCCCACAAGGGATCAATTCAATTGCATATATCGTACTTGGTACTGACCGGACTTTGAGTGGAGTTCTACCGTGTTGATAAACCTAGCCAATCGGAGTACCCAGTACTCCGATAATCAGAAATCAGGCAAAGCCATCCGTGGGCCAGACATCCCCTCGGCTTGGGCCTGATAAAATCCTTATATGTACTATAAGTACATTCTAAACCTGGAGAAAAGGGAAATTGAGATTCTGAGTCCAGAATCAGATTAACCTAACCCTTTCATACCTACACCTCTAGAGTATCTCAAGCGTTGGATACCTTACATACGATTCCTTAAATCCTTTAAAGGATATCAAGAGCTCTGGTACGAAGTACCAGAAATCACGCATCCTGGATTATTAGAGCAATTAGCCTACCTGGAAAGCATCACAATGGCTGAGATACCTCAAGACCCGAGAAAGAGAATAACGGTAGGCGAACCTATGGACACCCCTCCAGACACGACGGATAAAACCGATGATTTTCCTATATGCAGTCCCTCCCTGTCAACACCTTATGAACCCACGTTTCAGAGAGGATATATACACTCTCACCCATCCTCCAGTGTCGGAAGTACACATCGGATATCGAGGGCCTCCACGCCTAAACCAGGAGGAGACCATGCTGCGAATTTAGCCAGGTTGGCTGCCCATCTCTGGATAACCTTGGGTTGAATGAGGCAGGATATAGATACCTCGATCGACCAAGCCAATATCACCTTCAAACATTAGAGGGGGCTACCCCAGACAATACTTTAAAACTAATTAAGGTTCAACAGCAAAGCGCCGAAGGACATGATGTCCACGATAACAATATTGCAATATTGTTGATGCAGCTGGCAGGCGTTGAAATCCAAGTTACAGGTATCCAAGATGAAATGATACGAGAAGTGGCAAGGAAAATAGATGCTCAAGATAACCGTCAACAGGAATATGAAGAGGTAACCACAAGGTTACAGGGAACACGCGGGGAAGAAAGCCAGGCGGCGTTAGCCTGAGATAAGACTTAGGAACAAATGGTCGTCAGTCTAAGGGCAGAATTCATGGAATTTCGCGCCCAATGCACCAAGCGAGAGAGATAGAGGTTAACCGTACCCTGGGACAAATGCGTATGGACCAGACTACTCGCCAAGCGGAAATTTGCAGGTCCCAGGATCAGAAATACCAAAAAAACGACTAGTCTAACAATACCTTAAAAGTATTGATGGTGTTGATAAAGAGGATATTAGCCGCCACACCAAGTCCCGAAGCTGCAGGACCGGCACCTTTACCCCCAGTCCAAGAATGTGACGACAAGGAATACTATGTTCCACCTACACGCAGGGACAAGGGAAAAGGCGGACAAGCTGCTGATGCATCCGCCTCAGGTGCCCAGGGAGGTAACCCTGGAGATCCTAGTGACGGTGATGATGATGATGATGAGAGAGGAAGAAGGAGAGGAAGTCCTAGCCGGAGAAGGCAAGGACAAACACCAGAACAGTCTGTTATGGCAGAAACACTAGCCAACGCGATGGCACTGAATATTAAGTGACCATCAGAGCCACACCCATTCTTTGAGGATAAAGCTGCACAAGATATATATGGATGGATTTACAATGCACCAACTACTTCGAACGAACCCGCAGATCTGGGACGACGCCTGGGAACAAGTCATATATGCGCTTAGCCGTACGAGAGGAGACATAGTACTTCCTTACACCATTTGGTACCAGAAGGCTATGGATGGACTTTAAGGAGAAACCCAGAAACCTGAACTGGCAACGTGGACTTGTTTTGAACACGATATGATCAAACGATTTGCCACGGTGGAAGCCGCAAGACTAGTACTTCGTGCGATGAAGCTAGTCAAGTACGATGGAAGTATTGAACATTACCTAACGATCATGCACAACTATAACATACGTGCATGCATGACTGGAGAATCCTGGAGGCAGGAAGTAGAAGATAAACTTCCCATACAAATTGTCTGCAGGTTGTCAGCCCTGCAATAAACAGCGGATCAGGAATGGGAAGAGGCACTAAGACTGTGCGGTCGGTTGGAAGACGGGCTTCTGGCGAGAGAAAAAATAGGGTGAGACAAACTGTCCAAGCCCAAAGTAGTCCGGGAGGTGAAAAGAGAAGACCGACAGGACTCTAAACCGAAGTGACAAGAAGACAACAAACCTTATGTCAAGGGAGGTGGAGCCCCACCACGGAAGTGGAAAAGAGATGAAGAACCGGAGAAGCCCAGGAAAAGGTTGGGAGGTGTGACAAAAACCACCCACACAAACTTTGAACGTGCCCATACCGGTATCCAGTAGAGTGTAATAGACACTCAGAGGGGAGATGGAGATTGTACACGTTGTGGGAAGAAAAACCACACCTACCAAACGTGTAGGGGAGACGCGCATATATCGGCGGTAACGGTCAGCTGAAGACCGATAAAAATGGGAATTCGACGAGCAAGATCGGCTAGCGTAAAGCCCAAATTAGCTCACAAAGTCGGGACCATTCAGCACCCAGCCTGAGGGAATAAAATCTGGAAACTGGCGGACGACGAAGAACTGACCTAGGTCAGTTCGTGAGTACCAACGGCAACGGCGTTTGGGTATTCAGTGTTCTGATGGAGCTGGAATCGAAATGGGAACCCCCATTGGCTGGGGTGTATTGGGTACCGATGACGATGGAGATCGGGCAGTCCATGTGCAACAACGGGAATCGAAACTCAAAATGATCAAAGCAGCACGAAGCAAGTCTCTCCTTTCAGGATCTATGCAAGTAGGCTCTAAGTGAAGGGACCCCATAAGGGACTTATGAGCTCGAACACAAGAATCAATATATGGAGAGTCCTGATCGAAAGAGAGGATAGTTACCATGCCTACATGACCCGAGAGCCAACAGTACGCAGTTCCTCGAGTCACATGGTGGTTGCCTGCTACCTGTGTGCAAGCAAGTTACTATACCGAAGAAGTTGGGACATAGCAATGCAAGATCTACCTGATAACAATACACAACAGGAGGACAAGTGACACGAGCCATTCCACCTACCACACAAGTCTGAGTCGTATTATACGTATGTACTATCTTGCCTTCTGGCCAGAGTGTGGGATAGTGATGTACTGCTTTGGTGCGCAAGGCCCCTCTGAGGGAGCTGAACGGATAACCGAAATCCTAAGGGAAAATATCGGTGAAAGCAGGAACCCCACACCAGGGAAGTAAAATGGCTAATAACTGCCCGAAAATCTGCTATGAGCCTAGGCCTGGCGTGTTGGCAGAAGGCATCCAGCATGAAAACTGGTCGTGCGCAATTGCATATCGGTGAAACGCCGCTTAGTATGTAGACCCAGATTGTTAAAGAGCTAAAGAATTATTAGTTTGTCTGTAGAGACCTCAGTGGTCGAAACTATGCGGGTGTAGTAACAAACATCTTGTTACCTACACCCAACACTGATAATGCCTAAACGGAAAAATCAAGAAAATCTTATCTGCGCTAAGTGCCTGGAGTTAGAAGCTCCAAAACCAAAATGATACAACTGTCCGGAGTGGATCGCTTACCTCCACATACACGATGAGTGATACAAAGTTAAAGTCTTGTTAGACTCTGGATCCAATGTATTCCTTATCAATAAGGAGCTAGATGAAGACATTTGCATTCTTACAGTGGAACGTGATAATGCAGTTGACATACTACGCTGTGACGGATCGTCAGCCACCTCAGGGGGGAAGTGTTACACTCTCCCTATTAAATTGGAGATAGGAAAAAACTGACACATTTCTGAAGTGACATGTGAAGTGCCTAAAGCAGGTCACTATGGAATGATAATTCCATTTGGTTGGTGGCATCATGAACACCCAGTGAATCACATAGAAGATGCAGAAAATTGGACTTTCTCCACGAAAGGTTATTCAAACTGTGTGGAAGAAGATGAAGGAATAGCGGATATGTTTGAATATGATAAATCCGTTGCCTGGGATCCTAATGCATGCTGCATCGGAAGAATCGGAGCCATTGAAAATATAGTGGAACTCGAGTTATTACCGCAAGAATACAGGCGTTATAAACACTCGTTTGAAGCTCAGACCGCAGAAATATTAGCCCCGAGACGAACATTCGATCACGAGATCAAGTTGATTCCAAGATCAACTCCCCCGTGGGGGCCGATATATCCACTATCCGAGAAGCAGCTTAAGGCTTTACGAGAATACTTGGAGACGATGATCAAATAAGGAAAGATCACGCGGAGTCAATCTCCTGTAGGAGCACCTATATTATTCGTCCCGAAGCAAGATGGCAGACTACGCCTAGTTGTGGATTACCAAAATCTAAATAAGATTACTATCCTCAACAAACATCCCCTTCCACTAATGTCGGAACTCAGGGATAGAGTAGCTGGCGCCAAGATCTTCACCAAGCTAGACCTTAAGGACGGTTGCCACTTGATTAGAATAAAGGAAGGAGATGAATGGAAAACGGCGTTCCGTACAAGATACGGACATTACGAATATAAGGTCATGCCTTTTGGATTGGCCAATACTCCAGCAACGTTCCAAGATATGATGAACCAAGTACTCCCAGAGTACTTAGATGTTGGAGTAGTGTGTTATCTTGACGATATTCTCATCTATTCAAAGGATGAAAAAGAACACATTGAAGCTGTCAAAAGAGTTTTACAAAGTCTATTGGACTTTCAATTACTGGTATCGCTAAAGAAATCAACATTCCACGCAACTAAGGGAGAATTCTGCGGCTATATGGTGATGGTCGATGGGGTGTCAATGAGCACCCGAAAGGTGGAATCCATAATGGTTTGGAAAGCACTTAAGTCGGTTAGAGAAGTACAAGTATTCATGGGATTTGCTAACTTCTACTGTCGTTTTATCAAAAATTTCTCGGCTATTTGCAAACCCATAACTGAGACATTATAAGGAAATCCGAAGAATTTCAAAAGGGGACTGGAACAGGTTACGGCCTTCGAAGAGCTGAAGCACCGATTCACTACAGCCTCCATACTCCTCCACTTCTTCCTAGAAAGAGAGATAGTGGTAGAAACTGACACTAGCGACTTGGCACTCAGTTGTGTCCTTTCTCAATACTTTGAGAAAAGGTTACATCCGGTAGCTTTCCATTCCAGAAAATTAAATTCGGCGGAGAGCAATTATGAGATTCATGATAATGAACTTCTCGCAATCCTTTAAGCGTTTAAGGAATAGAGACACTACTTGATCGGGAGGGAAAAACCGATTACAGTCTTTACCGACCATCAGAACCTACAATACTTCCTCACCTAGAAAGTCTGGAGCTGCAGTCAAATTCGATGGGCTCAGAAGTTGGTAGAAAAAAATTTCCGCATTGTATACCATCCAGGTATGAAGGGCGAATAGCCTGATGCATTAAGTAGACGGCTGGAGTACTGTCCTGCGGAGGGAGCTACGCATCGCGAACAGAAAACTTTGAAGGAAGAAAATTTCTTAGTATCACTAGTAGCGAGAGTAGGCGATGAAGGAGAAGACTGGGATGGAGAAAAGGATTTGGATTTGGAACCTCAAAGAGGAGGAAAGAAACCCGTTATTAGGGTCAAAAGATTGAGCAAAAAGGTATACTTGCCAACAAAGGGCTCAAGAATGGTAGCAGGACATGACCTATACGCCATAGAAGATGACATTGTCCCGAAATCTGGACAAGCATTAATAAGGATGGGTATAGCTGTGGGGCTACGCGAAGGAACTTAGAGAAGAGTTGCCCCGAGAAGCGGATTAGCAGTCAGAAGTGGAATCTCTACCGGCGCCGGAGTACTCGATGCTGATTACACTGGGGAACTCAAAGTTGTACTTTTCAATCATAAGTATGTGGACTGCCAGATGAAAATGGGTGATCGCATAGCCCAGTTGGTGGTGGAAAAAGTCAACAACTCAGATATGATGGAAGTAGATGACTTGGAAGACACGGAACGAGGAACTGCAGGATTTGGAAGCACCAATATAGCAACAAGATACTTGATCGTGAAGGAACAGGACCGAAGTATCAGCTACCTACAGGCGTCAGCGAAAGACAATGAATACTGGTATGACATTTCAGAAGTACCAGAGAAAGTTCTAATATCAAATGCAGTAATCCTGCAAAAAGGTATGAAGCAGTTCAACCCTGAATGCTTAGGCGAGATACAGGCAGCTATCAGGACAGATGTAGTTTGGAGGTAATGGAGGGAAGAATGCATTAGGTTACGAGACGAAGGAAAGGATTTTCCCAAAGACTGGACCTTAACCGACGATCTACTATATTGTAGGCGGGGGCTATTTGTGCCAGGTAGTCGGGTGCTGTGTGCCGGGGTCGCAGAAGGATGTCACGATACAAAGGTTGCAGGACATTTCGGTCAAGAAAAAACTTTGGAGATAATCATGAGGGACTTCTACTGGAAAGGAGTTGCGGAATGGATCAACGATTACGTACGATCCTGTGATGAATGGCAACATAATAAGTTGCCTAGACATGCCAAGTACGGATTGCTGCAACCATTGCAAATACCCGATGCGGCATGGGCATCTATCTCAGTAGACTTCATCACGCAACTGCCAGAGTCACAAGATTGTACACAGATAATGGTAGTAGTTGATCGGTTTACAAAGATGGCGCATTTCATCGGACTTCAGACCTCGGCTACAGCCAAGGATGTGGCTAACGCATTCCTGAAAGAACTATGGCAGCTGCACGGCCTACCAACCGAAATCGTCTCAGACATGGACTGAAAGTTCGCGGGAGAATTCTGGGAATCACTCTGCAAAGCGCTGGAAATTAAGCGAAGAATGTCAACGGCATACCACCCTCAAAGTGACGGACAAACTGAACGTACCAACCAAGTGCTGGAAGGATACCTTCAAAGTTTTGTCCGCTATGATCAGGACGACTGGTATCAGCTATTACCCCTAGCTGAACATGCCTATAACAACTCTGCAACCAACACCCATGGGATGCCACCATTCTATGCTAACTACGGATTCCATCCACTGACAGAGTGGATGAAGGAGTGCGAAGCTCAAAATCCAGGAGCAACACTTTATGCAAACTGGATTAAGACGATACATGAACAAGCAATGGGGTCACAAGAAAACACACACTGGAAGGAACGTCAAAATATTATGACTGAAAAGCTCGACAACAGCCGGACTTCAAGATCGTGGACAAAGTAATGTTAAACGTAAAGAACATTCGTACCCGATGAAAATCAAAGAAGCTAAGTCCAAAGCTATGCGGTCCTTTCCAAATTATGGAAAAACTCGGAGCACTAGCCTTCAAGCTCAACACATGCAATCGATGGAACATTCACCCCGTATTCTGTGTCGCACTATTGGAACCCTACTGCGAGTCAGTTCATGCCAATCGTCAGCAACCCCCAAGAGAGCCGGAGGATATTGACGGGGACCTGCAATGGGAGGTTGAAAAAATAGTAAGAAGCGAGATTCATTCTTAAAGAAAACGAGTACATAGCCACTATCAAGAAAAGCATAAACTGTGGTACTTCGTTAAATGGCAAGGGTGTTCGGAAGATGAGAACACATGGGAGCCAGCTACCGGTATGGAAAATGCGGAGGAAGTTATGGAGAATTTTCATAATGAAAATCCGGACATGCCAGGAAGGGCAGAAGTAAGATGGTGAGGAAAATGTTTTCCTGCCGTGGCCAAGTAAACGCGGGAGGTTTTTTATTCTGACCACACTGAGTCTTAAAT
The DNA here is from genome assembly GCA_014065205.1 of Tuber brumale. Lineage (NCBI taxonomy): Eukaryota > Fungi > Ascomycota > Pezizomycetes > Pezizales > Tuberaceae > Tuber > Tuber brumale. Next base: position 142,331 of record JACCEG010000096.1, on the reverse strand, counting down.
TGTATTTAGAAGAAAAAATAAAAGGTTATAAAGGCATTCGAGGTGAAGCCTGGTAGGAGGGAGCTCATGTTAGGCATATGGAAATCCAAGCCATGTGCACAGACCCACAGTAGGGTAACTGCGCACAGACCCTCAATTTACCGGAGCCAACACCCCCCTCTGGCCCCCTTATGGCGCCCGCATGTCAATATCGAGATTTCGCGAGTTGCGTCCCATAACTAAAGTGTCACATCAATGAAGCCTGCTTCATAACACCATATACGTCGCCGCCGTCCATCCGAGTGCATGCTGTTCACAGGATATATGAGAGGGAACCTTTGGCGACATCTGGGAAGTGTGACGGAGGACATCCGTCGGAGGCGTATTGAGATCTTAGGCTTCAAGGTTAGGCTTTCTAAACTGCGGGCCAAAGGTGATGGGACGGTTTCAGCGAAATACTCTAAGAGGATATCCCAGTAGTGGAAGCTAGTAGGGGTATACCAAATCCACCCATACTCTTCTCAGATCAGCTGTAGGTTGGTTGGTCCTAGTAATAGGACCCCTCTACGGAGGCCGGCGGACCAAGGGGAAGCATGCTCAGAAAGGAAGACCTAGATAAGTCAGAGTCCTTTCAGACATTGACATGTCGGGCTCGGACTTGCGATTGGCACTAGGTGGCCCGGCATGAACTTGATCACTTCATGACCGAAGAGACTACTAGAACGACAGTCAATCAGACTAGAGTAATATAATAGTCTAAGCAGATATCTAAGTTGGAGGCCGCTGTTTGGTATAACAAAATAGCGCAGTCATCTTCATGGAGGAATCCTATTCTGGGTCAGTGAAAGGGTGTGATAAGTTTCAGGGACAAACGGTGTTTGCACTTATAAGAGTCCGGACGTTTGCGCATTAAAACCAGTGTGGTACTTCGTGGGCATAGTAGTTAGAAGCAGTCCGCGAAATACTCAGACGCGGGATATAAATATCGTAGTGCCTCCATAGCTTTACGGACATCATCAAGCTACGGAGAAGAGATCTTATCAATATAATCTTGTTTTACGCTTTAAATCTTTACCTTACCTATTTTATCGAAACGTGCCTTCCTCGACAGATTCTCCAATAGAAGATTTTTTGGCCTACGTCCCTCAGTTATATACTTGTGTTTGGCGTCCGCCTAACAGTTTTACTTCCCAGATGTCGCCAAAGGTTCCCTCTCATATACCCTGCGAACAGCATGCGGTCGGATGGACGTCGGCGACGTATATGGTATCATGAAGTGCGCTTCATTGATGTGACTTGTTAGTTATGGGACACAACTCTCGAAATCTCGCTAATGACGTACGGGCCCGATAAGGCTGCCAGAGGGGGGTGCTAGTACTCTGGTAAATCGAGGGTCTGTGCGCAGTTACCCTCCCGTGGGTCTGTGCACATGTCTCGGATTTCCCTATGCCTAACACTAACAATAACTTACATCCTGGTCGTATGAACTGGTTTTCAGCTTACTGAGGAGTTCCAGAGCATGCAGAAAGGACATCAAGCATATCATGCCATTTCTGAGCACGCTGAGCACTATAAGTTGTTTGCAACACTACCTAGATGTATTATATTTTCCATTAATAAAATTAACTATGTGCTGCCATTGATGGCAATAGCAACCTCATCAACCCGCATATTCATCACCGCATAAAGAAAAAACTTTCAATCAACCACAATAAATCCATTTTTCCTAGTTCTCTTTTTTATAAAAACTATGTCTCCTATTCTTTACAGTCATGCCAAAATCTCTACTTCCTCCCATCACCTCTCAGAGTTTACCAGGAGGAAAATTCTTGGCTTAGATGAGCCTCAAATGAGATATAGTGAAACTTCTCACTACCTTAATATCCCCCTCACCACAGTCAGGAATACAATGGCCAAGGAAGATCAAGAGGGCAAGGAGAAAAAGGGCAGAGGAAGACATCCTAAGACTACCAAGTTGCAGGATAAAGCTATGGTAGTGGAAGCTTTGACAAATCACAATACCACCTATTTTGAGATTGCTGAGAAAGTTGCTCCCAATGTTTCATCAATGACAGTGAGGAGAAGACTTGCATAAAAGCATCTTAAAAAGTGAATAGCATAAGAGAGGATTTATTTGGAATAGGATCTAGCTCAGGAGAGGTTGGAATAGGCACTAGCTTATAGGTACTGGACAAGAAAAATGTGGCGAAAGAAGGCAATGTGGGGAGATGAGGTAGCTGTAGAGAAAAGAAGAGGAAAGAAGAAAACACAGATATTTAGATACTCAAATGAGAAGTGAAATAAGTATTGTATTGAACCTGCTGCTAAGAGAGATGAGAGAGGGATTAGTCAGATGATGACTGGTTGATTTTATGGTCAAACACATAGTCTTTTATTACCTGTTTTTCCTGATTCTTCTTCTCCAAGGGGTGGAGTTACTGAGAAGTCAATTATTGATGTCTATGATTATTCTGACTTTCCAGTGATATGGCAGGATATTACAGAAAAGATTGGTAAGGAAGAGGTATTTTTTATCATTGATAATGCTAAGACTCACTTGCCCTTTAGGAGATGGCTCAGGAGGCAGCAGATTACTAGTACTCTATTGGAAATCCCTGCCTATTCACCAGATCTCAATCCTATTGAAAATGTTTGGTCTCTGGTGAGAGATAAGCTTTACAAGAACTATCCCAAGCTCTATCTTATGAAGAGTTCTGTCAATGAGGTTCAAAAGGCTGTTGAGGAGGCAATTATTCATTGTTGAGAACTTTTAGACCCAAAGGTTTTTAATACTTTGACAGGGTCAATGGTGGATAGAATAGAAGCAATTATTAAGGCTGGTGGATGGTATACCAAGGATTAATTTCTACTATGTATTTACATTTTTATATTTTTATTTTCTTTATGAGTATTGGTTGCGAGAGAAGTAGGGTTGTTATTGTCGAGGATTTTCCTGCCGTTGATGTGCATGGTTAATTTTGTTAATGGACGATATCATTGTCTCTTCCATTTCTCTTTCAGCTCTTCCCATTTCCTTACATTTGCCTTTGTTACTTGACATCTTCTCATTTCGTTGCGAATAACCGCGTGAAGGATTGGTGCAGACAAGACCTTCATCACTTTAGATATAAATAGATCTAAATAGGGGTAATGCCCTGGTCTCTACTGGGTATTTGCTATTTGCTATTTATCTACATTTCCCTTCCCTCACCTTTTTCCCTCACCTTTTTCCAGCCTTCCTTGAAGTTATAGTTAAAATTAGTCCTGTCATCACATTTTTTGATCCTCACACCCAGTATTCATTAACTTAATATTTATTCCAAATTTTTATACACAGTGGTCATTGTTGGCAAATAGGTAATAGTAAATAATACATTGAGCTAGAATAAGCCTGTCTATATATTCGCAAACAACTGGTCTATTTCCTCTACTCGTTTCTATCACTACCGCTATGTGATTACGAGGTAGTTCTTTTACTGACAATCTACCGTCTTGTAGTATTGAGATTTATCTTCGACTGTACACACCCGCATCCTAGGTGCCCTTATGAAGTTTTCAGGACTATCAGCTTCCTGTACACAACTCTAGTAATACGAAAAAGCCCATAGCATCATTGCTTTCTGAAATTCCTTCTACAACTACAACACTAATTTACTTGCCCACCCCCGCTGCCTGCCTGTGGCTCTGACGAGGGTCACTATAACTAAGAATGGTGTTGTACAGACCAGCACCATCACTGGCCTCATCGGCTCTCCCCCCTCCCCCACATCTGCCAGCCGGACCACACACCATGACGGCTACTGAAGCCACTGTTGTTCAAGCTACTAGAAATCTGTGAGTGCTGCTCGGTATACTCATTGGATGATTTCCTTATTTTGGAAAAAGGTCTCAAATTGCAGGGATCACGCAGGGACGTGGAGAAGTCAATTGCACTTCATGGAACCTATGGAGGAGATGGGAGGAGAACATGTTCCCACATTTGGGCATCGTGACTAGAAGGCTCTGGCGAGCAAGAGCAAGCCTCGCAATTGGGTCTCGGGCTTCTGGGCCGGCCTGGGCCTAAATTGAGTCGGGTTGGGCCGGGTTGGGAGGATACAAGTTTGGGCTGGGCTGGGTCGCCAGGCAGGCAAACCCAGGTGACCCAAACAAAAGCCCAAAAATATTGAACTTTGGTTTATCAAGTCACACAATATCACGCATATCTCATTGAGTTGATTGTGAATCCCAGGACTTGCATTGTTCTCAAGAATGTTGAGAATTTTCATCCTCAGCGGTTGAATTACCCCTTTTCCGGATTTTGCTTAAGGTTGATTCCGAGTACTCTACCATCCTCTGATTGATAATCCTCCTTGTATATTCCATCAAAAGTTATCGCGAGTCTCTCATATTCTTCAAACCTAACTCTGTTCCAATGCAGGAAATCGAAGATGATATTAGTGAACTCTCCTCTATCTTTTCATATCCAAGCTCTCCCATCAGCTCTTCTCACCTTTGAGTTGCTGACCGCAGCGATGTTTCTCATATTGACTTTAATGACAAGAATCCCACTGCTGCTCTATCTCCAAGACCCTCTCTAATTGCTACACCTCCGCCTACCCGGCAATTCAAGCGCAAGCAGTCAACTACCCATTCCTGGGTATGGGGAAAAGCTGAGGAGCCACTTGGGCTATTAGTAGAAATTTTAGGGATTAGGTATCAGCAAAATAAACTCCATCACCAGTTGTGATCTTTCACAAATGCTAATATTAGAAAGATATTGGCAGTGTCAGCTATGCGCTCAACACTACCCTCAAGCTCATGGAACCAGGAATCCAAGCCAGCACTTAACTTCCGTTCTTGGAATACGTGAAGATATCTCCTCCCACAATAAGCGTCTCAGGCAATCCCAGCAAATGATTGAGTCCATGATTAAATCTGCAATAGATATCGCCCATCAGCAGAAATTACAATGAAAGGAAGTGGTGGTTCAGAAGCAGTTACGAGAGGAGTCAGAGTTGCCCACACTAATACCACTATCATTCCAAGACTTAGTAGTATGATTGCTTATCTGTTGTGATTTACCATTTACTTTTGCAACATCTCAATAACTTTATGACCTTGTATATACTATTTGGCCAGCCGCAGCACATCTTCTACCATCTTCACCAAATACAATAAAGTCTTGGATATTTCATCCTTTCTCACATCAGCAATCACGGTTAAAAGATCTCCTGCATCTCTGAGTATCAGGGGTTCACTTCACACTGGACCTTTGGACCTCACCCAATCACATTGCATTCCTTGGAGTTATTGCCCATTTTACTACTCCTACTGGCATCCTCACTCAAGCATTACTTGCCTTAAAGGAAATGAAAGCAGTACACTCTGGAGAAAATATATGTCATTCCTTTATTGCTATCATGGAGGAATATAATATTCGTGATCAAATAGGTTATTTCATGATGGATAATGCTACAAATGATGATACTTTTATTGACTGTCTAGTAGAGAAACAGGCTGAGATAGGCCTTTCTCTATGTGCCTATGAGAATAGGCTAAGGTAAGTGAACTATTTATTCTATACATGTCTGCTCTATCACTTTCACTAATATAATAGTGCTGAATTGTAGATGTAATGGGCATATAATAAACCTTAATGTGCAAGCATTTCTCTTTGAATCAAGAATTGCTGCCTTGGGCGAAATAGGTCATGGAGCAAATACAAGTGAATTGCTTAATGAAATGGAAGAGTGGCGAAGGTTGAGGCCATTAGGGAAGGCTCATAACATTGCAGTTCATTCACGGAGGACACTACAACAAATTCAATCTTTTCGTATACTTACCGGAGTGTTAGGCATATGGAAATCCGAGACATGTGCACAGACCCACAGTAGGGTAACTGCGCACAGACCCTCGATTTACCGGAGTGCCAACACCCCCCTCCGGCCCCCTTATGCGGCCCGCACGTCATTAGCGAGATTTTGAGAGTTGGGTCCCATAACTAAAAAGAGACCACAATGAAGCCCACTTCATAACACCATATACGTCGCCGCTGTCCGTCCAACCACATGCTGTTCACGGGTTATATGAGAGGGGACCTTTGGCGACATCTGGGAAGTAGAACAGAGGAAGTCCGTAGGAGGCGCATTGAGATAGTAGGCTTCAAAGTTAGGCTTCCTAAACTATGGGCCGAATGTGACGGGACGTTTTCAGCGAAATACTCTAAGAGAACATCCTAGTAGTGGAAGCTATTAGGAGTATACCGAATCCACCCATACCCTTCTGAGATCAGCTGTAAGTTGGTTGGTCCTCGCAATAGGACCCCTCTATGGAGGCCGGCGGACCAAGGGGAAGCATGCTCAGAAAGGAAGACCTAGATAAGACGGAGCCCCTTGAGACGCTGACACGTCGGGCTCGGACTTGGGATTGGTACTAGGTAGCCTAGCATGAACCTGATCACTTCATGACTGAAGAGACTAGTGGAACGATGGTCAACAAGACTAAAGTAATATAATAGTTTATGCCGACATTTAAGTTGAAGGCCGCTGTCTGGTATACCAAATAGTGCAGTCATCTCAGCGGAGGAATATTATTCCGTGTCTGCTAAAGGGTGTGATAGGTTTCATGGTCAAACGGTATTCGCACTTATAAGATTCTGGACGTTTGCGTATTAAAACCAGAGTGGTACTTCGGAGGCATAGTAGTTAGAAGTAGTCCGCGAACACTCAGAC
>JACCEG010000096.1:70719-128947 GCA_014065205.1 Tuber brumale | reverse complement strand
AAGCGGCGTTTCACCGATACGCAATTGCGCACGACCAGTTTTCAGGCTGGATGCCTTCTCCCGACACACCAGACCTAGGCTCATAGCAGATTTTCGGGCGGTTATTAGCCATTTTACTCCCCTAGTGTGGGGTTCCCGCTGTCACCGAGTCCTTTCCCTTAGGATTTCGGTTATCCGTCCAGCTCCCTCAGAGGGGCCTTGCGCACCAAAGCGGTACATCCCTATCCCACACTCTGGCCAGAAGGCAAGATAGTACATACGTATAATACGACTCAGACTCGTGTGGTAGGTGGAACGGCCCGCGTCGGTTGTCCTCCTGTCGTGTATTGTTATCAGGTAGATCTTGCATTGCTATGTCCTAACTTCTTCGGTATAGTAACTTGCTTGCACACGGGTAGCAGGCAACCACCAGGTGACTCCAGGAACTTGGTACTGTTGGCTCCCGGGCCATGTGGGCATGTTAACTATCCTCTCTTTCGTTCAAGACTCTCCATATATTGATTCTTGTGTTCGAGCTCGTAAGTCCCTCGTGGGGTCCCTTCACTTAGAGCCTACTTGCGTTGATCCTGAAAGGAGAGACTTGCTTCGCGCCGCTTTGATCATTTTGAGTTTCGACTCCCGTAGTTGCACACGGACTACCCGATCCCCGTCGTGGTCGGTACCCAATACACCCCAGCCAAAGGGGGTTCCCATTTCGATTCCAGCTCCATCAGGACACTGAATACCCAATCGCCGTCGCCTTTGGTTCCAATGAACTGACCTAGGTCAGTTCCTCGTCGTCCGCCAGTTCCCAGATCTTATTTACCCGGGCTGGGTTCTGGACGGTTGCGACTCTGCGAGCTAATTTAGGCTTTATAATAGCCGATCTTGCCCGTCGAATTCCCATTTTTATCGGTCTTGAGCTGACCGTTGCTGCCGATATATGGGCATCTCCCCAACACGTCTGATAGGTGTGGTTTTTCTTTCCACAATGTGTGCAATCTCCTTCTTTCCTTCGAGTGTCTATCACACTCTGCGGGACACCGGTGTGTGCCTGGGCGAAGTTTGTATGGGTGGTCTTTGCCACTCCTCCCAACCTTTTCCTAGGCTTCTCCGGTTCATCCTCCCTTTTTCGTTTTCGTGGTGGGGCTCCACCTCCCTTGACATAAGGTTTAGTATCCCTTTGTCGTTTTGGTTTATAGTCCCGTCGGTCTTCTCTTTTGACCTCCTGGACTATTTTGGGCTTTGACGGTTGGTCTCGCCCAATCCTTTTTCTGGCCAGCAGTGCTTCTTCTGACCGTCCACATAGCCTTAGTGCCTCTTCCCATTCTTGATCCGTCGTATACTGCAGGGCCGACAACCTGCGTACAATCTGTTCCGTAAGTTTGTCTTTGTCTACTTCTCTCCAGGATTCCCCGGTCATGCTTGCACGGATATTATGGTTGTGCATGAGGGTCAGGTAGCGTTCAATACTGCCGTCGTACGTGACTAGTTTCATCGCACGAAGGGCCATTCTCTCGGCTTCTACCGGGGCGAATCGCTTGATCATATCATGTTCAAAGCGGGTCCATGTCGCCAGCTCTGGTTGCTGGGTTTCCCCTTGAAGTCCGTCCATAGCCTTCCGGTACCATACGGTATAGGGCTGGACTATGTCTCCTTTCATACGGCTGAGCGCATATATGACACGTTCCCGGGCGTTATCCCAGATTCGTGGGTTTCTTTCGAAATAGTCGGTACACTGCCAAATCCACACATATATATCTTGTGCGGGTCTATCCTCAAAGAATGGGGGTGGCTCTGACGGTCGCTTAATGTTTAGCGCCATCGCGTTGGCCCGTGTCTCTGCCATGCCAGGCTGTCCTGGTGTCTGTCCTTGCCCGCGGCGGCTAGGACTTCCTCTTCGTCTTCCTCTTTCATCATCATCATCGTCATTGTCATCGTCACTAGGATCCCCTGGGTTACCTCCCTGGGCACCTGAGGGGGATGCATCAGCGGCTTCCCGACCTTTTCCCTTTTCCCTACGTGTAGGGGGAGCATAGTACTCCTCGTCATCAGTTTCTTGAACTGCGGGTAAGGGTGCAGCTCCTGGAGCTTCCGGACTCGGTGCGGCAGCCAACATTCTGTTTATCGACTGTGTCAATACCTTTAAGGTATTGTTAGTCTCGTTATTTTGCTGTTGCTGCTGGTCCTGAGATCGGCGGATTTCCGCCTGGCGGGTAGTCTGATCTAAACGCATCTGCCCTAGGGTACGGTTGACCTCTCTTTCACGAGTGACATTTTGCGCGCGGAATTCTACGAATTCCGCTCTTAAACTTAGGACCATTTGTTCCAGAGTCTGGTCTCGGGCTAATGCCGCTTGGCTTTCTTCCCCCAGGGTTCCATGTAACCTCGTGGTTACCTCTTCATATTCCTGTTGACGCCGTTCTTGGGCGTCGATCTTCTTTGCCACTTCCCGTATCATTTCCTCTTGTATCCCTTTAATTTCGCTTTCCACACCGGATAGCTGCATCAACAAGATTGCAATATCATTATCGTGGATGTCTTGTCCTTTTATGATTTGCTGTTGAACCTTATGTAGCTTTAAGGTATTGTCTTGGGTAGCCCCCTTCAAATGGTTGAAGGCGATATTTGCTTGGTCAAGTGAGGTATTTATATCTCGTCTTATTTGGCCCAAGGTAACTCCAAGACGCGCAGCCAACCTGGCTAGGTTTGCAGCGTGTTCTCCAGGCTTCGGTGTGGAAGCCCTTGAGATCCTATGAGTGCTTGCGATACTAGAGGATCGGTGAGAGAGTAGAACTCCTCTCCTGAATGCAGGATCCTGAGGTGTCAAAGGGAAGGGGCTTTGAATGGCGGAGTCATCCGCTTTATCCGTAGTATCTGGGCGGGTGTCTATTGGTTCCCCCGTCGTTATTCTCTTTCTTTGGTCCTGAGGTATCTCGGCCATTGTGATACTTTCCAGATAGGCTAACTGCTCTAGTAACCCTGGGTGAGTGATTGCTGGTACTTCGTACCAGAGTTCTCGATATCCTTGAAAATGTTTAAGGAATCGTATGTAAGGTATCTAACGTTTGACACACTCTAGGGGGGTAGGTAAAAAAGGATTTGGTCTGTCCTATTCTGGGCTCAAAACCTGGATTTCCTTTTTCTCGAGGTTTAAAATGTACTTATAGTACATATAAAAGTGTATCAGGCCCAGGCCGAGGGGATGTCTGGCCCCTGGACAATTGTCCCTGGGTTTTCTTTTTCCTTTTCTTCTGTCTTTAAGGAGCACTGGGTGCTCCAGTCGACGAAGTCTTCCGACTCGGTCGAATTCCACTCGAAATCCGAACCGTGCCAGGTACGATATATGCTATTGAGTTGATCCCTCGTTGGGATCCCGAAAGGCACTGGGAACCACGAGGGTTCATGCGTATATTCTTCTTCGATCTCGAATAACTCGCTGTCGAAGACTTCTTCAAAAGTCTGAATATAGATGGGACAGTGAGGTGCTTCGAAAATGTGGTCGAAGTCTGAGGTGAGGGTGGAGTTTGAAGTGAACTCGTAGTTCATATAGTGAGCCTTGGTAACAGGAGAACTATCAATATACTGTTAGGCGGACGCCAAACTCAAGTATATAACTGAGGGACGTAGGCCCGAAATCTTTGATTGGAGAATCTGTCGAGGAAGGCTCGTCTCGATAAAATAAGTAAGGTAAAGATTTAAAGCGTAAAACAATATTATATTGATAAGATCTCTTCTCCGTTGCTTGATGATGTCTGTAAAGCTCGGGAGGCACTTCGATATTTATATCCCGCGTCTGAGTGTTCGCGGACTACTTCTAACTACTATGCCTCCGAAGTACCACTCTGGTTTTAATACGCAAACGTCCAGAATCTTATAAGTGCGAACACCGTTTGACCCTGAAACTTATCACACCCTTTCGCGGACTCGGAATAGTATTCCTCCGTTGAGATGACTGCGCTATTTGTTATGCCAAACAGCCGCCTCCAACTTAGATGTCCGCATAGACTTTTATATGACTTTAGTCTTGTTGACTATCGTCCAGTCGTCTCCTCGGTCATGAAGTGATCAGGTTCATGCCGGATCACCTAGTGCCAATCGCAAGTCCGAGCCCGACGTGTCAGCGTCTTAAGGGTCTCCGACTTATCTAGGTCTTCCTTTCTGAGCGTGCTTCCCCTTGGTCCGCCGGCCTCCGTAGAGGGGTCCTATTACTAGGACCAACCAACCTACAGCTGATCTCAGAAGGGTATGGGTGGATTCGGTATACCCCTAATAGCTTCCGCTACTGGGATATCCTCTTGGAGTATTTCGCCGAAAACGTCCCGTCACTTTCGGCCCATAGTTAGGAAGCCTAACTTCGAAGCCTACTATCTCAATGCGCCTCCGACGGATTTCCTCCGTTCCACTTCCCAGATGTCGCCAAAGGTCCCCTCTCATATATCCTGCGAACAGCATGCGGTCGGACGGACGGCGGCGACGTATATGGTGTTATGAAGTGGGCTTCATTGATGTGACATTTTAGTTATGGGACGCAACTCTCGAAATCTCGCTAATGACGTGCGGGCCCCATAAGGGGGCCGGAGGGGGGTGTTGGCACTCCGGTAAATTGAGGGTCTGTGCGCAGTTACCCTACCGTGGGTCTGTGCACATGTCTCGGATTTCCATATGCCTAACATTAGCTCAAAGAGTCACTTGAAAATTCATTGGCTAAGCTATTTGGAATTAACTCAGCCTAGAAGCAATCGGAATCATGGTCCAGAGCAAGTACAAATTGAGGAAGGGCATAGGGAGGTCAATGATGACTTTGAGGAATGGATGAATATAATGCCACATGCTAGCCAGGGCCAGGATGAGTATGACAGATATTGTAGCAATGCAGAGCCAGATGTCTCGGTCCAGAATCCACTTGGGTATGCCTCTATGAATTGATCATGTTTAATATTCCAGCTAATATATGAACTTCTTGGCTGGTGGTTTGACTGAGGACGGCAAAGGAAATATCCAGTATTATCAAAGTGGGCTATCACTATCCACAGTATACCGGCAATGTCATCTGAACCAGAGAGAATCTTCTCAGAAACTAAGCGCACAATTAGTGATTCATGACATTCACTTGGTGCAAATACAATTGAAGCCATTCAATGCCTTCGGAGTTGGCAGTCAACAGACGGATTGGGGGAAATCACTCATGGTCCTTAGAATCTCTTTTCTCATAATTGCTCTTTCTCCTTTCTTTTCTTTTCATATTTCCTGTTTTTTTATTTACTTCCCTGCAAACGGCCTCAGCTTTACAACACTCTCTTCCTTTGTAGCTTCTACAATTCGCTCACCAGGAAAACTATGTCTTTTGAGTATTGATATTGGAAATAATTGATTTCTTCAAATGCAGTAAATTAATTACTCTCATTTGAAATATTCGGGCTTTCTGGGTCACCCGGGCGTTATTTGGGTTGGGTTGGGTTGGGTGGGCCTGACATCGTTTGGGCCGGGTTTGGGCCGGGCTGAGGAATTTACGGCCCGGGTCGGCCCCTTGCGAGGCTTGAGCAAGAGTTTTTGCATTATATTTCTTGTCAGGAAGATGCGCAGAATGTTCGTCTCTACAGGTATCATGCGTGGAGCCACTAGAAGGAGGGACCATAGATGTAGAAGAATGATAGGATAGATATAATCGCATCAGGATCTAGATATACCCCATCCGCTATTACCTTTGGTGAAAATATAAAGACTAGGTTGCGAACCATCTACACCTGTTGCCATTCCATAATGTATTTGATTGCGCCTAAAAAGAAAAACCACAATGATTCCCTGCGAGGTGCACTTGCACACCTTGTCATCCTGGGGTATGTTCAAGGCAAAGTCATATCAGCCTATAGGGCAATAATACCATGGGAGCAATAAGTATATATTAACAGTAGTAAAAGCCATGACAGCCAGCTCATAGTAAACAGTGACCATGTCCCACATCGATCGTGCGAACCCACCACTACCTGATTAGGCCCATTCATAGTCTCCAGCAGTTTGCAAAAGTAAGCGCAAAGGAGTTGCGTATGTAATAGCGCCTTCACGATTCTTACCCATCAACAATCCAGCTGCTTTATAGGTCCCGCCCTGATTCTCAAAGACGCAGCCTCCAGAGTCACCAACCCGAGCAAAGATGTCGTTTTTCATGCCGACGATTGCGATTTCGAACGTGGGGGCGCCATGGTCCCAGGTGACCAGTACCGCAGGGTTGACTGTTCCAAATGTCGTCCCCGTTGTGCGTCCCATCTTTTCAACCACAGAACCAGGGTATAAATCACCCACATCAGAAACAGCTTCATCGTGATAGATATTGCCGCCATATCTACACCATTCACAGCAAATTAGTAATGCATGCGACAGAGCAAGATGCAATATCAGGACCAGGCCTACCGCGCATGATTGCAAGTGAAAATGCAGAAATCAATCCTAGTCAGCCAGGAGACACGGGCCGAAAATGTCGCAAGTTCTCTCTGTCTGAGCTCCTCATCGTACCTATGCAAAAGGTCACTGTGGACCCCAAAATGGCAGTGGACAATTGACCCCAACCTTGCACCGCTGAAGATACCAGTTTTGACCTGAGTTGTGTTGGTGGGGTTGAGAAAGGTTGGCCCAGCGATGGAGTCATGGAATCTAAACTCCTCTACTATTGCTTGCGCTTCACAATCTCTCGCAGCTATGATACGCAAGCAATCGGTAGCGACACTAAGGCTCGTATATCTTAACAAACGCTGGAACCTGGATGTAACTTCCACTGTTGATGGGGAACAGATCGGATTCCCTACTCGGCCTGCTGGCACACAGTGTGCTGCGGTTATCCCGAAAACCCTTCCAGGCACAGACCTTCGCTTCAGGAATCCTCCGAAGCTCCCCGCTTCTGACAGACTACCTGTTACCTAGTTAGATATTTTATCCAAGTTAGAGAAGGCTTACTAACATTCGAGACCCACAGAGCATGGTTGGAGATCTAGTTGTTGTAGGTTCTTAACCGGATCCGCTGACCACGTAGTTTCATAGCCATTCACCGCAAGCATGCAATCATCTTGTACCAGCAACCCTAGGTTATTTGGTGGCTTTGGAAGGTCTGACCCGACCAGGTTCAACCCTGGAATTCCAAATATCACAGTAGGATCAATCTCTCCTCGACTGTTTTCAACTGCGGCCAAGATGCCATAGGCATCTTGAACACTAAATTGTTGTAAGACCTGTGTAACATAATCCGTGATCTCGGCGTTGTCGAACTCGTAGGTTTGTGGAAGCGGCATTATCACAGGTCCCGCCATTCCAGCGTCCATTGGGACCCTTCCGAATTCTGGTTGATCGCCGGGTTGATATATGTAATCCGCAAGATCACACTGGTCCCTGTTGTAGTCACCCTAAATTAGTGTCTACCTATCTTTAATTTTCCTGAGATTTAGGAATGTGGATATCCTATGCATTATGCACATACTACAAGATCTTTGTGACCTGGGGCATGGTATCTTGGTTCATCACAACAGGGTAGGATAGGGGGGGGGGGTCTGGTTTGTAAGAATGGTGAGTGCCACCAAATATGAATTTTCAACGTGAGGAGAACTGTCTGAAATCTACCTACGATGATGAGGGGAGAAGCAGAAGAAGTCGTGTTGAAAGTGGGGCAAAGTGAGCTGGAGATGTGGAATGCAGGGGAAAGCCGGGGATGGAGCAAAGATAGATGTTTAATACTAAAAGGGATTCGCACACCAGCAGTGACGGTGTCTTGGCATTAGTGACTACCCCTAACCAAAACCGCAGGCAACGCCCACTAATCACGCACATCGAAAATGCAGAGCCATGAAAAAGCTTCTCTGGATATGGTTCCGGACGTCTTAACTGTGCACCAAATAATTTGGAACGGGGGACGCCTTGGAATTCAGCCACATATTCAAAAAGTGTACAGGTGTTCAAGTCCTGGACTCAACATAGTTATTTTCAGTGTGTTCAAGCCACATAAAAATTACCCCCCCAAACACCTCATGTGGCTTGAAAATAAAAAAAAAACTCTAACCTTGCTAGGAATTGAACATATCTACATTTTTTATTCTGCCAAGCCGTCCCCCGTTCCAAATTATTTGGTGCACAGTTAAGACGTCCGGAACCATATTTACACTACTATACCTCGAACTGATATCCTCTGCCCGAGGCGGTTCAGGATTGGTGGTCACCGCTATGCAGACCCACCATTCACTTAACTGCACATGAAGTGTTCTTTTATCTCTCTGCCACGGGGTTTTTTTTTTTCACTTCTAAGCTGATATCGAAACCGCCAGTTCTAATCCCACAAAGTTAATCCCCTTGGGAAATCTTGTTGCACCCGCGACTCCTGAAATTACTCTTCCTATTTCACCAGCGCCTGATAGTACACCTACCGGCTTTTAACAAACATCCTATTCGCGGCAGCAGCGGCCACCGACGGCATGCGTCCGCAACTTATCCGTCGAGCGGCGAAGAGGTATCCCCTGCTCGTAATGGGAAGCATAAAAAGTCTGGGAAGAACACAATGAAGATACACCGTTGGGGGGGCGACTAGAAAGCTAATGAAGAGGCAGCACAGCGTGGGCATGATAGTACAAGAATGGTGGATTACGTTGATCAGAAAGAATGGGGCAGCAAGACTTCGAAGGGGGAGTTTGTGTTGAAGGACCTGGATACGGAGATTAGCGCCATACTCAGGGAACCTGGTGGGAAAGATCCCAGCGCAACTGGTTTTAGAGGTAAACTTAGGGCATTTAGTCTTTCCCAGAACTTAGTAGGAGGTGAGGTGCTCGCAAAAGCTGACCTGGAAAGGCCTGTGGCGGCAATACTGGACCCGCTTCTTGGGAGCAATGTTGCTGGAGGTGCAGTCAGCCTTACATGACCTGGGGAACTCTCTTATTTAATCATTTTTGTTTTTTCTCACGGGTCCTTTACTTGGTTAGACCATCCCGGGCCGGGGTAGGAGGTGGTGGCTGGAATCAAGGAGGAAGGCTACGAAGCGGGAGCAAGGGCAGACTAGCGGCACTGTCATCACATTTCCGTCTTGCCCGGGTGCTTGCAATCCTAGTAGAATATGACGCCTTCCTCGAATATGTCACCCCTGCCTCCGAGTTTTCAAATTATGTGAAGCCCCACCGTGGCTCCCACCACAACCGGGTAACATGCCTCCTCGTACGTTGCCAGAATCTCCAAGCCCACCGGCATCCCAGACTCTCGCAAACCAGGTACAAGCCCCTACTCCAACCTTTAAACTCTGAACCTCACGCACTCCGGGGCCGCCTTCGAGCTATCATAAGCCCCCGCACCAACCCACAACCCTCCAACACCCTCGAGAGGTCCCTGCACCCTAGCCAACTCACCCCAAGAGCCGCGCACACCTTCATATCACTCATGGCAAGAACCATAGCTCGAGATTGTGCTTTATCTGTTCACTCCCTGGGATTTAGGGTTTTAGCAGTAAATGTACATACAGCACAAGATATCCTGTGGTCAATAGCACCGTAATAACGTAAAACACCTAGAAGTCGAACGTTACACAAAAGTCGGACATGAATACAACACTGGCTGGCAACAGCAAATAGTATATTACTCCACGAAAAATAACAATAAAAGAACCATGTTCAAAGTGAGAAGAGAATAATACCACCTCTATAACTTGGGAGATTAGCAAGGTGAAAAGAAGGATATTGCAGGGATTAATAGGACCTTAGCGAAGAAATACATACTGTATAGCTTTAGACAACCAAAGAAATTATAGAAAAAAGAAAGATTACTTTCTGGTACATAATTGCATTGATAAAGCATGGTCTGGGAGGCATCTATTGGGATGTGTAAGAGTGGAAAGTGCAGGGGAAAGAGTAGGATATTGGGTACATCCAGTTTGTAAAGTGATAAACTTGCTCATATCGTTGGAGGATTCTTCTTCTTCTACCTCAAATTCCATCTCCTGAACAGCCCCCTCATCCTCCCCTTCTTTGATACTAAAATGAACCTACTTTCTCCCAACTTGCTTCTTCATCTTAACTCCAAAACCCTCTCCTGCATCCTTTTTTACCCTTCCTTGCTTGCACAGAAGTGTGACTACTTGGGTTAGATATCCTACTCGTTATCTTGTTTATTATGTATCTTGCAACAGGCAATGACACTTAGTCAGTTAGCCTTATATGTATCCAGAATACTTCTCTTCATTCACTATATCCTTTTTGGATTCAAGTACTTATCAAGGATCCAATTATTACTCTCAGGCCATTGCCTACGTTTCTTGCTTGAACTCTAATAATCCGATGTTATTACAATAGTGGAATAGGTGGTAGAATAACGTGTTATTCTTAAACATATAGGTAGGAAAGTATAATAGGTGGTTCAATCTAATCTTTATTTATACTAGTACTGCCCACATTGGCATCCGACTAGTCTCCCCCACTCCTGACTAAACACACAACCACGGGCCATACCCATCTCGCTAATGCTCCTTCCAAACATAAATCATAGTCATAACAAAATCACTACCTATACTGGCTCATGGGTGCTCAACTCGGCTAGCGACATCCTGGATTTACGTGTCTTTCCATCTCGCTGCCACACTCCACCGACATCTTATCAAGAAACTACTCCGCCTCTAATACAATTTGATCCACCGAATCAACAAACAAAAGATAGAACCTATACCAACAGTTATTTGATTTCTTCAGGTATCCACTATGGTCGTTTTGGCACTTTCCAATCGGTCGCGTGCAAAAGGGCCTGGCGTCACAGCCTAGCAGTCCTCTAGTACCTGCCCAACGAATGACCAGGCCAGTTTGGTCCACCAAGGGCAACTCTGTTGAAATTTCTATCATTCGTTTCATAAGTATATTTCTTTTAAATAACTTGTATTTCTCTCCTTAGTTATATTTCTGGTTTATCTATAGATCAGGAACATTACTACAGCAAGAGTATATACATTGAGTATTTCACTTATATTTCATGATAACGATGGGATAATTGGATATATATTTTCTTATTGCATGTGCGGGATGTCTCAGTTATTCTCACTTATGTACTGCGACCTTTTCAGAAGGTGCATTGCATGTTAGTTTTCCATTTAAAATCTCTCACACCATTACGAGTTATATATATTTTATGGGGGATTTACTTGGCAGTTTTTCAGGGTCAAACTTGTTCGCACTTATGTTTTTTTACAAGATTTTCCCAATTATTTCTTTTCTTCGCTTAAGTATGGGCACCTGTATATATAGCTGGTTACCGCTCTGAGTGTTAGAAAGAATTAAGGACAAGAACTACTACCAATCTGCCTTCCTACTACCATTCTCCTCGCCTAAGTGTGCCTACAGTATACCTTTAATACTGTATCATATTCTCGTACACAAGCTATTAAGATTGTGCCGCTATATACAAATTCAATAGGTTATGAGCCTGGCGCATTCATAGTCAAACGACATACACTTACACACCTTAAGACAACAGGCATTCTACTACTCTACCTCTCACCAATGACATTATCGCTTCCTCCATCCGAACGGTTTTATCACTTCCAAACTACTGTCGCAACCATCTCGCTTAACATCAGAGCTTGTGCCCCCCACAACCCTAACCACTCGAACATGCACCTTATCGCTTCCTATAGCACAATAAGGTGCCCGATTGGCTAGGCTTGTTATTTAATTTTTAATACAAGTACCGATACTTGAGCGACATGAGCGAAACTTCCTCAAATGCTGCCCCAGTACCTCCCCGACCTCCGTTACCTCCCCCGGCAACCGCTGGAGTACCTTTACCACCAGCCTATGCTGCACCACTTCCAGCATCACCAGCTGTTAGACCACTCCCAGCAGCTCCCACCCCAGCTGCCAGAAACATCGCCAACAATTCCTAGCGTTCTTGGGCACCGTCCTACAAACTGAGCTCTATCCCAAAGCTCACCGGGCCCGACAACTACAGATCATGGCGTGATATCTCGGAATATGTGCTGGGACTTTACAACTGCTGGGACATAGTAACCGAAAGGGAGATAATACCAGAACCGTACGAAGACGAAGAAGGCAAAAACAATAGCGAGAAGATAGATGAGTTTAGAGATCGATACCAATAGGCCTCGACCTACTTCCTTGAAACAATAGACTCCCAATGGCTAATCCTCCTGGCAACCCACAAAATACCAGCAGCCATATGGAAACCCTTTCAAGACAAATTTGCTAGAGAAAATACCTCCTCCTTCTTTGAGCAACTCAATGCTGTCCTTGACGCCAAATATGATGCGGCCACACCAATAGCCGATCACATCAACGCATACGATACCCTTTGGAATCAAATGCAACATCGTTGCTCCTCCTCCTCCGCTGATGACCGATACACCTTACCGTTTGTTTTTAAAACAGTTTTCGAGTCACCTGAAGCAAAAGCTGCTGTTCGTCTCCATTCCCTCCCCGAGTCAATGAGTAACATCGTTGACAACCTCCAGACCAAGGAGGACATTACCTACAATCATGTCTATAACAAACTGTTGGACTTGAAACCTGCAGGTAATTCCGAAACAGACAAAGCGTATAAAAGCGCTGATGTCAAAGGAAAAGGAAAGGAAAGGGAAATGGTTCGAAAGATGCCGGCCAATACCAAGGAATGTACCTACTGCAAAAAGCACTACCCCACAGCACGGTCAGAGAGACATACTTGGAATGAGTGTAACAAACTCAAGGCCGACAACCAAAAGAAGAAGGAAAAGAAAGCTATTAGTTCAGCCAACATAGGAAAGGAAGAAATATCCGAACCGGTCAGTACATCCTCCTCTCTCCTCTCTACACAAAGAAACCCTCACCCACTCAACTGGGTAATCGATACCGGCGCAAGCTCACACATGACAAACAACCTAGACCTTCTTATAAACTATGTACCTAGTACTGGTACCTTTAATTTGTGAGATTATTCTATAATAGATTCATGTGGTTCAGGAATGGTTAGACTCATGGCCAAAACCTCAAAAGGTCATGTAGTTCCGATAGTCCTGCAACGAGTTCTCTGGGTTCCCAAGTTGGGTAAAAGCAACTTGATGTCATGGCGCGCTGTGGTTTCGATGGGAAAGGATTTTTCTTTAAGTAGTAAAGGGAAGGACATGTTCATCTTAGGGAAAAATAAAGGCGAAGTAATCTGGGGAAAACTAGACGGCCAAGATTATGTTGTGCGAGAAGAAAAGGATATAGCGAACAAGATGACTTACCAACAATGGCATGAAGTACTTGGACACCCTTCACCTCCTTACCTCCAAAGCAACAACTACAGTGATGACCCATTAATCCCCAAAGTTCCTAAAGACTGGTGTTGTGAAACTTGCATCACCTCAAAGTCAACAAAGCACAAACCTGAATCGATACAAAGCCGGTGTGAAAGCCCCTATGATCTAATCCATTCAGATCTAAGTTGAAAGTTTTCGTCCCCATCCTTTGGCAACTCCTGTTACTATGTCACATTTATAGACAACTGCATGCGATACACTTGGGTTTACCCCGTCAAGGCTAAATCCGATACCGTAAAAGTGTTTACACAGTTCATCAAAGAAAGACAAACCCAGGACAATGCTATTATTAAACGATTCCGAACTGATAATGGAGGAGAATATGTCAATAATGAAATGCTGATATTGTTACCAAAGCATGGAATCATACATGACAAAACCCCCCCTTATTCTCATGAATCTAATGGTGTTGCTGAACAGTACAATAGGACGATAATCACATCAACACATTCTATGCTTACAGGACTACCGCTGCGACTATGGGCTGAAGCAATCACAACCGCCGTATACCTAAGGAACAGACTCCCTAACCAATTCATAGGAAACTCAACGTCCTATGAATCTCTCTACAACAAAAGGCCGTTGATAAACCACCTTCGCCCCTACGGGACCAAATGCTTTGTCCATATACTAGAGGAGATACGCAAACCTGGAACTAAGCTACAACCTCGGGCAATCGAAGGATACCTTGTCGGATATTCTTCCTCCAACAAATTATACCGGATATACATCCTCTCACAGCATAAGATTTCTGAAACGCGCCAGATACATTGGACGAACAAAACAATAGAACCATCAACTCCAACAGAATCGTTGCCAGAACCAGAAGTCTATACGAATGTCTTTCTACCACCTCTCCCTACTCCATATGAGAAACAGATACCTCTCTCTACCCCATATGAGCCACCGGAATCAGATACAGAAAAGACACTACCAAAACTGACCATCGAAGTACATCCTCCTCCACCGCCAGAAATCCCAGAAGATTATGATGAAACCGGAACACCAGAGGCAACCCCCGAACCACCTGAACAGGAGGAACAAGCGGAGGAACCACCAGCAACAGGGACCAGATTTGGAAGACTTATTCGTCGACCTCAATACTATGGCAGAAATGTCAAAGCACAGGCAAACAAGGACCCCTTGACGTATCACCAAGTGACCACTAACTCGCTTAAGGAACACTGGACCTCAGCCATGGACGATGAGATAAAGGCACTGAAAAGGAATGGAACTTTCGATGAAGTAGATAAACTGATTAGAAGAAAGATAATCGATAGTAAGTGGGTATACAAAACGAAATGAAATGCTGATAGTACACTGGAAAGATACCGTGCAAGAGCCGTAGCCAAAGGTTTCTCTCAAGTACCTGGGTTCAACTTTGATGACACCTGCGCACCAGTTATCCGTTATGAATCACTCCATTTCCTGCTTGCCGTTTGCCCCAAAAACAAATGGCGACTGCGACAATTCGATGTTAAATCAGCCTTCCTTTATGGTGAATTGAAAGAAGAAGTCTACATGCGACCGTTACCTGGGTACGGTAATGGAGACAAAGTATGGCGACTTAACCGATGTCTCTATGGACTTAAGCAATCTGCGAATGAATCGTATGCTCTCCTCGGTAGATACTTAACATCTAGAGGTTTTACGACATCCTCCCTTGACCCATGCATGTTTGTTCACAATGAACATGACATCTACATTTCGGTTAATGTTGACG
Source organism: Tuber brumale (assembly GCA_014065205.1). Taxonomy (NCBI): domain Eukaryota; kingdom Fungi; phylum Ascomycota; class Pezizomycetes; order Pezizales; family Tuberaceae; genus Tuber; species Tuber brumale. Next base: position 113,945 of record JACCEG010000096.1, on the reverse strand, counting down.
ACATCGCTATATACTTGGCCAAAACTCCCGCAGCCACCACTCTGATAGAAGACCTGAAAACGGCATTCGAGATTACCGACTTAGGGGAAGCTACATTTCTGCTTGGCCTTCACATCGCGTATACACCAGACGGGATACATCTTACCCAAGAATGATACATCATGTCAATCCTCGAAAGGTACTCTATGGAAAACTCATATTCTGTATCCACACCCTTACCGAAAGGCATTCAACTACAGAAAGGAACAGAAGAGGAACAGATACCCGACCCTTCTACATACCAATCGATAATAGGAACGCTTATGTACCTGACCACTCGTACGAGACCTGACCTAGCGTATACCATTTCGTTTCTCTCTCTATTTTCTTCATGTCCCACGGAAAAACACCTCAAGGCCGCTAAACACGTCTTATGATACATCAACGGTACAAAACACATTGGACTACACTATCCGTACACTACTGCAAACGCTATTGATACTTATGTCGATGCTGACTTTGCTGCTTGTTTGGATACCCGCCGTTCCTTTACAGGATACATTATACTTTTCAACGGTGCTTGTATCTCCTGGCGATCCAAGAAACAGGCCTCGGTCGCAACATCCACAACCGAAGTGGAATATGTAGCTATGTCATTAGCTGCACGACAAATCCAATAGTACCTCAAAGGTCTCAAAGACATTCCCCAAACCATACCTATCGCCCTACATGCTGATAATACTGGTGCAACTTTCCTAGCGACAAACCATCAGTTAAACGAACGAACAAAATATATCGATATCCATTTCCACAAGATACGTGAAGAAATCGATAACGGTTCATTCACACTACTGAAGGTTGCATGGTCAGAAAACCTAGCCGATATATGTACTAAGACTTTGGCGAAACCGGCGCATGAGCATCTGATGGGAATGTTGGGCTGTAGATAATGAGGGGAAGTGTTGAAATTTCTATCATTCGTTTCATAAGTATATTTCTTTTAAATAACTTGTATTTCTCTCCTTAGTTATATTTCTGGTTTATCTATAGATCAGGAACATTACTACAGCAAGAGTATATACATTGAGTATTTCACTTATATTTCATGATAACGATGGGATAATTGGATATATATTTTCTTATTGCATGTGCGGGATGTCTCAGTTATTCTCACTTATGTACTGCGACCTTTTCAGAAGGTGCATTGCATGTTAGTTTTCTATTTAAAATCTCTCACACCATTACGAGTTATATATATTTTATTGGGGATTTACTTGGGGGTTTTTCAGGGTCAAACCTGTTTGCATTTATGTTTTTTTACAAGATTTTCCCAATTATTTCTTTTCTTCGCTTAAGTATGGGCACCTGTATATATAGCTGGTTACCGCTCCGAGTGTTAGAAAGAATTAAGGACAAGAACTACTACCAATCTGCCTTCCTACTACCATCCTCCTCGCCTAAGTGTGCCTACAGTATACCTTTAATACTGTATCGTATTCTCGTACTCAAGCTATTAAGATTGTGCCGCTACATACAAATTCAATAAACTCGTCCCAGCTATTCCTCCATTACGGCCTAAAGCATTTCAGCCCCTGCTCCAGCCAGTCTGACCTTGTGTCTAAATGGTCGCCAAATGAGGGCCGCTTAAAGGTACATACAGAGGGGATCCTTATGTTACACACATGGCACCCCATTCTGATCTGGTTGACTAAAAAGAACCACGTGGTAGAAAACACTCTAGACGGGCATTAACAGCTGTTTGAGCCGTATCTGCACACGTACCTCTCATAGACTGTTGGGTTGGGTATGCTGACCAGCAAGCTGTTCCTCTCCATCATCAGCATCCCATCAAAGGGGTTATCTGCTACCACCACTTCCATGTCCACCTCCACCACACTCCTTGGGATTCCCATTTCCAGCCACCAATGCTCTGTCTACTGTGACTTCCACTGTGAGACTGCTGCATATTTGTAAAGTTCAGTATCAGCAAGGAGCCCTCTAAGATATCAGGAGCACTCAGTCTGATAGTGTCTGTCCTCTTTCCTATCACAGACATCATGACCGACCAGACCAGTACTGCTCCGAACGTGCAACAGCACGTAAGCATCCATTGGGCTCAAGCCACGGAGGTGTCCGGGGGCCTTAGGCTCACGAGCATAATACCCATGTCCTTCCTGATCTTGCCAGGCCCCCCATTTCTGGCGTCGCAGCTCTCTTGCCAGTGTGGCTTGTCTTATCCTAAAGGTGACCCCTTCCCACCTCCAGGTCTGTACAGCAGGAAGGTGCACACATACCTTAGTATTGGTGTTGGCACACTCATTGCCACCTACGCCCATGTGCCCTGGAGCCCAGTCCAAGCTGACCCAGGAGAAGCTCCTCAGAAGGAGAGCCATCACCTCCCACATCTCAGCCAAGTCCCCTTTGGAGAACAGGGTGTCTACCAAGATGAGGGCTAGCATGCAGTCCAAGAACACATACAGCGGCCTCCTTTTGACAGAGCTCTGTATTTCCCAGTGGGTACAGAGGATGGCAAACAGCGCGTATTTAACAATGCCCCATGATCGAGGAACCAAGCACCTGTCAACACGAGTCAATGACCCTTTCACGAATACCACTAGGCCAATATAGCCCCGTCGGACGACTTGGATCTAGCAGTATATATAACCACGTCCGAAGTCATAGCAATCTTCGCAAACAACTGATGGTGTTGAAGTGTCATCTCTGCCTTGCCTTTCCCAATCTTGACACTGGGTCAGTAGGTGAGCTCTTCATCCGAGTCCTGCTATTGGGCTACCATTCCTTCTGCCTTCTAGTTGAGCCAAATATGACCAAAGGATAGATGACTGCCACAGTATTGGTAGTTTACAAATTGGCTATAACACCTAGGTTGCGCATATCTGCCCTGCACATGGACAGGCGGAGCACAAAATTCAGCTAGCAGGATATTATTCGCCAGCTTAATCGAAGCTCAAAACAAAGAGTGAAGGCAATCGTTGATGTGGACCTGAATTTACTTCACATATGATGGGTAGTCTATTACAAACTCAAGTCTATAATGAACAGTCAGATGGTATGATGCTTTGCATCAGGCATTAAGTTTCCCATACTCCCAATCACCCAACACTTCGAAACCTCCTCTCCAAAGCCGCAATCCTCCTCCTCACTCCCAAACCCCTTCCCAACCACTACCTAACACGTGAAGAAAAATTAAGGAAAACATTAAACCTGTATCTGAGAACCCGAAGGTCCGCAGATGGTACTACATTCTCCTCCACCAATTCGATACCTTTTCATCCTTCATCACAGAACCAAATCCACTGAATTTAAAGGGCGCAAAACCCGCTCCCATGAGTCCTCACTATGCGGTCGCAGTCAGTTAAAAGCTCAACACCATGGTAGCAGGCTTCCCATTTTATGTATTCAGCAACCAGGATAACTGTTAGGCGGACACCGATCTCTAGCATAACTGAGGGATGTAGGCCACAATCTTTGTTCGGAGAATCTGTCGAGGAAGGCTCGTCTCGATAAGGTACAGGTAAAGTAAAGATTTATGATGGAAACAATTTAATATTGGTAAGATCTCTTCTCCGTTGCTTGATGATGTCTGTAAAGCTCGGGATGTACTTCGATATTTATATCCCATGTCTGAGTGTTCACGGACTACTTCTAACTACTATGCCCACGAAGTACCACTCTGGTTTTAATATGCAAGTGTCCAGAATCTTATAAGTGCGAACAACGTTTGATCCTGAAACTTGGATATCCGCATAGAGTATTATATTACTCTAGTCTGGTTGACTATCGTTCCAGTAGTCTGTTCGGTCATGAAGTGATTAGGTTCATGCCAGGCCATATAGTGCTAATCGCAAGTCTGAGCCCGACGTGTCAACGTCTCAAGGGGCTCCGACTTATCTAGGTCTTCCATTCTGAGCGTGCTTGCCCTTGGTCCGCCGGCCTCCGTAGACGGGTCCTATTGCTAGGACCAACTAACCTACAGCTGATCTCAGAAGGGTAGGGGTGGATTCGGTATACCCCTAATAGCTTCCGCTACTGGGATATCCTCTTAGAGCATTTCGCTGAAAACGTCCCGTCACCTTGGGTCCATAGTTTAGGAAGACTAACTTTGAAGCCTACTATCTCAATCCGCCTGGGACGGAATTCCTCTGTTCTACTTCCCAGATGTCATCAAAGGTCCTCTTTCATATATCCTGCAAACAGCATGCGGTCGAATGGACGGCAGCGACGTATATAGTGTTATGAAGTGGGCTTCATTGATTTGACATTTTAGTTATGGGATGCAACTCTCAAAATCTTGCTAATGACGTGCGGGCCCCATAAGGGGGCCGGAGGGGGGTGTTGGCACTCCGGTAAATCGAGGGTGTGTGCGCAGTTACCCTACCGTGGGTCTGTGCAAATGTCTCGGATTTCAATATACCTAACAAAAACCCTATCATCAACGTACAAGACCACCAGGTGTCAGATCCCGCGGGTGTAATACAGCCTTGAGCAGAAGATATTGGTTATATAAGCATGAAACAAGAACTGTGAGAGGGGGTAGCCTTGGGGTATCCCTTTAGGGACATGGTACACCTATGGCACTCGACTATTGAACCTGAATGGAACTCTCCGATACCGCCTCCATCTTCTTACCGAGGTACAGATGTCTGCTGTGCAACCCCTGGCCATCAAAAGGTCTGACACAGAGTTGACGTTGATGTTGTCAAACCCTCCCTCGACATCTATCTACAGTACAAGGCATTGGTATCATTTATTCTGGTTTAGGAATTTTATTACTACTGCTATAGCATCATATATACACCCTGCTTTTGATGAGATCGGAACTGCATTTCTCCAAAGTCTAGGCAAGCTGCCCACCGGAGCAGTACAATACATTCCACGATCTTCGCCATCATAGGAACCAAGTGAATCATTCTCCAGGACTTGACGATGTTGTATCTATACTTATCGGCCTTTGGTATAAGTACAATCTCAGCCCAACGCCAATCTGCGATGTCGTATCACAAGCCGCAGTCCAGCAAGCGCTGCATAGGAATCGCATCCCTCCATTTCCAAAACCTCAGAGAAGAGTATCTTATGTCATCCTCACTAGGCCCAGTATTGGTGGATGACTGAGTGAGAGCAAGCTCCATTTCCTGAGCACCATCCATGTAGACCAAGGTATCTACCCAAGGAGTGGGGTAGCTGGGAGGCAGTTGTTGTGCAATCAGGTCACTGATGTCTGCATGTGAAGTTATGATCATTACGTCCGATCGCTCCATCAAAGGCAGTGTATGCTTAGCCCTATAACTTCCTAGCCAAGCGAAGGATGTCCAGGTCCTTGCTCACGGACAACTTGATCCTAATGTATTCAAACTGAGCCCACATGAGGCATACATGATAGACATATCACGCTAGCTTGTAGTCTTCCAGTCGCTCCTCCTGCTTTCTGAAATATCATTGGAGTCTTGCAACATTCAGCCTTATCCTCTCCAACTCGGGTGTCCACCACTCACATTGGCCTTTACCAACTGAGGCCCGTGGGAGTGTGTTCACCACAATTCTCACTCCACTCCAAAGCTCTCCATCCTCTACCTGGTCTAGGATGTCAAGTTGCTGTCCCACCTTTCCCCAATTTGCCTTCTTCCAAGCTGGGCGTCTCTGAACCACATTGCTTGGGAGATCCAAGTTTAGTCTGATCATCTAGGCAGCATGCTCACAGCCTGCAATGTCCAAGTACTTATGCCTAACGTGGTCTTGCAGGTGCAGGCATAAATCGATCATTGAGATATCACGAAAGGTAGTCTGGTTTGGCAGGACCAGGTTGTAGCAGTGTAACATAAGCTACTCCCTGAGCCACTTTCCAGGTCTGTTGTATTGGTCGGCATTGGGGTCCCATTCTGAGTGTCTAGCATTAAAGTCATCAATCACTGTACCTAGTTTCCAGAGCTCTGCCAACCTTGCCAGGTACTGAGACTTGGTACCAGTGGGTAGAAAGTAAATCCCCACTACAAACTGTTTCTTCCCCTTCTCCAATTTCCAACCCTGGTACTACCATCCCCATGCCCAATAACTTCAAACAACCTATAAATCTAGAAATGAATAAACAATTCAATACCCGAACCTTTGGCGAAGGAAAACCAATGCCAACCAAGCACCTCTATCGGTATATGTAGCCTCTCTGAATCTACCAGAGGTTCCACCAGAAAAAACACGTCAACATAAGAAAATAAATCAAATACGTGCACCCAATTCCGACTACTCCTCCCAATGTTTAATGCTATTGTCATGATAAATATTAAATGTAGGACTCATAGGATCTACCTGGGCATGTAGCACCCGAGTTCACAACCTTACCAGTATTAGTATTGATAATCTGATATCCTGTAGCCTTCTAGCGAGCCTGATCAGAGATCGGAGGGCGGTCACCAAAGGCTAGAACGGATGCAGATAGCAGGAGCTCACCTCCGGTAGTGCATTTTAGGATTCCTTGGCGGGAGGAGAGGGAGGTGGTAGAGGAGTAGGGGTAGGCTGGTTCCTTACCTTTTGCCCTTGCAGACTTGGGCCAGGGGGTATATGAGTCGTCAATCTTATTATCCTCATCACTGGCCACATCCATAATCTTCTGGGTGTGGGACAGACTGTGTTTCTGTCTCTGTTGTCTGGGCCTACTGTTTTCACTTTTCTTTTCCAAGGATGGGATATCTTCGCCATTTTCCGGTGTTGACTCCGTTGGTTCTGAAGCTAGTAGTTCTGTCTCCTTCTTCCTGGGTAACAAGGGCAGAAATCTAGTGGCTGCATCGAGGGCTTGGCATTGGTCATACTCTGTGAAGTGGTCGAATCTGTCATACAGGTAGCTCATTCTCCTAGTATGCCCGCAGGCTACTCCTTGTCTGGCAGGACACTCGAACTTGGTACACCCATGGTCCCTAGTGAGATGTGTTCCAAAGTAAAAACTACACTGGGGAGGAAAGACACAGGTAGTCTGAAAGTGGCCTACTTGCATGCACCTATGACAAACCCTTGCCGGCTTGTTATTGGTAAAAGCCCTAACATTCTAGGCCCCACTGTGAAGGAAGATCTTTCCTATTTTTAGGGTTTTCTTGATCTCCTCATTATTTTCCACTACAAACTTAATGGCACATGTGCAAGCATTGGTCTGTCTCATGCCATAGATGGACCCCATGATCTCAGGGTGGGCGGTGGTCACTACACCTGGGTTGGAAGCTTCCAGATCACTTCGGAGTCCATCAGTAACCACATCACCAATCTATTCTTCTACAACTCAGACTGTTCTTCGCCCTTTATCAGCAAGTAGGATACGGGAAAAAAAGATCTTGACCTTCTCAACGTCCATCTGAAACTCAAATTCCAGAATACTCAAGGCTCGAAGCAGGCCCACGTTGGCTTTATCCAGCCAGCTCCCCAGCTCCGAGGTGGTGTGTTTCACAAGGGTGAGAAAAATGTACTCCAGGTCATACTGATATTTACCTCTCAGATGTTCGAGTTGGATCTTCTGATCTTGGCCGAATTGGACAGGGTCTGATTTATACGAGACCTGATGGACTCGACTATAACATCTTCCGCGAGGAGGACCTCTCTCCTAGTGGCGAATCTCATGATGAGATGTCGTTCCCAGCTGTTAGGTGTAGAAGAGGATGAGGGAGGGGCTGGCATCAAATTGCGCAGGTCTGAGCGCCCTCCCTGGACTTGGTGCCCTTGTTCTCTGACTAGCACCTTAGTCCAGGAATCCTTGGTCACAGCTGCTGGCCCTGTAGAAAGGGGGGATGTGAAAGCTAATTCTGGAACAATGTCCGGTTTCGCTTCTTTGACAACCATGTTGGCCTTCCCTTGTTCAGGCCTTTGTTCCGTGGCCATGGTGTCCTCAGCTATCCTGGTTCGCTGACTCCAGCATTTCTCCATTCTTGTAACGTTCCATTGTTCTCAGTACACCTTCTTGCAATCCGTAGTCTGGGTAGTTTCAATCCTGAATTTCTCATTCTTGCAGGAGGTTTCTGGAACTGGCTTTGGTGGTGGGGTGGTTGTGGCAGATCTTTCAGTACTGGGGGCCAGAGTTGTCTGCTTCGGTACATAAGCCAGCCTTTTTACTACTTTTGTACAGAAGGCTTTAGCAGCTGGGGCCACTGCAGTAGGCTCCATATCATTGCTGAAGTATAAAATAGGCTTGAGGGCAGAGGGTGTGGGATTCTGGGGGAGGAGAGTGGGTTTGGGACAGGAATACATCAACTCAGCTTTCAAATCCCTGATGTCATCCTATTTCCAGTCCACAATCTGCACCAGCTCCTTGACAACATCTTCTAACTTGTGCATTCTTACACAGTGTTTCCATCACTCCTTGGGCTGGCATGCCTCAACTGGGGCATCTATTTTCTCAGCCAGGTGGTGGGTATCCTCAGGCATATCAGAAGAGGAGGAGTAGGTAGAGGAGTGCAGAGGCTCATTAGCCCCTGTCAAAATCTCGTCTAGGCTTTCCAGGAGGGTACAGGTAATACTTGGACTCCTAGTTTGCCTATCAGCATGGGTCAGGGAAACACTCCTACCCACAGCGAATATCTCGTCATCTTCTTCTATGATAATATCTGTGAGAGCTATGTTAGTGTCGCCATTTTCTGGCTCTGTTGGTAGCAGGGCCACTTCTAACAGGGTTGCAGGTACCTGGTGGCTGAGGCCTGGTATGTTGGACAGGGTCGCGTCCAGTCCTGCCACGGAGCCAGCAGGAGAGGACACCATCGATGGGAGAACTAGGAGCAGGGCAGTCAACTACCACCACTGGGGAGGCTGAATACTTACTGTCTCCAAAGCTGGTTGCTTCCAAATTCCATCTTACCTCAAGGGCCATTGGGATATCCCATGATGATGTGTCCCAAAGATTATACCACATTGGCAGTGAGGAGGAGCAGAGGGGATGGGCTGGTCGACTCAATTGTAGAGACGTCCAAAACAGGTAGGGTAATTACCAGGCTGGTGGCTTTCCGAGGAGGGAAAGGTAGACTCGTGGCGGAGCAGAGGGAAGGGAAATATCTGGTGATAGGAGAGCCACAACACTGTTCTTTTCTCATTGGTCTTTAGTAGGCGCACTGACACATGACTCACGGAACAGCTTGCTTGGTGACAATGATGGGGAGTGGGCTTTTTTATTGGGAACAAAAGTTTCATCCAATGATCAGCCCTACTTAAACTTCTGACCATATGGGGCTGCTTTTCCGGAAGAGATGCCTGAGAGGGACGACAGAACAGAGGATGTAGAGGTAGTACTCCTATATGGCAGGGGGTTCCAACCCACTATGTTGGCAGGTACCTGGGCCAACAAGGTCACCACAGGGTCTGGTAGAGGGAGGGAGGTAGACCAGAAGCTGGCCTCAACTGTAGTATCAGTCACATCACTTTAGTCAGGCCGGAGAGATATCACAGGTATGACAGCCTGAGAGTCAGAGGGGGGAGAGGGGGCGATCGATGGAGTGTAAATTGAGCTATGGTCAGAGTGGTAGTGGACAAAGAGTCCTGTAGTTGAGTTCTTATCCAAGCCACACTAGGCTGAGCAGCGATGCCCGATCAGGAAGGTGTACACCGAAAACTCCAACTCTTTCATTGTGGTGAGTACGACCATGGCAACAGTCCCACTTATGAAAGCGTCAAAGTCGGCCAATATAGCATTGTGGTAACCTTAGACACAGGAAAACAGAAGGAAAGGACTGTCTCCCCCAGGAATAGTATAAGACCATGTAACAATAGAGGTGAGGCCAAGGGGAACCTCTAGAACTGGCGCAGTAACATGGGCTGCATGGGCAGCTTTCGGTCCGGCAAATACAACCGCAGAGGTGAGGAGATCTTCCCGAACAGGGACAACATCCTGGAAAGAGGAGGGTATTCAGAGGAGGAGGAGGAATCAAGCGAAGAGGAAACTATACTCACCTAAACAACCAATAAGTATTACCGGGACCAAGCAGTGAATATCTTAACAAGAGGGCCAAAATGTGACAACAACTTTCTATCTGACTGGTAAATGATAAATAATAGAAGGAATGTGATAATGTGAGACAGTATCGTGAAGATTAAAAGCACGCCAAGTAAAACTTACTAACAAGTTGTGGAGTGCAGAAAGGTAGGAAAGTATTATAGGTAGTTCAATCTAATTTCATTTATACTGGTACCACCAAAATTGGCATAGAACCAGTCACCCCTATCACAATATCTGCTAACACTATCCTATGGGCAAAGCCTGCATACAAGTACCAACACCGAAACCGCCTGCCACGAAATAACTATAAAGTACACGATGATCACAAGCCTGCAATGGCACAATTCAATCAGCCCGCTTCGTAGACCTTCTGGTATGAGTCCAACCACAGTTTTCATAGTAAGTCCACATCTTTCTCAGTATAATCGGAGGAAACTTATCATAAAAACCAAGCGACAGGCAAGACCCAAGCCAAAGCCACAAGGCTGTGGGAAAGACCAAGTGCAAACTGGTACAAAATAAACAAAAGCACTACCAGCGTCTGAATATGGCCTCACAAACTACTAATACAGTAGAAAAGCACACCTCTACAAAGAACCATAAACAAGCGAAACACAAGCTACATCAAGGAGAGAGGTCAAGGCAGCACCCCTAAACTCATATCCACATGCCAGGTCGTCGACCCTGCTACCACAATTACCAGTCCTCACCCCCATAGAGAAATGTAATAGCCCTGTTCCCTTCAAAAAGCATACTAGGCGAGGAGGCCTTGAGCCGGCCACGTGCCACTACTACCACACCGGCTACCAACATCTATGCGGGCCTCATCCAGCTAAACACAAAACCCAAAAAAGAAGCAGAACAGATTTTACCGACCAGGTACACCACACTGCCAACTATAAAAATACCACGGGCCTGCACACTTTCAGCCTGAAGGCCAGAAAGAAAGCCCAACCACAGCTCGTCCTGGAGCACAACAAGGAAGCCAGCTTGACCAGCACCCAGTCATGCAGGAAGCCGAGCCCAAACACCTCACAGGGAGGGTAACACTGCACTCTCAACTGTGCCCCTGAGGGCGAACACCAAATGCAAGATGAAGCCAAAAGATTTTACTGGCCACAGGTACCCACACCAAAACTACCACAGGCCAGCACACTCCTAAACCGAATGCTAGAAAGGCAGCCCAACCACAATGTGTCCCGGAGCGCAACAAGAGAGTAAGCATAACCTCTATCCCAACCTGCGAACATCCGGGCCCAAACACCTGTCTGAGGGGGAGAACGTCCCGTAACAAAGAAATCCCGATACAAGGATTGAAATGAGTGCCAGCGAACTGAGGAATGTCATACTTGTTCCCGCAGGGAGGGTGAAACTGCCAAGCCCCAAGTAACCTGTCTGGCCCCCTACCACAATTTCTCCTAGGCTCTAGTGTAGGGCCTGGCAACCCGTCATTTCCTACCACACCAACAGAACTGCAGTCCCAAGGAGGGCAGGGAAATTGACAGGGTCAAAAGGCTTCCCACCATGAAAGTGAAAGAACCAACCCATCATGTTTAAATGCCTCTCACGGAATGCGGTAATAGAGGGGTTACTGGGCTTCCTTCTTTATTGAAGGTGGTGACTAGTGAATCAAAGTCTGGATGCTATAACTGTGGTTGTTGAATAGATTTCTTACTGTATCGCTACTACTGAAGTCTTAGAGAGATTTGGTTGATCTCAAACTAAAGATTCTTGAAGTACACTGAAGAAATTAACTGTGCAGCCAAGTATATTGAAAACTCTGGCGGTCGAAGTCTGCTTCTTCTAATGCGAAGAATAGCAGTTCGTAAATTCACTTCAAGGCTACCCATAGCCTTATTTCATACAACACATAAGACTCCCAAATAGTAGCCTTGAAACCAAATATTAAACAAATAGAGTATCAAACCAATACTTGAAACCAAATATAAAACATATAGAGTATCAAACCGATACTCAAAACCAAACATAAAACATATAGGGTATCAAACCGATACTCAAAACCAAACATAAAATATATAGAGTATCAAACCCTATACTATCAGGCTAGAGGCACATCTCATTTCCTGAAACAAATTCAAAACTCAAATAGTATCAACTGATACTTGAAAATCCTAAACCAATAACCAGTACCAGTTATACCCTGAAAACAAAATAAAACCCTTATTTCAAAATATGACAAGAAAATTTCTAATCCTCACTATCATTATTAGAATTCAAATCAGGATCCCAGAAACCTTCATCAACCAGGAGTATATCTGAATAGCTCTCAAAGCTATTCTTAGTAGGAGAATAACACATAGGAAAAATCCAGAAAATAGCGTAGGAAACTGGTCTTCTAGCATGTTATCTGTCCACCATGCTTGAACTAAATCGATTGTAGGTTCTAATCCCTCTACCAGTTTCCAATGATTCTCGCTTGCTGGATATCCTTTCTAACTACCCAAAAACTGTCCCTGGCCATATTGTTTGCTGTAATCGAGGACAGATTGAACTTCGTGTTCCTGTTATTCATTGACAAGGATAGGTGCCTGTTTCGCAAATGCTCGTCCTGGGAACCGGAAATCGTTGTTACGGTAGTAAGGTTTGACTACCAAATATTCAAAAACTCTTTTCTTCATTCAGTACATTCTTGCATCCATGCGAACAGTATATTTCTGGGTATGTTTATCGAATTTCAGGGCTGTGAATGCGCCTCACTATCATTGCTGTAACCTCAGAGATATGCCAGATTCTGTAGCAAATTGGTCTCCGAAAACCATAATCCTTTTCCCAATTTCCACAGGTTTGTATAGGCTCCTCCTGTTAGCTGCCACTCTGTTTGATCTTGCTCTAGCCAATGGTAGCGCTTGGAATGCTTCATTCCTAATCTCTTGATATGAATTGTAGTAATCATAGGATGCAAGGACTGTTATGGAGTTGACTTTATAGGTATTGAGGATTGAGTGTTCTCGTTCATACATTGCGTTGTATGGGGAGATTCCAATAGTATCTGAGTGACCTGCATTGGAGTAAGCTGTCACTGTAGGGAGGGAGGTTAACCAATTAGTCTGGTGGGTATTAACAACATTTCATGATGCTGTTTTGAGTTCCCTGGTCTTCCTCTCCGCTTGTCTCTTGGTCTCGTGATCGCCAGGCATAGGTATAATATGTTCAACTCCCATCCTGTTCAAGGTCTGTTTCTAAAACTATGAGGTAAACTGGTGGTCAGCATTGCTAACAATTAACGTACGTATTCCATGAGACGTACACATATGGTGCCGGAGTAAATCCATTGTCGAAATTACAGTAGCATTTATTGATGTCAGTATCAGCCAGCTGAAACCAACCGCTCTATCCACTGCCACCAATACAGAATCATGTCCTCTCAGCTTAGTGAAGAGCCCCATGAAATCAATAGCATAGCTTGAAAATATCACAGAGAGAAAGGGAAGTGAAAGGGTATTGCCCAGAGGCAACGTAGTCCGTTCTCAGTTCAGTTGATATATGTCATACTGTGGAACATAGTCTTTGAAATCCTCTCTCATCTCCAGCCAATAGATGTATTCCATTTCATACCGTAGGTTTCGGTCTGTACTATGGTGTCCTTGATTATGTATTTCCCCAATCATCAGTTTTCTTAGCGTTTCTCTATTTACTCGATGGCCTTTTGGAATCTATGAGCAATCTTCCCCTCTTCTTGTAGTAGCATAGAGGAGTCCATTAGGTATATTGTAATATTGCATCATTCTGTTTCGTCAAGTATGGTTAGAGTCCTTCACTAGCTGGTAGATAGGGTTGTTCGTATATCCTTTGACTATCTGTTTCCTGCAAATATTTTTGATATTATCCACTCCTTAACTGATATCTCTCCCATCCACAACTCTTTCCAATACCGTTACCTCCTCCGCCTCATCAGGTGTCTCATATACTTTGTAGAGCTCTCGTTTATTGTGAGGTAAGGCAGGAGGTTCCACTATTGGAACATTGTTCAGGTATGTGAGAGGTCCTCTATAGAGGAATTCGTTGTGGTGGTGTTCAAGGCACTTGGAGTCATAACATTTAGTAGTGGAGGTGCCACAGCCTAAAGCCTTTTTAACACACTTCTTGATGGCTCAGATATCGAGGCGTGGACGTAATGATAGAGTATCTTTGTTGTTACAGTTATTGTCAGTATTCGATGCTGTTTCAATAGCTGGTGGACTGCTGCATGGTGAGCAGCCATAGGTCTTTGTCTTAGGTTTCAATTCCTCATAATCAGGATAGAAAGGTATGTTCCAGAATGCCCAATGCATTGATGCATGTTCAAGTTCCTCCTCACTCTTGCTACAAGTATAGCTTCCATGGTCTCCCTAATCATTTAGAGGTTCGCTATTTTTGTAATCGTTTGTATCTAGCTGTGCTTGCTCCTGGCTGCAGATGTTTGTTCATTGTGAATGAGCACTAAAGTGCTCAACTGTGAGTGCTTTAAATCGAGACATTTAGTGTTTGGTAGTAGGTTCTTCGCAAGAAAGAAAGGATGAAATAGGTGGGGAGGTAGGTGAATCGTCTTCTTGTGTGGGATCATTTGCAATATGTGGGTAATCATCATTCTCATCATAAAGACAGAATAATGCATCTGCTAAATAGTTGCATCTTCCTGGTCTGTGAACTATTTCAGTGTCATATTTTCCAATGAATCCTCTTCATCACAGTTGTTTCTTAGTAGGTATGGTGCTCATCTTGAGATAGATTAGAGGTAAATGATCTGTAATGATGGTGAACTTGCTTCCTGCAAGTATGTGGTAGAATGCCATCACTGCATTAACTATTGCTAGAGCTTCCTTGTCAGTTGTACCATAATTCATTTGTGTGTCAGAGAATTTCCTCCTATGAAGCGAAGTAGGTCTGGCATTTTCAGGCATTTCTCCTTGTCCTACCCATACTTCTATACCTGTGTTGGATGCAGCGGTTATTCACTATATTAGAAGTGAGGAGTCATATTGTAATGGTTTCATGACCTCGTATTTCGAAACAACTTGCTTAACATTTTCCATGGCTTGGTCTTGGGTAGAGGTTCACACCAATTCTGCCATTCTGATGAGTTCCCTTAAGGATGATATAATGGTTGTAATGTGTGGCAAGAACCGACTGATGTCGTTGACCGTTCCTAGAAATTCTTGTAACTCTTTCTTATTGTGTGGCATTGTCCATTCTTCGATCTTCGCTACTTTTTTCTGGTACTAGTAAGGGTCCCTTGTCATTGATAACATGGCCTAACACTTCTATACTGGTAGCAAAAAATTCTGATTTCTTCCTACTTGCATAGAAATGAGCTTCATTTAGTTTGTCGCAAATCATGGATATGTATTTTAAATGTTCAGACTCTGTATTGGAAAAGATGAGTATATCGTCAATATATACCCACATAAAATGTCCTAAGTAGTCGGCGAACAGATCGGACATTATGCACATAAATGTTCCAAGAGCATTCATATCTCCTTGTACCATAACCCTGCTAACCCAACATCCAAATAGTGTTTTGAAAGCATTCTTGCAAACATCCTTGGGTTCCACCCTTGTTTAGAAATAAGTATTGCTAAGATCAATTTTGGTTCAGTATGTTGCTCTTACTAGGGGATTTAGAATCATTGTTTGGTTGGGAATGGTTTCGACATGCTTAATTGTTATCTCATTCCTAGCCATGTGGTCTACCAATGGCCGCATGCGTTTCTTATCCCTTTTCTTTTGTGCAAACATAGGCGCTGCTAATGAAACTGCTTGTCGTATAATGATTCCGGCTTTCACTGTTTCTCTTAGCTATATGCTCATATCTGTTGCCCAGCAGTCTGGTATTGAGTAGGAAGGTAAAGAGTACTGCTCCTTTCCTAGTCGAAGGTTTATCTCATAATTGATCTTCCTTAAGTACGGTAGATGTTCCGGTATTTTTTCATGAAATACTTTTGAGTGTTGGTCTGTGACATCTTCTGTACTAATTACTGCTGCTCAGATCCTGCTATTACTAGGTGTACAAACAATTCGAACATTCTGCCTTGAAAACAGGATAGCTAACTTGCTACATTTGATATGGGCTTCGTATTGTTCTAGGAAAGATATTCCTATCTGAGCATCATATTTTGCTAGGTTACCTACCAATATCCTGGCTCCTGGTGCACTCAATGTTTCTGGTGATATGTGGACTGTGCACTCATTATGACCTTCAGATCATGATCCTTTCATAGCTAGGTGTATCCTAATTCATGTCTTCAATTCCTGACAACGAATTCCATCTGTTGTTACAAATATAGCGCTAAGCAGGTTGGCTCCTATCGATCCTGTATCAAATATGAGTCTGGCTTCTTTGCCATTGATATGCAGCATTCCTTCGTGGGCATCATGTAGTTTAATGTTTGTCAGTCCAGCAGCCATCGTGAGGATGTCTTCTTCTTCTTCTATTTCCCTGCCATTGATAAACATATCTTTTGTTAAATTCTCCTATTCACCTCTGTTCGAGGAGACTTCCTTCTTCACCTTTGCTTTGCCCTTGCCTTTTTTGTCACGGTTATAGGGACAGTCTTTTGCTAGGTATCCTTTACCTCTGCAGGTATAGCAAAGACCTTTATCTTTTTGTTACTGGGGCTTGCTATGAGGCTTGTTGTTCACCTTTTCGCTTGTCCCACCACCTTCTTGTTTGCTGGCGAAGTCCTATGCTGGTTTATTGAACCTTTCCTTCTCATACGCGCCAGTTCTTCTTAAGATAGCATCTATACTTTCGGCATTCTCTATAACTTCAATAACAGTTTCTGTTGCTGCATACTGTAATTCCACTTCTTGCAGTAGCCTAGGGTGTACTCACTTGAAAAACTGTAGAATAAAGGCATAATTGCTTATGGTGTTGGCTGGTAGGCATGATCAAAACATCAGCAAATCGGTTGCTGTGGTTGATATTCTTTGTAACTTGCCATTATATAGTTGCAAGATTTTGTGGCATTTACGATAAGTATCATTCTTCTGTTTCGAAGATTGGAATCTTTCTCATAGAAAACCAACCAAGTCCTCTCTGGTCATATTTTCTCCAAAATGCTCAGCTGCTTGGAAAGCGGCTTCTTGAGCTCATCCTTCAGTATAGAGGATCTAATAGTTTCCTCCTCCAGCCTCACTAGTTTGTAGCTCATTTAGACGTATATATAACTGTACTGAGATATACTATCTATCGAACGCTTCTGGTTTGATGTCACCTCCGGCACCAGTAAACATGTTAGGAGGAGGTACCTTGATACTGAGTTTGGCTGTAACAACTGGGTTAGGTCTCAGTGTCTGTAGTTTGGGAACCTCCGGTACTGGGGCCTCCAGTCCTAAGGACTCTGATCACGAGGGAGCTGCTTCTGAAGCCATGTTGTCTCATCCTTCACTACTGTCAGAGCTATCTTGATGATCGCCTGATGGTGCGTGAGGTACTCATGTCCTGGTAGGCATTCTTGAGGATTCTGGGTAACCTTCCAGGGTAGTGGTTGCCGGTTCTGGTGGTTGTTGTGATAATTCTCCCACTGAGTGTTCAGCAGCATCTTTGGCTAACTGCCTAGTAGTTGCATCCCTTGCTGCTTTCTCTTTTGCTGGGGTCTTTGTAAACTAACTTTTGGAATTCCTTGTACGCTTTCAGGAACCTTCTTCAAGAGCCTTACCCTTGCTTGGTCCTGGAATGTCTTTTATCTTGATCCTTTTTGAAGTTAAAAAAATATAACTGCCTCTTGGAGGATGGAGTAATCCAGGGGTTAACAGGGTTGGTTCTTTACTCAAGGTGGTAACTAGTGAATGAAAGTCTGGAGGCTTTAATGGATGTTATTGAATAGACTTCTTACTGTATCACTACTACTGAAGTCTTAGAGACATTTGCGGGATCTCAAACTAAAGATTCTGAAAGAGAACTGAAGAAAGTAACTGTTCAACCAAAGATATTGAAAACTCTGTCTGTCAAAGTCTGCTTCTTCTAACACGCAGAATAGTAGTTCTTAAATACACTTCTTAGGCTACCCATAGTCTTATTTCGCACAACATATATGACTCCCTAATAGTAGCCTTGAAATGAAATCTAAAACATATAGAGTGTAACTGGTACTGGTTACTGGTTAGGATTTTCATGTATCAGTTGATACTGTTTGAGTTTTGAATATGTTTCAGGAAAACGAGATGTGCCTCTAGCCTGATAGTATAGGGTTTAATACTCTATATGTTTTACATTTGGTTTCGAGTATCGGTTTGATACTCTATATGTTTTATGTTTGGTTTTGAGTATCGGTTTGATACTCTATATGTTTTATGTTTGGTTTCGAGTATCGGTTTGATACTCTATATGTTTTATGTTTGGTTTCAAGGCTACCGTTTTGGAGTCTATTATGTTATGAGAACAAGGCTCTCGGTAGCCTAGGAAGTGTATTTAAGAACTGCTACTCTTCTCGTTAGAAGGAGCAGACTTCGGCAGACAGAGTTTTCAATATACTTGGTTGAACAGTTACTCTCTTCAGTTCGCTTCAAGAATCTTTAGTTGAGACCTACCAAACATCTCGGAGACTTCAGTAGTCGCAATAAAGTAAGAAGTCAATTCAACAACCTTGGCTAAAGCCTCCGGACTTTGATTCGCTAGCTACCGCTTCGGTACAGAACAAAGCCCATCAACCCTACGATTACCGCATCTCCCGAGAGGCGGTTACATAGAGTATCAAACCGATACTCAAAACTAAACATAAAACATATACAGTATCAAAGCGATACTCGAAGCCTAACATAAAACATATGGAGTATTAAATCCTATACTATCAGATTAGAGGCACACCTCGTTTCCTGAAACAAATTCAAAACTCAACCTGTATTAACTGGTACTTTGAAATCCTAAACCAGTAACAAGTACCTGTTACACCTACGGGTTGGCAGAGTACTGGTGCATGATGGCTTTTGGTTTGCGATTGGGCATATCCAGTCAGTAAAACCTGTTTTGGCTTCCACTCTGGGTTTCGCATTCTGCTGTTTGTGGCTCCAGTAGATGTTGGTGGCTAGTATGATAGTGGTGGCAAGCAGTGGGCAAAGGTCCTCCTCACTCAGTATCTTTCTTGCAGGTAACATGTCCGGTTCACGTTTTCCTTATGGTGAGTAGTGGCAATTGTGGGGGCAGAGTCGACGGCCTGGCATGTAGATGCGAGTTTAGAAGTATTGCCTTTCCCTCTCTACCTTGGTGTCACTTGCATTTCATTTGTATACAGGTTGTTTATGGGGATTGTGTTCTTCTACTATAGTGGCGGTTTGCAGAGCTGTATTCAGACGCTGGTAGTGTTTTGTTTATTTTGTACCGGTTGGCACTTGATCTTTTCCTCCACCTTGTGGCTGCGGCTTCGGTCTTGCCTGTCACCTGGATTTCATAATAAGTTTCCTTGGATTACACCATCAAAGATGCGGACTTGCTACGGGAACTGAAGTTGGGTTCATAACAGAGAATCTACAGGGTAGGCTGATTGGGTTTTGTTGTGGCGGGTCTTTTATCATCTGGTGCTTATGGCTGTTCATAGCCGGTGGGATAGGTGTCTGTACTTGTATGTTGGCTTTGCGCGTAGGATAGTGTTAGCAGATATTGTAATAGGGGAGACTGGTCGTATGCCAATTTTAACGGTACGAGTATGAATAAAATTAGATTGGTTTGCTAGCTCGTGCAGTTGTCTAGGTTCACCTAGTATCTTGAACGGTATTTCCTATTACTGGACGTTAATGGTTGAAGTTCTGGCTGGGATGTTGAGGTTGAGAGTAACGGGATTTCACCAGCTAGTGTCTCACGATGCGAATACCCGTCTCAGTTATGCCACACTACGAGACTTTTATACGGGCTCTGGAGCTCACCTTTTTGCTTTGTGGGTTTGATACTTGGGCAGAAACACTGCAGCCCTTCATACTCTGACAGGCCCCTCCTCTTAATGCGGGTTCGTTGTGATGATTGGGCTCGTTGCGTACTTTTTACAGTCAGGATTTATGGTGGATTCTCTTGGGGGCCTGTGGTGACTTGTTTCCTCTGGGTGATGACAGTTTGATCTTTTTGCCTTCATGGTAGGAAGCTGTTTCACTCTGTCAATTTCCCTGCCCTCCTCGGAGTTACAATTCTTTTGTAGTGGTGGGAGGGGACTGGTTACCAGGCCCTGTACCAGGGCCTTGTGGGTATTGTGGTGGAAGGCCGAATGGGTCGCTAGGGGCTTGGCTGTTACACCCTCTCTTCGTGGACAAGTATGGCATTCCTCACTTCGCTGGCCCCTGTCTTGCTCCGAGTATCAAGGATTTGTTCGCTGCGGCACATCCCGCACTTCAGATAGGTGTTTGAGCTTGGTTGGTCGCCGAACGGGGTCCAGGTCAAGCTGGCTTCTTTGTGGTGCTCTGGAACACATCGTGGTTTGGCTTCCTTTCTGGACTTTGGGGTTGGGAGTGTACTGGCCAATGCTAGTTTTCCTTTCAGTACCCGGAGCTGGTCAATTCTTTCAGCTTTCTTTTGTTGTTACACATTCACCTTGGCGGACCCAGTTGGGGGTGTAGTGTTACCCCCCTCCTAGGTATCTGGACTCAGTTGTCTGTATGACAGGGTACCGGTCATGCTGGCCCTCTCTGTTAGGCTCCAGAACTCCATTTGGTTGGGCTGCCTTTCAGGCCTTCAGGTTGGAACTGTGCTGGCCTATGCTAGTTTTTCGTTTGGTGGTTCAACGTACCCGGTGGGTAAAATCTTCACAGCTTCTACAGGGGGTTTCGCATTTTGCTTGAGGGGGCTCGAGTAGATGTTGGTAGTCGGTGTTGTGGTGGTGGTGAGTAGTGGGCACAGGACATTCTCACCCAGTATGCTCCTTAGAGGTAACTGGACTGGTACATGTCTCCTTAGTGGTGAGGGCTGGTAATTAGGATACCAGGGTTGATGGCCTGACATGTGGATACGAGTTTGGGGGTATTGCCTTTACCTTTCCACCATGGTGTTGCTTGTGTTTGGTTTGTTTATGGTTTGTTTTCGGGTAGTGGATATTTCTCTAGTGGTGGAGGGTTGCGGGATGGTACTTAGACCATGGTAGTGTTTTTTTTATTTTGTACTGGTTGGTACTTGGTATTTCTCTCACCCTTGTGGCTTTGGCTTGCGTCTTGGCTGTCGCATGCTTTGCATGATAGGTTTCCTCTGATTACACCGAGAAAGATGCCGACTTGCCATGGGAACTGTAGTAGGGCTCATACCAGAGGGTCTACAGGGCGGGCTGATTGGGTTTTGTTGTAAAGGGCTTTTTATCATCTTGTCCTTATAGCTGTTTGCTGCCAGTGGGTTCAATGTCAGTACTTGTATATACACTTTGTACGTATGGTAGTGTTAGCGGGTGTTGAGAGAGAGAGTAGTTATATGCTAATTTTGGCAGTACCAGTATAAATAAAATTCGATTCAACCACTAATTATACTTTCCTACCTATACGTTTAAGAATATAACAATATTCTACCAACTATATTACTATCCTGATATGATCAGATTATTTGCGGTCAAGCAAGGAATGCAGGCGAAGGCCTTAGAGTAGTAATCTGAGTCTGATAATTTACAAGCAAGAAGGAAGTATTCCAGGAATATATAAGAGGACTGATAATCAGATATTTTTGCCTGTCCCAAGATATCCCAAGAAGAAGACAACTAGTAGAATATCTAACAGCTTGTCATAGTCGATGAGGGTGAGTGAAGTCAAAATCCTGGCCCCTCTAAAGGTATGATATTATCCGGAGGCATTTAATCGAGCTCTATTCATACCTTCAAAGTACGTACTGATCTGTTTTATGGATCACATAAGACCTCCATCTTTCTATCCTATATCCAAATAGCAACATGGTATGCCGCATGAGACTGAATATTTGCGGGATGTTAATCAAGCCCATGCATAGAAATCTAGTTGTATATTATCAATGTCCTGATTATGTTGTCGAGGATGCCATCCTTTTACTACCTAAATAGCAGCCAGACTTCCACTTAAAAGAGAGCTTTGAGGAGGGAACCAAGGTACAGTTACAGTATGTCACACGCAAAATTGTGATTATAGAGAACTAGTAAGTAACTAATAGTATTCCTGACCGTAAATACGCTTGAAGAGTAGTTGAACTATAAGTACATGGTTCTATGTGTAATAAAAGCTGGAAACCAAAAGGCGAGTTAGCTGTTACCTCAAATTGAACTAGCGGTCCATGAATATATCTTTTTACAGAATATCGTAGCAGATTATTCTCAGCATGGTACAATAGATATATAGGAGTGACATAAACTACTAGATATACTACATGTTCAGGGTACTCATGTGGCCACTAAAGAAAGTGCAAATACCACAACACTTAGTTTGCTTATTAAGCGGATGCCAATCACTAGTATAACTGAAGGATGTAGGCCAAATTCTTTGTTCGGAGAATCTGTCGAGGAAGGCGGGTCTCGATAAGGTAAAGGTGAAGTAAAGATTTATGAGGTAAACAATTTAATATTGATAAGATCTCTTCTCCGTTGCTTGATGATGTCTGTAAAGCTTGGGAGGGACTACGATATTTATATCCCGTATCTGAGGGTTCACGGACTACTTCTAACTACTATCCCCCCGAAGTACCACTCAGGTTTTAATATGCAAACGTCCAGAATCTTATAAGTTGGAACACGGTTTGACCCTGAAACTTATCACACCCTTTCGCAGACTCGGAATAGTATTCCTCTGTTGAGATGACTGCGCTATTGGTTATGCCAAACAGCGGCCTCCAACTTAAATATCCACATAGACTATTATATTACTCTAGTCTTCTTGACTATCTTTCCAGTAGACTCTTCGGTCATGAAGTGATCAGGTTCATGCCGGGCCACCTAGTGCCAATCTCTAGTCCAAGCCTGACGTGTCAATGTCTTAAGGAACTCTGACTTATCTAGGTCTTCCATTCTGTGCGTGCTTCCCCTTGGTCCGCCGGCCTCCGTAGAGGGGTCCTATTACTAGGACCAACTAACCTATAGCTGACCTTAGAAGGGTATGGGTGAATCCGGTATACACCTAATAGCTTCCACTACTGGGATATCCTCTTAGAGTATTTCGCCGAAAAACGTCCTGTCACCTTCGGCCTGTTGTTTAGGAAGCCTAACCTTGAAACCTACCATCTCAATGCGCCTTTCACCGATTTCCTCCATTCCACTTCCCTGATGTCCCAAAGGTCCCCTCCCATATAACCTCTGAACACCATGCGGTCGGACAGACAGCGGCGACGTATATGGTGTTATGAAGTACCCTTTATTGATGTGACGTTTTAGTCATGGGACGCAACTCTCGAAATCTCGCCAATGATGCGCGGGCACCATTAAGGGGCCAGAGGGGGGTGTTGGCACTCCGGTAAATCGAGGGTCTGTGCGCAGTTACCCCACCGTGGGTCTGTGCACATGTCTCGGATTTCCATATGCATAACATTGCTGCAGGGAAATGCCAAAACCACACTTAATCCTGCTGGTACTTTAAGAACAAAGGGTTGTGTTCTAGTATACCATGCGTTTATACCAAGAATGGTATAGAGAATACAGAATGTCTAGCTCAGACCAGGACCAGCCGCATTGTCCACCTCGAAGACAACCATTGTAGCATTGAAAATAATCACCCCAAAGCTTCTCCTACTAACTCAAATCTTCGAGGCTTTATTTCATACTATCCACCCAGCCAAGTATTCCCAATACAAGACAATCTATAAGACTATTTACAAGAAAAGAGAAGACAAAATTGATGAGGCATTTGGAATATGGACTTCATGCTCATGTGTTATCAATGTGAATACAAACAACTTGCACTACAATGATGTAGAGGACATATGGCATGAATGGTATGCTGTTGTAGCATTGGGAGACTTTGAGGGTAGCCATGCCTGTTTCTCAGAGCTTGGGGTCAAGATTGACTGTCCTTCTGGTATGTGTTAACTGTTTTATCTCTCTAGCTGCCAGTTACTGATATATACAATCTAGGCTCTGTTATCTTCATATACTTGTATGTAGAGGGATATTACATTGGAGCTTTTATAGGCAATTGCTATAATATAGTCCACTTCACACACCAAGACATATACAATGCATATGTATAGAGCAGGGAAAAGCCACTGCAGGTATTTAACAAGATGCTGGAATGGTGGCAAAGACCCCATGGCAACTTGGATGTGTAGATATTTCCATTAGCCCCACGTGTTTGTAAAGTAAATATCACTGCAATAAAAAATAAAAACTAGATCGCTTGGGCATACATGAGTTTACTTAGAAGAAAAAACTCATACACCCAAAATAATATATACAAATCAGGATCATATAGCTGAATGGTATGCCAGAATCCTATAGTGAGAATCCATACCTTTGCTATTTGTGCTAGCATGATAGAGGAAGCAGGATACTATACATAGACGGATATAATTCGTGATTGTGAATGGACTTTACTGTTTTCACAAACCATCACTTGTTTAGGAAAACAGGGCCCCCTGCAGAGTGAGAATATGGGAAATGTTAAAGCAGGGCCCCACCTAGGTAATCAATAGGGAGAAGAAAATTCCCACTGCACTACATAGTCCAGAGGGGGTTCTGTGTGAGGCAGGGCAGGGAGGAGAGGCAGGAAGTTGACCACGGGCCGTACAGTGAGTGGGGTGGCAAACCGAAAACCCATCCCACTATGCCCATAATGAACACTAATGCTATCCTTCTAGCCAGCTGAAGAATGTCTACTCCACACCAATATCCATAGAAGTATAGGGTGTTATAAAAGTGGTATTTTCTGGTGAAGCTTTGACTGAGTGCTGACTTTGATGCCGGATTGTTTCAGAGCCTTTTAGATAGCACATGTGATACTTTGGCACCTATAAATACCTGATACTAGCTTTCTATCATACAAAAGAATTTCAACTCAACACAAATATTCAGGAGGTTTCATGCTGTTATGAACATAGTATTTCTTGATAAGGCTTTGACTAAGTACTGACTTTAACATCAGATTTCTTCAGAGCCCTTTGAACGCAGCAAATAATATCTTGGTACCTAGATAGACTCAGTATCAGCCTTCTAACAAGCTAAATAATATCTACTTAATACTAATATCCATGGGGTTACAGGCAGTTATGAAAGTGGTATTTCCTGGTAAGGCTTTGACTAAGTGCTAATTTGACACCAGATTCCTTCACAGTCCTTTAGGCACAGCTTGCAATACTTTAGCACCTAGACTTACCTGATGCCAGCTTTCCAATGGGCTAAAGAACATCTACTTGATACTAATATTCATGAGGTTACAGGCTGTTGTAAAAGTAATATTTGCTGATGAGGCTTTGACTAAGTACTGACTTTGATGCCAGAGTTACTCAAGGCCTTTGAGACATAGTATTCAATACTTTGAGACCAAGATGCACTTGACACTAACTTATTTACAAGTGAAATATTGCCCACTTGACGCCAATATCCATAGCGCGGGAGTTGTTGCAAAAGTGGTATTTTTGACCAGGCTTTGAATCAGTATTAACTTTAATGCCAAACTCCTTTAGAGCCCTTTGGATACAGCATGCGACACTTTGGCACCTAATATTACTCAATACCGGTCTTCTAATAAGCTGAAGAACATCTACTCAATACTAATATCCATCGAGCTACAGACTGTTATGAAAGTAGTATATACTGGCAATACCTTGACTAAGTACTAACTTTGATGTCAGATTCTCTCAGTGTTCTTTGTACATGGCACACGTCACTTTAGCACCTAGATGCACTCGATGCCAGCCTTCCAACAACCTAAAGAACATCTATTTGACACCAATATCCATATAGCTATAGCCTATTATGAAAGTGTTCTTTTACTAGGCTTGTACTTACTATTTCTGTATATTAGCTTTTGTAGAATACTTGTACTATAATACAAACAGTTCTTGTATATAGATTTTGTAAATTATGAAGTGTGACCCAGGTTAGCAGTGTGAGTTACACTCTTGTGGCATAGTAATTATGTATATACCTGGGGCTCTAGACACCAGCATGATGTTAGAACACATCTCTAATATTTGGTTGCTATCTCGCTATATGTCACTGTTATTTAGTTGTTTTTTCTGATTGCATCTTGTATCTCATATAGATTTGATTGCCACATCCTGTTGCATCCTCTGTCTATTGTAGATTTTGTTGCTATATCTGATTGTATCCTCTGCATCTTGTACTTGGGTGACTATATCTTGAGAGCAGTTGCTATTTTGCCTGATATCCTAATTTGCAGTTCACGTTTTCCATATTCCATGTATCAGATGCATAGGATGTACAGCATGCAGTCATATATTTTTGCTGATGGAGTCTGTTGGGCATCTAGTCTTTGCTGCTTATAGTATAGACAGAACCTGCACACCCAGTTCTTCAAGTTGATTTTACGGTATTTGTATCTTCTTATCACCTGTAGTACAGGTAGGAGACTCTGTTAGGCAGACGCCTAACTCTAGTATAAGTGAGAAATGTGGGCCATAATATTTGATCAGAGAATCTGTCTAGGAAGGCTTGTCACATTAATAGGTAATGGTAAAGATTTATAGTGTAAACAATTTTAAATTGATAAGATCTCTTCTCCATTACTTGATGATGTCTGTAAAACTCAGGAGGTACTTTGATATTTATATACCACATCTGAGTGTTCACAGACTACTTCTAACTACTATGCCTCTGAAGTACCATCCTAGTTTTACTACACAAATGTCCACAATCCTATAAGTGCGAATACCGTTTGACCCTGAAACTTCTCATACTCTTTCGCAATTACATAATAGTATTCTGCCCTTGAGATGACTCCGCTATTTGTCATATCAAACAGGAATCTTCAACTTAGTTCTCTGCATAGACTATGATATTACATAAGTCTTGTTGACTATCATTCCAGTAGTCTCTTAAATCATGAAGTGATTAGTTTCATGCTGTGCCACCTAGTACCAAGTGCAAGTCGAAGTGCAACAAGTCAAGTTCTTAAGGGTCTTCGACATATCCAGGTCTTCTGGTCTGAGTGTGCTTCCCCTTGGCCCCCCTGCCTCTATAGAGAGATTCTATTTCTAGGACTAACCAACCTACAGCTGATCTCAAAATGGTATAGGTAGAAATGGTATGCCCTCAATAGCCTCTGCCACTGAGACATCCTCTTGGAGTATTTACCGAAAATGTCCCATCACTTTGGGCCCATAATTAGGAATCCTAACTTTGAAGCCTACTATGTCAATGCGTCTCCCACAGATATCTACCATTCTACTTCCCAGATGGTTTGAGTGGTCCCATCTCATATGTCCTCTAAACAGCATGCAGTCAGACAGATGGCAGTGACATATATAGTATTATGAAGTGGGCTTTATTGATGTTACCGTTTATTTATGGGACGCAACTGTTCAAAATTTTGCTAATCAAGTGCAGGACCCATAAGGAGGCTGGAAGGGGGTGTTGGATCCGATAAATCGAGGATTTGTATGCAGTCATCTTACTGTGAGGTTTGTGCACTTTGTCTCAGATTTCCCTGTGCCTAACATGAGCTCCCAGCTACCAGGCTTTGCCTTATATGCCTTTACAATCTTTTATTTTTATATACATTTTAGGACTTAACATGGTAAGAGTAAAAACCTTCCCATGTTTACTTGGCCATAGTAGGAAAACCTTTTCCTCACTATCCTACTTCTGCTCTTACAGGCATGTCCGGGTTTTCATTATGAAAACTCACAACCACTTCTTCTGTATTTTCCATGCCAGTCACTGGCTCCCAGATGTTCACATCTTCAGAACACTCTTGCCATTTTACAAAGTACCACAGTTCACACTTTTCCTGGTAGTGACTGCATACTCATTTCATGTAAGTGTGTATCTCACATCTCACTATTTTTGCAACCTCTTATTTTATATTTCAATCGATAACTTCGGGTTCTCCGAGGGATTGTGGACGATTACCATGAAGTGATTCCGGATAAGATTCTAGTAATGTGAGATGGGATCTAGGATGGATGTTCCATTGGTCGGATATGTTGAGTTTGAAGGCTCATGATCCTCTTTTCTCCAATATTTGAATAGGACCATAAAGCTGGGGGCTTAACTGCTTTGATTTTCATCATGTGTGGATTTTTTTTGCATTTAACTTTACTTTGTCCTCAATCTTGAAATATAGTTATTTCCTTGCCTTCTGGTCGTAATATTTTGCCATTGCTTCCTATGTCTTTTGGAATGAGGCTCTCGCTTGTTCATGTATCACCTTAATCTAGTTTGCATAAAGTATTAATCCTGGATTTTGAGCTTCTACCTCTTTCATCCACAGGGTCTGTAGATGGAATCAACAGTTTGCTTAAAATGGTGACATCCCCTGGGTATTGGTAGCGGAGTTGTTGTAGGCATGTTCAGCTAATGGTAATAGCTGATACCTGTCATCCTAATCATAGTTAACAAAAGGCTGAAGGTATCTTTCCAGTACTTAGTTGGTACGTTCTGTTTGTCTATCGGTTTGCAGGTAGTATACCTTAGAAATTCTTCTCTTAATTTCCAGTCCCTTGCAAAAGAATATACCCAAATTCTCCTGGGAACTTTGAGTTCATGTCCAAGACAATTTCTGTGACCAGGCCATGTAGCCTGCAGACTTTTCAAGGAATACGTTTGCAACATATTTAGCAGTTGCTGAGGTTTGTAGTCCAATTAAGTTTGCCATTTTCATAAATCTATCAACTACTACCATAATCGGTGTGCATCCTTGCCACTGTGATAGTAGTGTGATATAGTCCACTGAGATAGACGCTCAGGCTGTGTAGGGTATTTGCTAAGGCTGCAATCATCCATACATAGCATATCTAGACAATTTATTATGTTAGCATTCATTGCATAATCGTACATGGTTATTGATACAATCCCTAGGTCTTTTCCAATAGAAGTCCCTTATGATGAAGCCCAAGGTTTTCTCTTTTGTGAAATGTTCAGCAATCTTTGTGTCATAATGTCCTTCTGAGATCTTGGTGTATAGCACCTGGCTATTTGGTATGAATGGTCTTTTATAACTGGTACAGGTTACTGGTTTAGGATTTTCAGGTATCAGTTGATACTGATTGTGTTTTGAATTTGTTTCAGGAAACGAGGTGCACCTCTAACCTGAGAATATAGGGTTTGATACTCTATATGTTTTATGTTTAGTTTCGAGTATCGGTTTGATACTCTATATATTTTATGTTTAGTTTTGAGTATCAGTTTGATACTCTATATGTTTATGTTTTGTTTCAAGGCTACCGTTTTGGAGTCTTATATGTTATGAGAATAAGGCTCTCGGTAGCCTAAGAAGTCTATTTAAGAACTGCTATTCTTCATGATTAGAAGAGGCAGACTTCGGCAGACAGAGTTTTTCAATATACTTGGTTGAACAGTTACTCTCATCAGTTCGCTTCAAGAATCTTTAGTTTGAGACCTACCAAACATCTCGGAGACTTCAGTAGTTGCAATACAGTAAGCAGTCTATTCAACAACCTTCGCTAAAGCCACCAGACTTAATTTGTCAGTTACCATCTTGGTACACAACAAAGCCCGTTAACACTACGATTGCCGCATCTCCTGAGAGGCAGTTATACTTTTTTTAACTTCAACAAGTTATCAAGATAGAAGGCGTTTCAGGACCAAGTTAGGGCAAGGCCCCTGAAAAAGGTTCTCAACAGCACACCAGGGATTCCAAAGGACGGTTCACAAAGACTCCAGCAAAAGAACAAGCGACAAGCGATGCAGCTGCCCAGCAGTTAACAAGAGACGCTGCTGAACAATCAGCAGGAGAATCATTACAACAACCACTAGAACTGCCAACTACTACCCCCTGGGGGTACCCTGAATCCCCAAGAAAGCCTACAGGTACACAGGCACCTCCAGTACCTACGAGCAACGATCCAGATAGCTCTGATAGCGCCAAAGGATCAGACGATATGACTTCCAAAGCAGGTCCGGCAGGACCAGAAGCACCAGGACCAGGGGTTCCAAGACCACCAACTCCCAGGCCTAACCCAGCCATTACGGCTAAACTCAGCATCAAAGTATCTTCTCCTAGTAAGTTTAGTGGTGAAGGAGATGATCTGAAACTGGAAGTGTTCGATAGATGTTATAACTCAGTATAGTTATATCTATGCCTAAATGGGTTGCGAACAAGCGAGGATGGTGGAGGAAACTATTGGATCCTCTATACTGAAGGGCGAGCTCAAGAAGTAGCTTTTCAGGCAGCTGAGCATTTTGGTGAAGACATGACCCGAGAAGACCTTGTTGGATTCCTGCGAGAAAGATTCCAGTCCGCGAGACAGAAAGACGATACCTACCGCAAATTTCATGAAATCACGCAAGTGTATAATGGCTAGATACAAAGAATATCAACTATAGCAACCGACTTGCTGATGTTCCGATCACGCCTACCTGCAAACACCATAAGCGATTATGCCTTCATTCAACAGTTCTTTAAGAGCGTGCACATGAGGCTACGACAAGAAGCAGAATTACAGCATACAGAAACAGATACCGTTATGGAAGTTGAACAAAATGCGGAGGGCATAGATGCTACCCTAAAAAGCACTGGTGCTTATTGGAAGGAAAGGTTCGAGAAACCAGCAAAAGAATTCACTTCCAAACAAGAAGGACAGAAGGACAATCGGAAAACTAGCAATAAGCCCCACGCCAAATCGAAGGAACGAAAGGATAAGGGTCTTTGCTATACCTGCGGAGGTAAACAACATCTAGCAAGAGACTGTCTCAGCAAAGATGACAAGGGCAAAGGCAAGGACAAGGCTAAGGTGAAGAAAGAAGTCACCTCCAATAGAATAGAACAAGAACAACCAGCGGAAGAGGTGTTCATCAATGGTATGGAAATTGAGGAAGAAAAGGAAGACATTATTACAATGGCCGCTAGACCAACAAATGTCAAACCCCATGACACTCTTGAAGGAACGATGCATATCAATGGCAAAGAAGCCAGAGTCCTGTTTGATACTAGATCAATAGGAGCAAACCTAATTAGCGCTACCTTTGTGACCACGCACGGAATTCCTTATCAGGAATTGAAGACCCCGATCAGAATACACCCTGCTATGAAAGGATCACAATCTGAAGGTTTTAAAGAATGTTCAGTCAACATATCAGCAGGAAGGTTGAGTGCACCAGGAACCAGGATGTTGGTTGGCTACTTAGCAAAATACAATGCACTAATAGAAATGCCTTTCCTAGAACAACACCAAGCTCAAATCGAATGTGGCAAATTAGCTATTCTGTTTCCAAAGCAGAATGTTCGAATTGTTTGCACACCTACTAGTGGTATGATTTGAGCAGCAGCGATCAGCACTGAAGATGTCATGAGCCAACACCTAGAAGTATTTCCCTGTGAAATACCTGAAGATTTACCACCCCTAAGGAAAATCAATCATAAGATAGATCTGCAACCAGGAAAAGAGCAGTGCTCATTACCCACTTACTCGATACCGGAACGATGGGCAACAGACATGAGCATATGGCTAAGAGAAAGGGAGAAAGCCGTAATTATCAAGTGGCAAGCAGTCTCCTCAGCAGCACCCATGTTTGCTCAGGAAAAGAAGGACAAGAAACGTATAAGACCATTAGTGGACCTCACAGCAAGGAATAAGATAACGATTAAAGATGTTGAAACCATTCCTAACCAAACAATGATCCTGAATGCGCTAGGAAGAGCAAGATGCCAGAGCAAAATCGATCCTAGTGATGCCTACTTTAAAATGAGAGTGGAAACAGAGGATGTGAGCAAAAACGCCTGTAAGACAGCATTTGAATGTTTCGTTAACAAAGTAATGCTACAAGGAGATATGAATGCTCCAGGAACATTCATGCGTATAATGTCCAATCCATTTGCCGACTATTTAGGGCGCTTGATGTGGGTGCATATTGATGATATACGCATATTTTCCGATACAGAGTCCGAGCATTTAAAACACATATCCCTAATTTGCGACAAGGTAAAAAAAGCTTGTTTCTATGCAAGCAGGAAGAAATCAGAATTCTTCCCCACCAGTATAGAAGTGTTAGGCCATGTTATCAATGACGAAGGGCTTTTACCAGTACCGGAAAAGATAGTGAAGATCGAAGAATGGACTACGCCACAAACGAAGAAACAGTAACCGGAATTTCTAGGAACGGTTAACTCCATCAGTCAGCTTTTGCCACACGTTGCAACTATTACATCTCCCTCAACGGAACTCAGCAGAACGGCAGAATTTGTATGGACTGCCACCCAAGATCAAGCCATGAAAAATGTTAAGCGAAGTGTTTCAAAACACGAGGTTATGAAACCATTACAATATGATTCGCCACTTCCAATATGGCTAATAACCGATGCATCCAACACAGGGGTAGAAGCATGGGTAGGACAAGGAGAAACTCACAAGAATGCCAGACCAGCGTAACTTTATAGCAGGAAATTCTCTAATGCCCAAATGAATTATGGTACAACCGACAAGAAAGCCCTAGCGATAGTCGATGCACTGCTGGCATTTCATCACATACTTGCAGGAAGCAAGTTTACTATCGTCACAGATCATCTACCTCTGACATACCGCAAGACGAGCAGAACACTCACCAAGAAACAACTGCACTGGAGAGGGTTCATTGGGAAATACGATACCGAAATAGTGTATAGACCAGCTAAATGGAACCATTTAGCAGATGCATTATCCCGTCTTTATGATGAAAATGATGATTACCCACATACTGCAAACGATCCTACACAAGAAGAAGATTCACCAACTACTTCACCCATTTCATCCTTTCATTCTTGCGAAGAACCTACCATCGAACACGAAACGTCTTGATTGGAAGCCCTCACAGTTGAGCACATCGGTGCTCATTCAGAATGCGGAAGTGACTGCAGCCTGGAGCAAGCACAGCTAGATGCAAATGATTACAGAAATGCCGAACCCCTAAATGATTGGGGAGATCATCGAAGTTATACCAGTGGTAGGAGTGAGGAGGAACTTGAACATGCGTCAATGCATTGGGCATTTTGCGACATACCCTTCTGTCCTGACCATGAGGAATTGAAACCTAAGACTAAGATCTATGCTGGCTCCCCCTGCAGCAGCCCGCCGGTTATCGAAACTCCCCCTAACACTAACGATGATTACAGTGATAAAGACACTCATTCATTGCGCCCCCGCATCGACATCTGTGCCATCAAGGAGCACGTTAAAGAAGCATTAGGATGTGTCTCTCCCTCTACCGAACATCATGATTCCAAGTCTCTGGAGTATCCCTACAATGAACCCCTCAATGGAAGACCTCTCGCGTACCTAAACAAACTTCCAGTAGTGGAACCACCCTCCCTACCTCATGAGAAATATAAGCTCTACAAAGTGTATGAAACACTTGAAGAGGAAGAGGAGGTAACGGTATTAGAAAGAGTGGTGGACAAAAGGCATATCATCCAAGGAGTGGATGATATGAAGAACATTTGGAGGGAACAGATGGTTAAAGGATATAGGAACGACCCTATCTATCAGTTAGCGAAGGATTCCAGACTCACTTCACGAAACAGAATAATGCAACATTACCGAATACACAACGGTCTACTCTACGCTACTACAAGAGGAGGAGAAGATTGTCTTTACATTCCGAAGGGTCATGGAGTGAATGGGGAAATGCTAAGAGAACTGATGATAGGGGAGATACATAATAAAGGACACCATAGCGCTAATCGAAACCTCCGGTACGCAACGGAATACATCTACTGGCCGGACATGAGGAAGAACTTCAAAGACTATGTCCAGCAATATGACACATGTCAACTGAATCGGGAAACGACTACATTACCTACTCGCAACACCCTCTCCCTTCCCTTTCCCTCTGAGATATTTTCGTGCTATGCTATCGACTTCATGGGACCTTTCACGAAGCTGAAAAGATATGATTGAGTATTGCTAGTAGTAGATAGAGCGGTTGGCTTCAGCTGGCTTATACCAACATCAGTAAATGCTACGGTAATCTCGGCAATGGAATTACTCTGTCACCACATTTTCACCCCTCAAGGAATACCTACGTCAATTGTTAGTCATGCTGACGGTCGATTCACCTCCTGGTTTTGGAAACAAATCTTGTAGAAGATGGGAGTTGAACACATCATGGCCACGCCTGGTCATCACCAAACCAATGGACAAGCGGAAAGGAAGATCAGAGAACTGAAAACAGCATTAAGGAATGTTGTTAATGCATGCCAGACCAACTGGCTTACCTTCTTCCCTGAAGTGACAGCTTGCTCCAATGCAAGTCACTCAGATACTATAGGAATGTCCCCATACAAAGCCGTGTATGGACGAGAACACCAATTGGTCAATACCTATAAAGTCAAGTCTACAACAGTGCCTGCATCCGATGACTACTACAATCGATACCGGGACATCAGAAATGCGGTATACCAAGCATTACGGTTGGCTAGAGCAAGATCAAACAGGATGGCAACTAAGAGGAGGACCTCACACAAACCTGTCAAGATTGGTGAAAGGATTATGGTTTTTGGGGACCAGTTTGCGACGGAATCTGGCAGATGTTGGAAATTGCAGCCACGCTGGTGAGGCCCTTTCACAGTACTGGAATTCGACGAACATACCCAGAACTCTACAGTTAGCATGGATGCAAGAATGTACCGAAGAAGGAAGAGAGTATTTTACGCTTCGGTAGTCAAACCTTACCACCCAGAGCATGATTTCCGATTTTCAAGGCGAGCATTTCTAAAGCCGGCATCCATTCACATCAACGAAGAATAGGAATGGGAAGTTCAATTAGTCATCGATTATAGAGAACGATATAGAAAGGGACAAATTTTGGTTAGTTGGAAAAGATACCCAGCAAGCGAGAATAGTTGGGAACCAGTGGAAGGATTAGAACATGCGGTCGATTTGGTTCAGACATGGTGGACAGATAACATGCCCGGAGATGAGTTTCCTACGGTATGTTCTGGGTTTATTCCTATGTGTTATTCTCCTACTACAGATGGCTTTGAAAGCTATTCTGATGTACCCCCGATTGATAAAGGATTTTGGAATCCTTATTTGAATTCTGATTATGATAGCGAGGATTAAAGATTTTCTTGTTATATTTTGAAATGAGGGTTTTATTTTGTTTTCGGGTTGTAACCGGTACAGGTTACTGGTTTAGGATTTTCAGGTATCAGTTGATACTGATTGTGTTTTGAATTTGTTTCAGGAAATGAGGTTTGCCTCTAGCCTTAGAATATAGGGTTTGATACTCTATATGTTTTATGTTTAGTTTTGAGTATTGGTTTGATACTCTATATGTTTTATGTTTGATTTCGAGTATCTGTTTGATACTTTATATGTTTATGTTTTGTTTCAAGGCTACTATTTTGTAGTCTTATATGTTATTAGAATAAGGCTCTCGGTAGTCTAAGTAGTCCATTTAAGAACTGCTATTCTTCACGATTAAAAGAGGCAGACTTCAGCAGACAGAGTTTTTCAATATACTTGGTTGAACAGTTACTCTCTTCAGTTCGCTTCAAGAATCTTTAGTTTGAGACCTACCAAACATCTCGGAGACTTCAGTAGTTGCGATACAGTAAGAAGTCTATTCAACAACCTTGGCTAAAGCCTCTGGACTTAATTCGTTAGTTACCATCTTGGTACACAACAAAGCCCGTTAACCCTACGATTGCCGCATCTCCCGTGAGGAGGTTACATCTTTGCTTATAGTATAGTAGATGGTCAGTTAAGGTACAATCCTTGGAAAAGTTCTTTCC
Organism: Tuber brumale; assembly: GCA_014065205.1. Classification (NCBI taxonomy): domain Eukaryota; kingdom Fungi; phylum Ascomycota; class Pezizomycetes; order Pezizales; family Tuberaceae; genus Tuber; species Tuber brumale. Next base: position 78,229 of record JACCEG010000096.1, on the reverse strand, counting down.
TTTATTATGTAGCTTAATAAGTTCTTACCTCCATTGTCTCCATGCTGAGTCTATCATAATAGCTGCCTGTATTTTGCCTAAGAATTCTAGATTGAACTCCTTCATACCTTTCTGTAGGATGATCACATTTGACATTAGAGCCTTTTCCAGTACTTCTGCAATGTCATACCAGTGTTCATTGTCTTTAGCCGATACCTGCAGGTAACTAATGCTAGGTTTCTTTTCTTTGACAATCTAGGCTCTTATGGCTATATCACTGTTTCCAAATCCTGCGGTTCTGCATTCTGTTTCTTCTAGGTTGTCTACCTCCATCTTGTTGGAGGTATCAATCTTCTCTACCATTTGTTGGACTATATGGTCGACAATTCTTATTGGACAATCCATATCCTGCTAGTTCAATAGTAAGACATTGAGTTATCTAGTGCAATCTGAATCGATTACTCCGACTCAGTTGGACATATGGAAATCTGCAACAAAAAGTGCACAGACCTCAGAGTAGGGTAACTGCGCTCAGACCCTCGATTTACCGGAGGCAATACCCTTCTCTGGCCACCTTATGGGGCCCACACGTCATTAGCGAAATTTCAAGAGTTGCGTCCCACGCATAAAATGGAACATCAATAAAGCCCACTTCGTAACACCATATACATCACGGCTGTCCTTCCAACTGTATACTATTTGCAGGATATACGGGAGGGGACCTTTGGTGACATCTGGGAAGTGAAATCAAAGAAATCCATCAAAGGCCGATTGGGATAGTAGGCTTCAAAGGTAGGCTTCTTAACTATGGTCCGAAGGTCATGGGACGTTTTCGGCAAAGGACACCAACAGAACGTCCCAGTTGTGGAGGCTATTAAGTATATACCGAATCTACCCATACCCTTCTGAGATCAGCTATAGGTTAGTTGGTATTAATAACAGGACCCCTCTACTGAGGCCGGCAGACCAAGGGGAAGTATGCTTGAAGAGGAAGAGCTAGATAAGTCGAAGGCCCTTAAGAAGTTGACACATTGGGCTTTGACTTGTGATTAGCACTAGGTGGCCTGGCATGAAACTGAACGCTTCATGACTGAAGAGACTACTGTGATGATAGTCCACAAGACTAAAGCAATATAATAGTCTGTGCGGACAACTAAGTTGAAGGCCGCTGTTTGGCATAACATAGAGCACAGTGATACGAACAAATAAATAGTATTCTGTAACCGCAACAGGGTGTAAGAAGTTTCAGAGTTACACAGTATCTGTACTTATAACATTCTGGATATTTGTGTAATAAAACCAAAATAGTACTGCGGAGGCATAGTAGTTAGAAGTAGTCTGCGAACACTCAGACGTGGGATATAAATATCGGAGTGCCTCCAAACCTTTCCAGAGATCATCAAGCAACGGAGAAGAGATCTTATCAATATAATCTCCTTTTACACTTTAAATCTTGACTTTTACCAATTTTATCGAGACGTCCCTACCTTGTCAGATTCTCAGATCGAAGATATTGCCTACTCCTCTCCATTACACTAGAGTTTGGTGTCCGTCTAACAGTACATTGATAGTTCTCCTGTTACCATGGCTCACTATACAAACTACGTGTTCACTTTAAACTCCATCCTAAGGCCCCTATAGGTTCACAATACCCTACGGGATCCCAATGAGGGATCAATTTCTACCCCCATATATGTACTATAAGTACATTCTGAACCTCGAAAAAGGGAAAATTCAGGTCCTAAATCCAGAATCAGACCAACCTAACCATTTTTCACTGACACTTCTAGAGTATTTCAGACATTGGATACTATACATATGATTCCTTAAACGATTTAATAGATATATCAACTATGGTATGAAGTACCACACATCCCACATCCAAGGTAATTGAAACGATTAGACTTCCTCGACAAAATTACGCTGGCTGAGATACTACAAGACACGAAGAAAAGGATAACAGTGGGTGGCCCGATGGCCACTCATCCATATACAATGGGAGCAGATTACGTGGCAATATGAAGTCTATTTCCCGTGACTTCTATTGACCTCTGCTTCCGAAGCAGAGTTGTCCCCTCTTCTCATCAATCTTCCAGTGTGGCTAGTATACACCAGATATCATAAGCATCAACACCTAAGCCTGGTGGAGATCAAGCTGCACATTTAGCTAAATTACCTAGCCATCTAGGGATAACCTTAGGGCAAATTAGATGGGATATAGACATATCACTTGACCAAGCCAATGTTGTCTTCAATCATTTAAAGAGAGCCATAAGAGAAAATACGTTAAAACTACTTAAGATATAATAGCAGATCGCAGAAGGACAAGATGTCCTTGACAAAGACATCTCAATCTTGCCAATGCAGTTGGCAGGCATGGAGGAAGAGCTCAAAGATATCCAAAAGGAAATGCTACGGAAAGTAGCAGAAAAGATTCTCGCTAAAGATAAGTGACAACAAGAATATGAAGAAAGTAACCATGAGGTTACATGAAATTCTCTGACAACAAAGCTATGAGGCATTAGCCCAAGGTCAAATGCTGGAGCAAATGGTCACAAGTCTAAGAACAGAGTTTTTGGCATTTCATTCCCAAAGCATCAATCACGAGAGAGAGGTCAACCATACTGTAGATCAATGGTGGCTAGACCAAATGACCTGTCAATGGGAGGTACAGGAACTCAAGATGCAGTAACATCGGCAGGGAGACGAGACCAATATTGCAATAAGGGCATTGACAGCATCGGTGAATATGATACTAGCCTCTCTTCCGGAGCAAGGTGTATCCAGATCTACCCCTTTGCCTGCAGTCCAAAAGGAGAAAGACAATGTATACTATTCTCCACCAATGCAAATAGAAAAAGAGAAAAGTAAGGAAGCTGCTGATGCATCCCTTTCAGGTGCCCAAGGAGGAGATCCTAGAGATCCCAGGAATGATGATGATAATGATGAAGGTAACAGGGGACGAAGGAGAGGAAGTCCAAGCCATAGGTGGCCCAGACAGAGACCGGAACTGTCTGGCATGGCAGAACTACTTGCCAATATAATGGCACTTAATATTAAGGGACCATCAGAACCACCCCCATTCTTTGAGGCCAAATCCACTCCAGACATTTATATCTAGATTATACAAGGCAATGATTATTTTGAAAGAAATACATGGATCTGAGACAATACCCAAGAACGAATCATATATGTACTCAATCATACAAAAAGTGACATAGTCCTTCCATATAACATTAGGTACAGGAAGGCTATGGATGGACTCCAGGGCAAAATGCAACAGCACGAATTGGCTACATAGATACGGTTTGAATATAACATGATCAAACGGTTTACCCCAGTCGAAGCAGAAAGACAAGTCCTTTAGCATATAAACCTCATCAAGTACAAAGGTAGTATCAAGCTATTCTTAATGTTCATGCACAACCTCAATATAAGAGCACACATGACAGGAGAGTCTTGGCAGGAGGAAGGAGAAAACAAACTTCCAGATCAAATAGTATACAGACTGTCAGCATTAAAATATGACACGGATCAAGAATGTGAGGCAGTCAAGAGATTAGTGGGTCTATTAGAAGACAGGTTGCTAGCAAGAAAGAAGCTAGCAAGAAACCAACCACTCAAAGCGAGCGAAGTCCACAAAGTCAAAAGAGAAGACCGACGGGACTATAAACAAAAGGGACAAAGGACTGGCAAACCTTACATCAAGGAAGGTGGAGCCTCACCAGAGAAACAAAAATGAGAAGACGAGCCAGGGAGGCCAAAAAGGAGGTTAGGAGGTGTGGCAAAAACAACCCACACAAACTTCGAACAAGCTCATGTGGGTATCCCGCAATGTGTTGTAAATATTCACAGGTGGGAAAAGAATTCTACACATTGTGGAAAGAAAAACCTCACCTGTGAAACGTGTTGGGGAGACATCCATACATTGGCAGCAACAGTCAGTTCAAGACCGGTAAATATCGGAATTTGCCATACACAATCGGCTATTTTTAAGCCTAAGTTTGCATACAGAGTCACGATCGTCCAGCAACCAGCCTGAACAAATAGGATCTGGGAACTGGCAGACAATAAAAGACTGACCTAGGTCAGTTCACAGACACCAACACTATTAGCGTTTGGGTAGCCAGGGCCCATATGGGACTGGAATCAAAATGGGAACTGCCATAAGCTGGGGTGTATTGGGTACCAACCATGATGGGGATCGGGTAGTCAGTGTGCAACTATGAGAGTCGAAACTCAAAATTATCAAAGCAGAGTGAAGCAAGTCTCTCCTTTCAAGATCAATGCAAGTAGGCTCTAAGTGAAGAGACTACACAGGGGACTTGTGACCTCTAACACAAGGAATCAATATATGGAGAATATTGGCTGAAAGGGCTGATAGTTGTCATCCCCAAATGACTAGGAAGCTAACAGTATGAAGTTCCACAAATCACCTGGTGGCTGCCTGCTACTCATGTACATGCAAGTTGCTATAGAGAAGAAGCTAAGATATAGCAATGTAAGATCTAACTGATAAGAATCCTGGGAGGAAGACAATCGACGCGGGCTGTTCCTCCTACCACATGAGTCTGAATCACATTATACGTATGTACTGTCTTGCCTTCTGTTAGGCGGACGCCAAACTCAAGTATATAACTGAGGGACGTAGGCCTGAAATCTTTGATTGGAGAATCTGTCGAGGAAGGCTCGTCTTGAATAAATAAGGTAAAGATTTAAAGCGAAAACAATATTATATTAATAAGATCTCTTCTCCGTTGCTTGATGATGCCTGTAAAGCTCGGGAGGCACTTCGATATTTATATCCCGCGTCTGAGTGTTCGCGGACTACTTCTAACTACTATGCCTCCCAAGTACCACTCTGGTTTTCATACGCAAACGTCCAGAATCTTATAAGTGCGAACACCGTTTGACCCTGAAACTTATCACACCCTTTCGCGGACTCGGAATAGTATTCCTCCGTTGAGATGACTGCGCTATTTGTTATGCCAAACAGGCGCCTCCAACTTAGATGTCCGCATAGACTTTTATATGACTTTAGTCTTGTTGACTATCGTCCAGTCGTCTCTTCGGTCATGAAGTGATCAGGTTCATGCCGGATCACCTAGTGCCAATCGCAAGTCCGAGCCCGACGTGTCAGCGTCTTAAGGGTCTCCGACTTATCTAGGTCTTCCTTTCTGAGCGTGCTTCCCCTTGGTCCGCCGGCCTCCGTAGAGGGGTCCTATTACTAGGACCAACCAACCTACAGCTGATCTCAGAAGGGTATGGGTGGATTCGGTATACCCCTAATAGCTTCCGCCACTGGGATATCCTCTTGGAGTATTTCGCCGAAAACGTCCCGTCACTTTCGGCCCATAGTTAGGAAGCCTAACTTTGAAGCCTACTATCTCAATGCGCCTCCGACGGATTTCCTCCGTTCCACTTCCCAGATGTCGCCAAAGGTCCCCTCTCATATATCCTGCGAACAGCATGCGGTCGGACGGACGGCGGCGACGTATATGGTGTTATGAAGTGGGCTTCATTGATGTGACATTTTAGTTATGGGACGCAACTCTCGAAATCTCGCTAATGACGTGCGGGCCCCATAAGGGGGCCAGAGGGGGGTGTTGGCACTCCGGTAAATTGAGGGTCTGTGCGCAGTTACCCTACCGTGGGTCTGTGCACATGTCTCGGATTTCCATATGCCTAACATGAGCTCCCTCCTTCCAGGCTTCGCCTCGAATGCCTTTATAACCATTTTATAATTTCTTCTAAATACATTTTAAGACTCAGTGTGGTCAGGGTAAAAAACCTTCCGCGTTTACTTGGCCACGGTAGGAAAACCTTTTCCTCACTATCTTACTTTTGCCCTTCCTGGCATGTCCAGATTTTCATTATGAAAATTCTTTACAACTTCCTCCGCATTTTCCATACCAGTGGCAGGCTCCCATGTGTTCTCATCTTCCGAACACCCTTGCCACTTAACGAAGTACCACAGTTCCCGCTTCTCTTGATAGCGGCCGCGTACTCGTTTCCTGTAAGAACGAATTTCGCTTCTTACGATTTTTTCAACCGCCCATTGCAGATCGCCGTCAATGTCCTCCGGTTCTCTAGGGGGTTGTTGGCAATTGCCATGAACTGACTCGCGGTAGGGTTCCAATAGGGCGACATGGAATACGGGATGAATGTTCCATCGGTCGGATATGTTGAGCTTGAATGCTCTGGATCCGCGTTTTTCCAAAATTTGGAAGGGGCCGTATAGCTTCGGACTTAGCTTCTTAGATTTTCGCCGGGTGCGAATGTTTTTTGCGTTTAACATTACTTTGTCCCCGATTTTGAAGTCCGGCTGTTGTCGAGCTTTTCGGTCATAATATTTCGACATCCCTTCTCGTGTCTTTTCTAGTGACCCTCTTGCTTGTTCATGTATCGTCTTAATCCAGTTTGCGTACAGTGTCGCCCCTGGATTTTGAGCTTCGCGCTCCTTCATCCACTCTGTCTGTGGATGGAATCCCTAGTTCGCATAGAATGGTGACATCCCATGAGCGTTGGTTGCGGAGTTGTTATAGGCATGTTCCGCTAGCGGCAGCAACTGATACCAATCATCTGGATCGTAATTGACAAAACTTCGAAGGTAACCTTCCAGCACTTGGTTGGTACGTTCAGTTTGTCCGTCAGTCTGAGGGTGGTATGCCGTTGACATTCTTCGCTTAATTTCCAGCGCTTTGCAAAGGGATTCCCAAATTTCTCCTGCAAACTTTGAGTCCATGTCCGAGACGATTTCGGTTGGTAGGCTGTGCAGCCTCCATACTTCTTTCAGGAATGAGTTTGCGACATCCTTGGCCGTAGCTGAGGTCTGTAGTCCGATGAAATGTGCCATCTTTATGAACCGATCAACTACTACCATTATCTGAGTACATCCTTGCGACTCTGATAGTTGGGTAATGAAGTCCACTGAGATGGACGCCCATGCTGCATAGGGTATTTGCAGTGGTTGCAATAATCCATACTTAGCGTGTCTAGGCGACTTATTATGTTGACATTCATCGCAGGATCGTACGTAGTCGTTGACCCATGCCGCAAGTCCTTTCCAGTAAAAGTCTCTCATCATTATTTCCAAAGTCTTTTCTTGCCCGAAGTGTTCTGCAACTTTTGCATCGTGAGATCCTTCTGCAATCTTAGTATATAGTAACTGACTATTTGGTACAAATAGTCGTTGCTTATAATATAGTAGATCGTCGGCTAAGGTCCAGTCTTTGGGAAAATCCTTTCCTTCGTCTCGTAACCTAATGAGCTCTTCCCTCCGTTGCCTCCACGCTGCATCTGTCTCGATAGCTGCCTGTATCTCGCTTAGGAATTCAGGATTGAATTGCTTCATACCTTTCTGCAGGATAATAGCATTTGACATTAGAACTTTTTCGGGTACTTCAGAAATATCTTACCAATGTTCGTTGTCTTTAGCTGATGCCTGTAGGTAGCTGATGCTAGGTTCCTGTTCCTTGACGATCAAGGATCTTGTCGCTATATCGGTACTTCCGAATCCCGCGGTTCCTCG